>JAVXUP010000916.1:0-317044 GCA_033070095.1 Escallonia herrerae | reverse complement strand
TCAGATGAGCGGTATTACATTTATAGATTCCAAAATAGCGATTTTTTAGGGGGTCAAAATTAGGATTTTTCACGAATTTATAAAAAATAGCTAGAGCTAGATTTTGCCAAAGTAAAAAAGAGACCCTAGTTATTTTTAAAAGATCTATATCAGGGAAAAATTTCAGATTTTTCCAAAGACTGAAAGGGGTTAACTGATACGGGGAACCTTGTAACTTTGCAGTGTAATTTAAAATATCAAGCCAGCGCGATTTTCGCGCGAAACTTTTATGAGAACCCTAGGATGTTGGGAAGTTCCATCCCCAGGAATTCGGGCCATTCCGAAGTCGTTAGCTATTTTTTTGGCCGAACGGGCTTTTAAGCGCTCGATCCGGACACCGGTTCGGGATTTTTGGGCGAAAAGTCCGTAGAATACTTTTTAGATCAAGAATGAATTCAAGCTTAAAATAACATTTCAAAGCACTTTTGAGATTGTTCTGATGCCAGGGGCATTTTGGTAATTTGCCACCCCGAGAGGGGTATTTTGGTAATTTTACGGTGTTAAGTTTTTCAAAGGACTTTTTAGTCCAAAAATGTAAGTAAAACACCTGAAAGGTTGTTTTGAAGCTGGTTTGGGGCGTTAGGGTGATAATGAACCCCTGGGGGCATTTCGGTAATTTGCCGCTCATCGGGGGTATTTTGGTAATTGAACATTGTAACACAACTGGAGGAAATAATTTTTAACACTATGTGTGTTCCTAGGGTGTAACACTATGTGTGTTTAATGTGAATACGAAACGTAATTGTCGCTAAAGGTAAAAACTTAATTAGACAGTTTTTCACGAATTTATAAAAAATAGCTAGAGCTAGATTTTGCCAAAGTACAAAAAAGAGACCCTAGTTATTTTTAAAAGATCTATATCAGGGAAAAATTTCAGATTTTTCCAAAGACTGGAAAGGGGTTAACTGATACGGGGAACCTTGTAACTTTGCAGTGTAATTTAAAATATCAAGCTAGCGCGATTTCGCGCGAAACTTTTATGAGAACCCTAGGATGTTGGGAAGTTCCATCCCCCAGGAATTCGGGCCATTCCGAAGTCGTTAGCTATTTTTTTGGCCGAACGGGCTTTTAAGCGCTCGATCCGGACACCGGTTCGGGATTTTTGGGCGAAAAGTCCGTAGAATACTTTTTAGATCAAGAATGAATTCAGGAAGCTTAAAATAGCATTTCAAAGCACTTTTGAGATTGTTCTGATGCCAGGGGCATTTTGGTAATTTGCCACCCGAGAGGGGTATTTTGGTAATTTTACGGTGTTAAGTTTTTCAAAGGACTTTTTAGTCCAGAAATGTAAGTAAAACACCTGAAAGGTTGTTTTGAAGCTGGTTTGGGGCGTTAGGGTGATAATGAACCCCCGGGGGCATTTCGGTAATTTGCCGCTCATCGGGGGTATTTTGGTAATTGAACGTTGTATCACAACTGGAGGAAATAATTTTTATGTAAGACACCCGAAAAGTTATTTTAAAGTTGTTCTGAGATGTTTGTTGGGTCGATGGCTGCCAGGGGGTATTTTGCATAAGTTGGGGGTGTTTTGGTAACTCATTCCCTTTAAAATTTGATAAAGGAAATATTTGGTATATAATTGATGTAATACATTTAAAAAGTGGTTTTAAAGCGGTTTTGAGGTGTTGGGGCTGTAGCGGCCATCAGGGGGTATATTGCTAAATAACCACGTTGGCGCTAAATTTTAGGGAACTAGCGTAATTAAGCGTTCGGAGTGGTGAGAAGTGAGGAATTGTTTTAATACATTGAAATAATGAGATAATGACTATTGCTAATGTGTTGGTAAGCTAGGTTAAAGATCCATTTATAGTTTTGGAATGTAAATATTATGGATGCTAAGTTGGTTTACGATTATATTTTGTTCTTAGATATATGGATTTCAACGCCGGACCTCATGATACATCAATCCTATACGATGACGATGACCACGTCGCGAGGCACGTATTTGACGGTGTCGATAGGGGTGTTTTGGAAACAATTCAAAGCACAAGTCACCACGAAGAGTGGGTACTAAACGAGGAACAAATACAACTATTACACCGTCAAAATTTATCTATGTTCACCGATCCCGGGATTTGGTCTCGACACGACGATTGCCTTATATCCGCTCTAGTTGAACGATGGAGGAGCGAGACGAACTCATTTCACTTCCGGTTTGGTGAAATGACTATTACATTAGAGGACGTCGGATTTATACTTGGAATCCCATGTCACGGCAAACCCATTACTTCGAGCAAAACGTCTGCATCCATAGCGAAGATGGCTAGGCAGTATTTCCGGGAATTCCGAGGGAAGCTCTTACAACGAACGGCATCAAACTTAAATGGCTGAGAGAGCAGTATGGCGTGCTACCGGATGAATACACTCCTCACGATTTCGTGACGTATACGAAAGCATTCCTTCTGTATATTATTGGAGCCATATTACTTCCGACGCATTCGAAAAACACGGTGCATCCGAAGTATATGGTGTTCTTGGAGGATCTTGAGGAGGTATACTCGTATTCGTGGGGTTCAGCTGTCCTTGCGCACCTATATCGAGCACTGCACAAAGCTACGAGAAAGGGTGCCAAGTCCATTGCCGCCTGCCTCACTCTATTACAGGTTTGAGCATTTATTTTCTTGGTTGACGTGTCAATATATTCGTGCATTAATGTGCTAATTCCAGATAATGTTTGCATTCACAGGTTTGGTCTTACGAGAGGCTACCCACGGGTCGTCCACAACCGCGGGAATATTCCGATGAGACGTGGCCTAGGGTGTGGGCCTGGGGGCCTACGACCAACCGGAGGAGACGGGTAGACCCGCACCACCATCTAAAGTTCTATCGGGGGGAACTAGAGATACTCAATGCATCCCAGGTGACGTGGCAGCCATATAGCAAGGTGATGCATCGGTTGGATGAGTGGTGTTGGCAACTTCCGGTGTCGTACGTGCTGGCAGGTTTGGTTCGGGTGCCGCTTATTCACTTCGAAGTATGTGAGTTTCAGATGCCCGATCGAGCTATGAGGCAAGCTGGCTGTCTACAAGGGATACCAAAACCCGCTGTAGACATGCGGCCATACAGGAGTGGTCGAGGGCCGAACTTCGAGGTGCCTGATGCCTTGAATTTGTTGAGTGACGAGGTGCAACAGTGGAATACCTGGCAAGAAACATATGATAGCCTTGTATCGCTGAAGGCCGACAGCATCAGCATTGAGGAGTACCTGCAATGGTTTCTCAAGGTGACGCGCACGAGGGTGAATCGCCCTTCCCAGGCGAGGAAGACATCGTATGCGCCACGTGAGATCTATGACCAGTTCTGGGCATTGAACATTGTAAGTCATGCTAGTGTTGTTTCAATTTTTATTTGCGCACCTTATCTACCATGCCTGAAATGATTAGCCATATTTTGTATGCATGTTTTTTAGGTTGACCAGGGCACTGAGGTGTTCAAGCAGCTGGAGGGGTTTGACTGGTTTGTCGCGCAGGCTCCTGACAATCTCAAGAGGTCCATTGAGAGGTACAAGACTGAAGTTCAAAACTTTAGTCTTGCGTACCGGGGTTACCAAGGGGAGCCGTCTAGTCGCTTGCCTCCTGACGCGTACGACTATCAGCCCCAGAGTCAGGTGTGGGAGCCGTCTACTCGCTTGCCTCCTGACGCGTACGACTCTCAGCCCCAGAGTCAGGTGTGGGAGCCGTCTACTCGCTTGCCTCCTGACGCGTACGACTCTCAGCCCAGATTCAGGTTACCCAAGTAGGAATCCAGGCATCGCGCCCAAGCATCCGGTCGGATAAAGGACAACCGACGAAGCCATTGAGTCCGGCCAAAAGGGATTGGATCGACCGGCACTACTTTGGGCATGAGCCAATCGCTACAGCAGACTTTCCTGTTGCTTCATTCCTAGCTCACTCTGATCTAAGACTGTTGGCGCCGAACACAGATATTTCAAATTTTCTCATTGACGCTTATATAGATCTGCTGCGTGTTAGAGAGCTAAATTATAACCCCTGCCAAACTTTGAAGCTCAACATGTATGCCTCTTTTGTTATCCCCTTCATGGTGAATAGCATGAAGGAGTTCACAGAATGGAGGAGGAAGCGAGGGACAAGCAAGGGTGAATGGCGACCATCTGCAAACGTGCTTTCCTACTTGAACGCGGACTATCAATGTCACGCAGCTGAGGCGAACCTAATCATGCTACCTGCTCTTCATGCAAGCCACTTCTTCCTATTAGTTCTCTTTCCAGAGAATAAAGTGGTCCACATATACGATAGCCTAAGGGAAGACGGACCTGGTCGGCAGCTGGCGCAGATGTACTCCACGTACATCAATGCGGTGGTTAGTTTATATCTTGACCTTCGCTCATAGTCTATTCTTCTTGTTACATAGGCTTGATAACCTTTTTTATTGTTGGATGCAGACTACTATCATTCCACTAGCGTGTCGACATTTTAAGGGGGAAGCCATCACGAGCAAAACAATGATAGATCCTTGGACGGTCGTGACGATAGAAAACCGACCAAAGCAATATAACAGTCATGATTGCGGGATTTACGTCCTCAAGTACATGGACTACATAGCTCGCTCAGATGTGCTCGAATATGATACGTGGTCTCGAAACGATGCCTTGACGTTTAGATATAGGATAGCCTGGGAGCTAAAAAGGGTGTAGCTAGACGCCTTCCTTACCATTATCCTGAGATGTAGTAGCGTTCGTATGTTTTATTATTACTATTGTTGGATTTTGGATATTAAGGTTTGAAATTGAATTAACCTTATTATTACTATTGTTCGATTTTGGACACTGGGCTAACTAGCGTGCCTAAGGTGCAATGAGAAAAAAAAAGTGACAAAAAAATTACGTAATTTTTTGGAAGTTATGAATTGGGTCCTAAAGTGTGCCCGAACAGGCCCTTCATAGGAAAACCCAAAAAATAATGTGTCTCGTTTTTTCCCGAAATTGATACAAATGGGCTAACTAGCGTGCCTAAGGTGCAATGAGAAAAAAAAAAGTGACAAAAAAAATTACATAATTTTTTGAAAGTTATGAATTGGGCCCTAAAGTGTGCCCGAACAGGCCCTTCATAGGAAAACCCAAAAAATAATGTGTCTCGTTTTTTTCCGAAATTGATACAAATGGGCTAACTAGCGTGCCTAAGGTGCAATGAAAAAAAAAAGTGACAAAAAAATTACGTAATTTTTCGGAAGCTATGAATTGGGCCCTAAAGTGTGCCCGAACAGGCCCTTCATAGGAAAACCCAAAAAATAATGTGTCTCGTTTTTTTCCAAAATTGATACAAATGGGCTAACTAGCGTGCCTAAGGTGCAATGAGAAAAAAAAAGTGACAAAAAAAATTACGTAATTTTTCGGAAGTTATGAATTGGGCCCTAAAGTGTGCCCGAACAGGCCCTTCATAGGAAAATCAAAAAATAATGTGTCTCGTTTTTTTCCAAAATTGATACAAATGGGCTAACTAGCGTGCCTAAGGTGCAATGAAAAAAAAAGTGACAAAAAAAATTACGTAATTTTTCGGAAGCTATGATTCCACAAACCAAATCACAAATTTAAACATTATAAAAGTTCAATTTATACAACTGAAACATTAACCCTAACACTCATCATCATCATCGTCCTCCTCGACCATACTGCCAGGTTCGATACCTAACACTTTATAATGGTTTCTCTTGTCATGATCAGTCATCTTATTACACAACGCACACTTTCGCAATTTTTTTTGACCCGTTGCTTCTTCAATCGGATTCTTCATGCGTATTGCTCGTTTTCGCCCTTTTGTTTGAGAAATAATTGGATCAAAAATGTCGTCCTCCTCACCTTGCAGGCTAGTGCCGTCAATGACTGGCTGTGAAGCTCGATTGAATCTACCGGCTGGAGTCGTCCGACTAGTCGGAGTGTCCCGTCTTTCTGGTAATGCCATCCTAAACTGTGCAAGGTTAGCCTTATCCCGTGCGGCTGCTTCAACTTGATACCTGTACCCATCAAATGTTGACGCTGCATCCAATGATAAACCGTGCATGATGTTACAAAGGTGATTATATCGCAGCGTCTCAGATTGCTCGAAATCAACTGAAACATTGGGCACGTAAGGAATGTGACCGTGGACTCTATTGGCTTCCTTCGTCCACCGTTCCAAGATATACTGTGGAGGGATTTCACGAGCATTCTTGGCGCTAAAAACCCTCAACGCGTGTCGACAAAGTATACCTTTATGCTCAAACAGTTGACAGTTGCAATTAACCAACCCGGTGTCCATACAAACTGCTACGGTAAAATGTCTTCTGCTCCTCGGAGCCGACGAAGAGCACGGATTGGCGAAATTCGTCACATTTGTCAAAGCATAAACCTTGATCACTCTGGTGGAATACTCGTGCAACTTTGTCATGCTATATTGATTCGACTTTAGTAGTTCCTCTTGAAACTGTCTAAACATTTCCTTGGTATAGACTTGAGCCGCATGAGCCTCCAAAGGTGAAAAAACTACTATGGCTCTTTCTCTGTAAACTGTAGCCGCGTCGGCTTCTCTCTCAAGGAAAAATTGCCTGTCAAGGGCTTTCTGCATCTCTAGTACGAACTCTGTTATACTTGAAGAATGGCCTACGTACCCATCAAAGAATGCATTCATACTTCGCTTCTCGAGGTCGTAGTCATTCCGGCTGCAAAAAACTTCTTGGTGTAGGCACCGACCCACTGTGTCTTGATCTCATACAACGATTGTAACCATTCATGATTGTGCAAATAGTAGTCATCCATTAACTTGGCCCACCTCTCCTCGAACACGTCTACCGTCAACGATTTCTTCACACATGTATTAAAGTCAGTCTTGAATGTCGGATGGTTTGCATATACATTGTGAAGCCGTTCGGGATATTTGTTGCTTATGTGCCATGTGCACAGGCCATGGTGAGTATCTGGAAGGACCTTAGCGATTGCATTTTTCATTGCCAGATCTTGGTCGGTGATGATGGTCTTTGGAGGAATATGATACATTGCTTTAAGCCACGTTTCAAATAACCACGTAAATGACTCCTCCGTCTCATCCCTAAGCAGGGCAAAGCCAAACAAGATTGACTGATAGTGGTGGTTCACCCCGGTGAACGGAGCAAAAGGCATAGAGTACTTATTTGTGCGGTATGTGGTGTCAAACGTCACAACATCCCCAAAATTTTGGTAAGCAGCTCTAGAACGGGCATCCGCCCAAAATATAGTACTAATGCGGTTCTCATCATCCAGTTGGAGACTATAGAAAAAGCCAGAATTCTCACTCTGAAGGTGCCTGAAGATATCAAGTGTAGCTTGAGAATCACTCTTACCGAAAGACTCTCTCCTCTGAGCACGAAGTTCATTTCGAAGGTCTACTTCGTTGAAACTCAACTTGTCAATCCCCCCAGCCTGGCTTGAGAAAACCCCCATCATTCTAGAAGGTGGAATTTTAGCCTCGGCCATTGTAAATATCAGTTGTCTGTGTGCCGCGCTTATTTCTCGGTGTTGATGAATTTGACCAATCTTACTAGGGGTCATCAACTGATGATTATGGCTCAACTCCACTCCCGTCACAACCCAATGGTTTTCATTTTTCCGGTGTACTGCATACACATGGGCCTTGCAGCCGGTACCCGAAAATGTGTCCCGTTTTCTTTGTCTTGATGGCCCTTCGTCACTGATCCGAACAACCGGGGGTACATACGGTGCTCCTCTATGACACTCAAATAGTCTTCCACAAATTTGATCTGTATTCGCCCGTTTTCTAGTAGTCTTAGTTCTAATACCGAAACCTATCGTTTTCGAATATGCTCTATAGTATGCTTCAACTTCGTCCAGTGTTTGAAAAACTTGACCCAAGTAAGGTGGATCAGAATCTTCACAAAAAGTATTTCCTCCAGTTGCATCCATATTTATACTGAAATCTAAAAAATAAAAATTATATCATTCTCAACAAGTCATAGAATTAAATAAAATAAAAATAAAGACTCTTTCCTCCAGTTGTGTTACAATGTTCAATTACCAAAATACCCCCGATGAGCGACAAATTACCGAAATGCCCCCGGGGGTTCATTATCACCCTAACGCCCCAAACCAGCTTCAAAACAACCTTTCAGGTGTTTTACTTACATTTCTGGACTAAAAAGTCCTTTGAAAAACTTAACACCGTAAAATTACCAAAATACCCCTCTCGGGGTGGCAAATTACCAAAATGCCCCTGGCATCAGAACAATCTCAAAAGTGCTTTGAAATGCTATTTTAAGCTTCCTGAATTCATTCTTGATCTAAAAAGTATTCTACGGACTTTTCGCCCAAAAATCCCGAACCGGTGTCCGGATCGAGCGCTTAAAAGCCCGTTCGGCCAAAAAATAGCTAACAACTTCGGAATGGCCCGAATTCCTGGGGGATGGAACTTACCAACATCCTAGGGTTCTCATAAAAGTTTCGCACGAAATCGCGCTGGCTTGATATTTTAAATTACACTGCAAAGTTACAAGGTTCCCCGTATCAGTTAACCCCTTTCCAGTCTTTGGAAAAATCTGAAATTTTTCCTGATATAGATCTTTTAAAAATAACTAGGGTCTCTTTTTTGCACTTTGGCAAAATCTAGCTCTAGCTATTTTTTATAAATTCGTGAAAAACTGTCTAATTAAGTTTTCACCTTTAGCGACAATTACGTTTCGTATTCACATTAAACACACATAGTGTTACACCCTAGGAACACACACAGTGTCTTAAACCAAAATTATTTCCTCCAGTTGTGTTACAATGTTCAATTACCAAAATACCCCCGATGAGCGGCAAATTACCGAAATGCCCCCGGGGGTTCATTATCACCCTAACGCCCCAAACCAGCTTCAAAACAACCTTTCAGGTGTTTTACTTACATTTCTGGACTAAAAAGTCCTTTGAAAAACTTAACACCATAAAATTACCAAAATACCCCTCTCGGGGTGGCAAATTACCAAAATGCCCCTGGCATCAGAACAATCTCAAAAGTGCTTTAAAATGCTATTTTAAGCTTCCCGAATTCATTCTTGATCTAAAAAGTATTCTACGGACTTTTCGCCAAAAATCCCGAACCGGTGTCCGGATCGAGCGCTTAAAAGCCCGTTCGGCCAAAAAAATAGCTAACGAGCTTCGGAATGGCCCGAATTCCTAGGGGATGGAACTTCCCAACATCCTAGGGTTCTCATAAAAGTTTCGCGTGAAATCGCGCTGCCTTGATATTTTAAATTACACTGCAAAGTTACAAGGTTCCCCGTATCAGTTAACCCCTTTCCAGTCTTTGAAAAAATCTGAAATTTTTTCCTGATATAGATCTTTTAAAAATAACTAGGGTCTCTTTTTTGTACTTTGGCAAAATCTAGCTCTAGCTATTTTTTATAAATTTGTGAAAAATCCTAATTTAGACGCCCTAAAAAATTGCTATTTTGGAATCTATAAATGTAATACCGCTCATCCGATCTCCGATTGATCTGTACAATGACTATTTTTGAACTTTGAAATTAACATTGAATTATAAGAAAATTCAAAATACTTACTTGTTTTGACTTGATATATTTAAAGAAAAATACACCGATCTTCTAGCGGTTATCCACCGATCTTCTAGCGTAAAATTTTTTTGTTTGTATTGTTGTGGAGACTATGTAGGTGAGATATGGAGTATGAAGACAGTTGGTAAAGATGATGGAGAGTGGAAGAAAGGGTTCGGGGAGGAGGATTATAAAGAGAAAAAAGTGAAGGAGAGAGGAGAAAGAAGATAGAAAAAAAAAATCCGTGAGTGAGGGGGAAGGACACTACGTGGCATCACGGGAGGGGAAGGGGGGGCATCACGGGGGGGGACACCACGTGGGTGGGGGGAAGGGGGGCCATGATGGGGGAGGTTGGCATGCCAACCGCAACAAAGAGTTGCGATTGGGCATGGAAGGGGACCATGGGGGAGGGGGAACGGCCACATGGTGGGGGAGGGGACGACGAGGCCGTGTGGCGGGGGAAAGGGGACACCACGTGGCCGGGGGGAAGGGGGCCAATCGCAACTCTTTGTTGCGGTTGGTCATGGGGGGGCCATGGGGGAAGGGGGGAGAGGCCACATGGCGGGGGAGGGGAGGACGGGGGAAGGGGGCCATGGGGAAAGGGGGCCACGTGGTGAGAAAGGTGGAAGGGGGGCCAACCGCAACTCTTTGTTGCGGTTGGGCATGGGGGGGGCCATGGTGGGAGGGGAGGACGGGGGAAGGGGCCCCATGGGGAGGGGGCATCAGGGGTGAACCGCAACAAAAGTTGCGGTTGGCTTTTGAAGGCAATGATGCCAACCGCAACTCTTTGTTGCGGTTGGACTTTAGGGGATGATGATACCAACCGTAGCACTTTGTTGCGGTTGGGCTTTCCTCTCTCTTGCAACCGCTACTCTTTGTAGCGGTTTGGTGGAAAAATTGTTATTTCTCCACCGGTCAACAGGGATCGGCTCTATATATATATATATATATATTTCCGTTAAGAGCGCTAGCAAAATAGGAGATTTTGCTAGCGCGATCTGGCCGTCCATCCCGAATGGATGGACAGCCCAGATCTTTTTTTTCAGAAGCTATCAGTCGTCCGCTACATAGTGTAGCGGACGGACTTTTTTACCATATTGCCCTTCCTTTTCTCGTCCACTACACTGTATGGTGGATAACCTTTTTGGCCTGACATATGACAGTCAAAAAGTCGTCCGCTATGCAGTGTAGCGGATGACTTTTTGGTCAAGTCATCCATAACCCCCTAACAGTTGTCACATCAGTCCAGTCGCTGCACGACTGTTACTTTGTCCTTATCCCACCGTCCGCGACACTATGTAGCGGACAACTTTTTGGTTTTTACTGTCCGCTATACTGTGTAGCGAACCTACCCACTCACATACACACTTCAAAACTCTTATTCATTCTTTCTTCTCATAAATTTTCTAGCAGCGTTGGCAAGTAGATCGGTGCAATTTCTTCTCAGAAATCCTTTTCTAGCGGCGTTGGCAAGTAGATCGGCGCAATTTCTTCCCAAGAAATCCTTTAATCGTCTCATCAATCACGTAAGTTCACAAACCAATCCTTTATTTGTTCATAATCTAGATTGTTATGAGTATTGCGGCTTATGCATGGTTTTGAATATGTGTGTGCTGCATTGTGCTAGCGTTTGTCAATTTATCTATATATATATATATATATATATATATATATGTGTGTGTGTGTGTGTGTGTGTGTATTGCGTATTATTTGTTCATGTGATTTCACTTGTAAAATCTCATTCCGTGTCTGTTTGTATGTATGTACATACATATATACAGCATGTGAACTTATGTGAGCACACGGTAGCGTTGTATGTATTATCTGATCATATGCTAGTGTTGCATGTGCTAGCGTTGTATGTTTGAGAATGTTTACGCTTCCAACCTTGCCATTTTTCCATAATTTCAGTTGCAAAAAATGGATTTCAACCCTGGACCAGAAGATCCGTCCGTATTATACGACCAAGCAAACCATATCAGTACGCTCATATGGGATGGTGGAGTAAGATACTTATTTTATCAACTTTCTTATTCTTGCGAACGTTGTATACCGTTTGTTTTGCTTAAATTGTATTTATTAATTCGTAGGAAAGAGCACTTCTCAACACAGTAGAAGTATCCGATAATTTCAAAGCCTGGAAATTGAACAAAACCCAGAAAAGATTACTGCGTGGGATTGGGTTTGGGATTTTCACGCATGGGCAGATCTTTCAACACCTTGACCGGCACTTAATAGGTGCCCTTGTTGAAAGGTGGAGAAGTGAAACGAATACGTTTCACTTCCCTCTCGGAGAGATGACAATTACCCTAGAAGATGTAGGGTTCATCTTAGGGTTACCGGTGACGGGGCGGCCGGTAATAGCTCCTCCGTCGGAAGCAACGAATAAGAGAACCGCTAGGGACTTCTTTACTTCGATACCCCAGGATCAATTTAGCACTGGTGGTATCAAGTTGAAGTGGTTGGTAGATACCTACAAGGTTCTGCCAGATAACTACACGGATCAGATGCTTGTGCTGTACACACAAGCTTTCCTCTTGTGGGTGATGGGGGCAATTCTGTTCCCAACAACGTCGAAGAATACGGTCAGCGTCAAATATTTACCGTTGTTGGGTAACCTGCTGGAGGTTGGGGATTATGCCTGGGGTGCAGCAACTCTTGCGTACCTGTACC
Source organism: Escallonia herrerae (assembly GCA_033070095.1). Lineage (NCBI taxonomy): Eukaryota > Viridiplantae > Streptophyta > Magnoliopsida > Escalloniales > Escalloniaceae > Escallonia > Escallonia herrerae. Next base: position 304,816 of record JAVXUP010000916.1, on the reverse strand, counting down.
GAGCATTGCACAAGGCAACGAGGCCCGACTCCAAAGCTATATGTGCATGTCTCTCGCTATTGCAGGTATATCATACAAATCTTGATTATGTGCTCAATTTTTTTTGTTGAATCGACAATAAATTTTGATGATACTTTATTTAATTTGTCTTTGCTCTCAGGTGTGGTCTTATGAACACCTTGCTACCGGCGCACCCAGGCGTAGGGACGGAACCGATAATGTGTGGCCTCGGTTGTGCGCCTGGGAGTACAGCCGGAAGGACAGCCACTACTCGAGGAGAGACGATCCCCATCACAACATTACGTACTATCGGGGGGAGCTCGACTCGCTATCTCCGGGCCAGATGCGATGGGCACCGTACAAACATTTGGCGCGACGGGTGGGAGAGTCGTTCGTCTTCACGCTCTCCGGGTTGCAACGCACACCCCTGATCCACTTCGAGGTCGCAGAGTGGCAGCTGCCAGATCGTGCTATGTGCCATTTTGAGTGCCTGCAGGGGTTGCCAGCCGATGCGCCGGATATGAGGCTTAACAGGAACCCACCGGGTGTCGAACGGTTTGGCAAGGCAAATGCGCACGAGAAATTGAGGTTTGGAATTCCTGGCAGGACACGCTGGCGGCCATTGTGTCAGAGCCTGACCCCGTGATCAGCATCGAACAGTACAATGAGTGGTACTACCGCATCACCCGGAGGAGAGTAGCTCCAGTAAGGTTTGAACGCGGGGAGAAGTACCACCCTAGGGGTCAGATCGATGAGCAGATGGCATACAATCTGGTAAGTTGCCCAACCAGTGCTTTTAATTGAACTTGATGATTCTAAGTGTGTGTATGAAGTTACTTATTTATTATCTCTTTGGATGTAGGTTAATGCCTCGTTCGCCTTCTTCCAGAAGTTGAGCGAGCGGAAGGATCTGGTGGATGCAATGGGCGAGGAGCTTCGCCAACAGGCTGAAGCGTTGGCGTATGGCTGTACAAATTTTTGCACCAAGCATCGGGACAGCCTTCGAGCGTCAGCCCGAGAATGGGTTATCCGGGGTGGCAGCCCCCTTATGTGAGCGAGGGATACGCTGATCCCTCGGGACAGACTTCGGGGGTGAGCCAGGGATAGGGTGGTCCCTCTGTACCAGGAATGGGTGGTGATTGGGGACCGCCAAGCACCATGGGCCAGGCTCAAGCGCCGTGGGAAGAGTACAGTGCGCCCTCCTTCTCTTTGCTTATGGACTCAAAACCCCAACCCCTCTCTCAGAGTCAAGTCACGCAGGACTGGGGTTTCGGAAACATCAGTCTGTCCGAGACACTGCCCATTGTCCCATGGGCGGGACCATCTGTTGCCGAAGGAGGGAAATATCCCTCGGTCGACCCTCCCGAAGAGTGCAATATCCCCCGGTCGACCCCCGAGGGCAATATCGCAAAGGGCATCCATTGAAGCCCCTAAAGCCGCATAAATGCCAAATAATCAGAGAATGTTATTTTAGCGGGGCCCCCCAAGACAAAGCGTTGTATAGTGTGAATCACCCGGAGGGCATGGATTACTATTGCTTGTGGGGAGAAATGTCCTCCCTGGCTCCGGGGAGTTGGTTAGACAACGGTGTCATCTCTACCTACGTGGAGATTCTGAAGGAAAGGGGTCAGGAGCGGCTAAATGAGTATCTGAACATTTTTTTGGTGGATGCCTTTTTTCATAGCCTCCTAGTGTCTGAATGGCATGAGTGGGTCGAACAAAGGGGGAAGAAAAAGTTGAGCCAGTGGAGACCGTCCGCTAACCTACGAGCGTATCTTAATAGGGATAGTCCAGTGAGCGCAAGGGTTGCCCACGTGTTTCTAATCCCATTTTTAGGGAAAGCCACTAGTACTTGGTTTGCTATGAACCAACAGAAAAAGTCGTATCGGTGATCGACAGTCTCCACGACGATACCATCCACATGCCTGTGTTGCAGATGTACAAAGCCCAGTTGGACTCTATGGTAATCTTATGATTGTTGTTTAATGCTTATTGTAACTTGCCAATTGTAAATGTTAACTCGTGTCTTATGCCGTTTTCTATTTCTCACAGAATCTATTTTGTGCCATGGTCCATGGTATCCGTGATGTACATTTACCGGCGCGGCCAAAGCTCTATTTCCGATTGAAGAAGAGGAGGCCCAAGCAACATAATACTTCGGACTGCGGCGTCTTCCTTTGCATGTACATGGATTACATATGTCGGTCTGAGAGCCTCAGGGCGGCCGCATGGAGTCAAGAATGCGTAGAAGGCTTTAGATATAGGATCGCTTGGCAAATTATGAAAGGCCGGCCTAGGGCGGTTAGGTTTATTGAAAATCCGTCTAAGGACGGGAATATGGCTCAACCTGAGACCCCAGTTGACATTGTACCATTAGAATAATTTTTTTAATAAATCATGATTATTTAGAAAGCTATCATTGGTGTGAGTTGATTTGTGTTGAGATTAGTTGATTTGTGTTAAAGATGATTGTGATTGATTTGACTGATTTGTGTTGAAATCAGTTGACATTTGATTTGGGTTGATTTGATTAGATTTCTATTTGAGTTGAAGTATATATTTTGGTTTTTTTGCTCTCATTGAGAATGAGAGAATGGTGGGAAACAAACTGGTGGAAATTGAATAAATTGTGTGTTGCAGTGTCCGCTACACAGTGTAGCGGACGTCCATACACCCAAAAAAGTTTTTGTTGGGCCGTCCGCTACACAGTATAGCGGATGCCCAATTGGCCAAAAATCTTCTAAGTGTTGAAGTTGAGAGTTTCTGCTGCGCCGTCCGCTACAAAGTGTAATGGATGTCTAAACACCGAAAATTTTTCCAAGTGTTGAAGATGAGGGCTTCTGCTGGGCCGTCCGCTACACAGTATATCGGACGCACAATTGGCCAAAAATCTTCTAAATGTTGAAGTTGAGAGTTTCTGCTGCGCCGTCCGCTACACAGTGTAGGGGACGGCCACGTATTTTTTTAAAGTGCTGGAATCCAGAGTTTCTGCTGCGCCGTCCGCTACACAGTATAGCGGACGTATAGAAGTTTCAACTGGGCCGTCCGCTACATAGTGTAGCGAACGTAGAGGGGATAAATTTTTTTTTAAGTGTTGGAGATCAGACTTTCTGCTGCGCCTTCTGTGACACAGTGTAGCAGACGTCGCTAATTCTGTTTTATGAAACTGGCAATGGAATAAGTGTTTTAGCGACAGAATAAACCATCTCAATATCTCAAATGCATGATTAACGATAAAAAATCATCAATTAATAACCTCAAATCATCAATTAACAATCACAATTCTCAAATGCACAATTAAGAACCTAAAATTATCATACAAACATTTATTAACACAAAATTGTTCATAATTTGATTTAGGGTTCAACATTGGGCAAAAGCTTTTTCACAAGTGCTTTGATCAAACATCAGCACTTGAAAACGCATATGCCCTTTGTGTTCAAAGATTACAAAGTCCCCTTCATTGAGGTCGTGCTGCTCGCAACCCCTTCGAAACAAATCTGCTCTTGGTCGCGCTTCTTCTTGATTTTAACAAGCCATGACCCATTGTGGCTGGTTAAAGTTGCTTCGAACCGAAGTGTGGTAAGCAATCTGCAAAAGGCTACCGGTATGGCCTATCATATTCATTATAAGACAGGTAAGTTTTTAAACAAAGATAAAACTTTTAACATACACGAAAACATAGAGAAAGAGGGATGGCCTACAAGTTCTGTATGAAACCCAAGCATCATGACCCTGAAGAAGTGTCTGCCGATTGAAACGTCCCTGCCGACTGAAACGTCCCTATTCACCGAAGCAGAAGCCATAGGGATGGATATGTCGCCGGAGATGTGGGTCGCCGTAAAGGGGGTCACGGGTGGGTGAGATTTTCGACACATATAGAGAAACGGGAGAAAGAAGAAATTCCGATTTGATTGCTATTTAAGAGAAGTTTGACGTCCGCTACATTGTGTAGCGGACTTAAGGGATACCAAGAGTTTTGCTATCCGCTAGATTGTGTCGCGGAAATTCTAGAAAAATAAAAATTTGGGTTTCTGCTGCGCCGTCTGCTACATAGTGTAGCGGACGGGGGCAAATAAAAAAAACTAAAGTTAGATTTGATGGCGGCTCTAATAGATCCATCAGAAATAACCTTGCAGTCTTCGGTGGAAAGATAATCTCATCAAAAAAAATATTACGCATTATTACAAATGTCAAACAGACTTGATGGCTTATACAAAAAACTCAAGGTCCCTGTAGCTGCTTCTTCCTTATCTTCGGCGTCATCTTCTTCCTCGTCTTGCAAAACCCCCTGGACTTATCCCCAGTGCCTTGTAATGGTTTCGCTTGCCATGGTCGGTCATTTTGTTGCACAATGCACACCTTCTCAGCTTTTTAGGTTGAGTTGCCTATTCAATAGAGCTCTTCATCCGCGTAGATCTCTTGCAGCCTTTCATTTGCAATATAATTGGATCCAAAGGCCGGATATCATTGTCGTCTTCCTCCCCCGGCTCATTATCTTCTGATCCCGTTGTAGGCTCAGTGTCAACCGCATTGCTGACTAAAGCTGCTTCCAACTGGTCGACGATGGGCTCTTGCTGCTGAGCTACCTTGAGGAGATGTTTATATCCGGCCATTGTAGCAGCACCTTTTATGGACAAACGGGTGAACATTGTCACCAGATGATTATACCGCAATGTCTCTGATTCAGTGTTGTTAAAGGTGCAGGCGCAGGCGCACCTAAGGCGCAAAAGGTCCCTGGAGCCTAGGCGCAAGGCGCAAGGCGCAGGCGCGCGCCTTTTCAAAGCGAGGCGCAATATTAAAATAAATAATAATAATAATACACAAAAACAATAAATTATGTTAAAAAAAATGACAATTAACAAACTTTCAAACACTAGAAAATGTTTCAAATTCCATCGCATCATAATCTAACAAGTTTCCAACATAAGATAAGTCTTAAATCCACTAAAAATAACAAATCACCAAACACTAAGTGAACATAACACCAACATCCTCATCATCGCTAAGGGCCAAGGCAACAACGTTTTCTTCAAATGGAATCATAGGCTCCAAGTCCGGTAGAGATTCCTCCTCGACTTCGTCTTCTTCATCAACCAGGTGAGCTGAAGGAGTAGATCTACTTGATGTGGCAGCCGGGGTCCTATCTGATGACGACCTTACACTTCTTGCTGTTGACCTCGAATGGTAGTTCGGCTCTGTGCCACCTAAAGGGTCACCTTCAAACACGTCACCGTCTTCGTCTGCATCTTCATCCGGCCTCCCAAGCAACCATTCATTACTTTCATCGATATTATCCAATAGAATAGGATCAATTGTGTCACGTGAATTGTATCGTCGCTTTAACGCTCTATTGTATTTCACAAACACCAAATCATTCAAGCGACATTGTTCAAGTCTATTCCTTTTTTTGCTATGAAGCTGTAAAGTACAATACACAAATTGATTAATAGTCATTGAGTATGAAATAAATACGAATTTTATGATAAAACTTTATTATTAGATTATAACTTGGACTCACATGCTCAAAAACGCTCCAGTTACGTTCACAGCCAGACGCACTACAAGTGAGACTCAAAACCTTTATTGCAAACTTTTGCAAGTGAGGCGTTGATGATCCATACGAAGCCCACCATTCCGCTGTTCAATAAATGAAAATTGCAAAACTAATAAGTGAAGTAACTATTCATTAATTTATACGTTAGAATGAGCACTATAAAACAAAAACAAAAATTAGTACCTGGTGCTTTTCTATCTCTCATCCTCTTTGACATGGAATTCCCAAATAGACCCTCCGCTCTCTTATACTTACTCAATTCAGTGTCAATTGCATCTTGTACTGCCATATCAGGGTTCAACCTTTGAATGCAATCATACAAACCCATCATAACTGTTTCATCACTCTCAATGTCTGGGGTAGAGTAATAGTACTCCGGGTTCAAGAAATGACCAGCTGCATGCAAAGGACGATGGAGTTGAACACTCCATCTACTATCAATGATCTCATAAACCTCCTTGTACTTCAACTCGTTCCTTTGAAAAGCATTTGCAATAGCATCTTTAGCTTTATCCATTGCCTTATAAATGTATCCCATTGGAGGTTTTTTCTCACCATCAACCAATCTAAGTACCGGAATAAGAGGGCATGCTACCTTTAAAGTATATACAACATTGTTCCAAAACGAAGGCATTAATACTATTTTTGCCACTCTTTTGCCTTGTAGTTCCTTTGACCATTTGCTATTGGCCCACTCTTCCGATGTAAACATTTTTTTCAAGTTATTTTGCTCTTCATGAATCCTTGACAAAGTGATAGTGGCAGTTGCAAATCTCGTTTTGCCAGGCCTAAGCAACTCTCTTCTTGCAAATTTCCTTAACAAGTTTACAACACCCGAGCGATTATATATGTAACCATTCAAAGCAAGAGCCTTTTGAAATGTTGACTTCATCTTAGGTAACTTAAATATGTCCTCTAAAATCAAGTCAATGCAATGCGCAGCACATGGTGTCCAAAACAAGTGTGGAAAATCACGCTCCAATAACTTGCCTATCATATAAAATTGCAAAAAATAAATTAAGAAATTAAATGTCAGACAGACTATCTAGTAGCTAATAATATTGTACATTTATTAAAAATATACTAACCTGCCTTTACGTTGTTTGAGGCACTGTCAGTGACAACTTGAACCACATTCTTTGGCCCGACCTTCTCGATAGTCTTCTTAATCAAGTCATACATCAAGTCTCCGGTCTTTGAATGTTCGGAAGCATCAACAGACTCAAGAAACAAACTTCCTCTAGGACTATTCGCTAAAAAATTAATCAAAGTCCTTTCTTTGTTGTCCTTCCAACCATCACACATAATCGAACAACCGGTTTTCTCCCATTCTTCTTCATGATCCTTTATCAGTTTACGCGTATTATCCACCTCTTTCTGTAGTAGCCCTAATCTCATGATAACTTGGTGGCTTCAAACCCGGACCATACTGCCCAATAGCTTCAACCATGGCTGAAAAGCTGTCAGAGTTCACGGCATTAAATGCAATCCCCACATCATAAAAAAATCTTGCTATTGCACTACAAGCCCGATTTCTCATCTCCTTTTTTGCTTTTTCACTTTCAAACACCGTGGATTGCTTCATCTTTCTCTTTGTCACTACCTCTTCTGGGTCCGGGGTGAAGTACACGTCCATTGGACCCTTAGCCTTAGGATTCTTACGAGAAGATTGACAGGAACTCCCGGTCGATGAAACTCCCTTTTTTCTCAATATCTCAACTACATTGTCGTCCTCGTCCTCTTCTTCATCATTGAAAACATTATCAAAATCAGGGATGCACTTCGCTAGTTCTTTCTTTTCTTTGACAGACTTTAGCAATTCTTTTATCTCATCTCTAACATGTTCTGGACACTCTCGGCACGTTGAAGCATTCCTATAACCTCCAGCAAGATGTTGCTTATGTCGATAAATACCGCCCTTTGTAATTTTATTACAAAAATTACAAGTGACTGCATTTCTGTCGCTTGGATTAGAGATACGTCCATATTTCCAAGCTGGGTCCTTTGTATCCGTACTAGGCGTCGTCGGCGTCGTTGACATGTATATTCCTACAATTGAATTATATTCCTAACACTAAATCAGCTTAAATGCACATATATCAATTAAGGGTCAAAAGTTACTTGAAGTAGAGAACAATAAAAAAACATGATTCAAGTAAGAAACAACTCAATTCAAATTAATTTCAATCCCAATTCAATTCATATTATGCAATCTGCCACTACTGAAGCTTGATGAACACAGCCAAGACTGATGGGGGGAGTGGGGGGACAGACTGGACAGTGTATGAAGAAAAAAGAAAAGGCAAGAAGATCACTGCTCACCCGAGAGAGAGCAGCAATGGCAAGGAGGACAGCAATGGCGGTGCCGCGGTGGCTGAACTCCGAAGCAGATCTAGCGGCTGGAACAACTGACGGACCGGCGAAGAGGGGAGATGCGACGGCGACGATCGGAAATTCGGTGAAGAGGGGAGATGCGATTGGTGAGATGAGATTGAGACTGTGAGAGTGTGAGTGTGAGACTGAGAAATCGTGACAGCTGATTTGGGGATTTTCATATTGAAGACAAATCGACGGCCCATGTGAAGCCACGATGTCCAATTGAACGGCTACAAGATAGGCGCCTGGATTTGCGCCTCCACCACCGCTGCTCGCCTGGCGCCCAGGCGCCTAGGCACACTAGGCGCGCGCCTTCTTGAACGCGCTGAGCCTAGGCTAGGCGAGGCGCCGAATGCGAGCCTGGGAGCGCCTAGCGCCTAGGCGCGCTTTTTATAACACTGCTCTGATTCTACAAAGTCAGTATACGGGTGCTCCGGAATGGCAATGGTACCGTGCAACATGTTTGCACCTTTCATCCACTATGGCAGGACATATTTATCGGGGATTGTCCTGATATTCTTCTGAGTGAAAAACCGAAGAATGTGTCTACAAAGGATGCCACGGAACTCGGGTTAATTTTACACTACACCCTATACTTAGGGGTCAGTTGCACCCAGCACCCCGTAGTTCTAATTTTGGCACCCAACACCAAAATCTTTAAAATCTTGGTATTCAGCACCAAATGACGGTCAAACTGGCCTTTGACCATAAGTCTGTTACTTTTTAAGGGACAAAATGGTCTTTTTACCTGTTATATCCACCTTTTGTCCACGTCAGCTCCAAATGGCCCCAATAATTAACATGAGACCATCCACATCATTTCCACACCTTTTTTCTCTCCCAAACTATTCATCTTCCCAACCAATATCGAAACCGGCCACCTCCTCCGACCTAAGCCACTGCCTGACGAGCCATCGCCTCTGACCGAAGCCACTGCCCGGTGTGCCACCATCCTCGCCTCCACTCTCCCATCATCACGACCCACCATAGTCGGCCACCCACGACCAGCCATAACTACCCATAACCATCAATCCCGAAACCCACGGCACCCCCTCCGATTGAATCATGGCCACCAGGGGCCTATCGTTGATGACTGCCGCCTCTGCCACAAATCCTTCACTCACGACCACCCATAACCACTAATCCCTCCCTCACCCACAGTCACCACCTCAAACCGAATGACGACCACCAATAATCGGCGTTCGACCAACAGTGACCATTCAATGAGCCATTATCGCCTCCAATCGAATGACCATCAGACACTCCCCTGCCTACCACCGTAATCACAACATACCCAATCACCCCATCACCCGATCTGCCCATTGATCTCCGGCGAGCCCAATCAGCCACTGCACAACATCATCACCACATAATTAGTGGTCTAAATCGAGGGTGAGAGTGACAGGTCAGGCCAGGTGAAGAGGGCGTGGGGCAACGCTGGACGCCAAAGATCGCGACAACGCTAGAGGCGGGTTCTTGGTGCACGGTGGTTGGGGGCACTGAGAGAAATAGACAAGAGAGAGAGAAGACAGAGAGAGAGGAAAGAGAGAGAAAATAGGGAAGAGAGAAATGACGCTGGGCTTAGGGGGTTGGAGCTGACTAGGATTTCATGGATGAAAAGACCATTTTGCCCTTAAAAATTAACAGACGTCTGGTCAAAGGCCAGTTTGACCGTCAATTGGTGCTAGATACCAAGTTTTTAAAATTTTTGGTGCTGGGTACCAATTTTAGAACTACGGGGTGCTGGGTGCAACTGACCCCTAAGTATAGGGTGTAGCGTAAAATTAACCCCACGGAACTCAAACTTCTTGCAAACACATGTCACCGAATCTATCAATGTGTCATGGCTCACCGTATAAATTCTGCGCAGCTTCTCAGGGACGAGGTCATTCACGAGCGAATAAACCTTGTACTCACGCGTAGACATTTCTGCCACCTTGTTTATACTGTATCGTCCCGATTTTTGCAGCTCTACTTGGTATAGCAAGAAGATCTCCTTCGTATAGACTTTGGCACCGTTCAGCTCCAGCGGGGTCTCAAGCAACCTTCTCCTTTGTTTGTACGTTGTTGCAAAGTCTGCAGCCCTTTCTTTTACGAACAACGAAGCAACCGCTTTTTGTGCGGATGCAACGAAACTCTTCAAATTGGTAGTTGTACCCACATAACTATCGAACGTGGCATTCATAGATTCACTCCTGCCCGTCGTTTTCATGCCCGCTGAAAAATACCTCCTCGTGTAAACGCCAATCCATTGCTCTTTGCGCTCGTACAAGTGCTGGAGCCACTCGTTGTCTTGCAATGAGTAATCCCAAACAAGCTTTTCCCACCTCTCCTCGAATTCCTCAATCGTTAATGACTTGTTAACGCACTTGTCAAAATCCTGTTTAAAGTCTGGATACTTTGCGTACACGTGATGCAGACGTTCAGGGTATTTGTTGCTTATGTGCCAAGTGCACAAGTTGTGCCGAGTGTCTGGGAAGACGGTAGCAATAGCCTTCTTCATTGCCAAATCTTGATCGGTGATGATCACTTTGGGTGCTTTGAAGTTCATTGCTTCCAGCCACGTCCTAAACAACCATACAAAAGAACCCTCGCTCTCGTCCCTTAACAAGGCGAACCCGAACAGGATGGAGTGATAATGATGATTGACGCCCGTGAAAGGAGCGAACGGCATCGAGTACTTGTTGGTACGGTATGTGGTGTCGAAAGTCACGACATCCCCAAAATGCTTATAAGCTAGCCTCGAACGACCGTCGACCCAAAAAATTGTACTAACTCGATGCTCGTCGTCAAGTTTATAATCGAAGGTAAACTGCGGGTCCTCCATCTGCATCCGTTTCAATAGGCTCATTGTCGATTGAGCATCATTGAGGTCATACGCGGCTCGTCTATGGGTTCGGACCGCGTTACGAACGTCTGTCGTGTTAAAGTTTAAATTTTGAATTCCCCCAGCCTGTTCAGCAAGAACATTAACAATCTCAGTAGGTCCAATTCGCGCATTGCTCATTGTGTGAATTAGGCTCCTCGCGACCTTACCCATCTTCTTGTGTTGATGCATCTGACTCACCTTAGAAGGAGTTACTAACGGGTGATTGTGTGCCAGTTCCAGGCTGGTAATAAGCCAATGATCTTGCTTGGGTTTGTAGCTTACGAACATCTTGACCTGGCAATTTGTGCGCTCAAAGCAGTCCCGTCTTCTACGCGAATATCCTATTTCGTCATCATTGCCTACGCGTGTCTCATTTTGCAATGGGTTTCTGCCCCTATGACACTCGTATAAGCGAGAGCATATCTTTTTTGTTACGTTGCTTGTTCTTGTAGTCTTTATTCTAATGCCAAAACCAACCCTCAATGAATACGCTCGAAAACATTCTTCAGCTTCTTCCAATGTTTGAAACGTTCGTCCTAGATACGGATCACTAGCATCTACGGGGACGTTGGAGCTCGACACGAAATCAGACATTGTGAAACAAGACCTGTGTAGAAATAGACTACGCTTAACAATCAAATGACATTTCTAACTGAAAATATTACCTAAAAATTACCTTGGCGAATAGACCAATTTAGGATGACAAATATACCATATACAATCTCAAAAGTGTCTCCAAATTAACAATTATTAATTTATTGAACATAACAAATTAAAATTACTAAGATAAATAGAAAAATTAATCATGCCAAAATACAACAAACATATCTAAAAAAATTTGAATTTAAATAGGATAAATTTTTTTGAAGCTAGCGAACCTAAAAAAATCGAATTAAACTATAATGAATTTATTTAAAGTTAACAAATTATACCTTTTTGATAAACACCATGTCTAGAACATCACAAAAAATCTAGAGTAGAACATCACAAATTGATGAATAGAGTGACAAATTTCTAGATCATAAAAAAATCTTTACTTTTTGTCCAAATAAATAAATTATACTTTACCAGTCAATTCATAAAGAAAACTTCACCATTCACAAACTTACCTTGCTTTGAAGCTTGAAGCAAGTGAAGCTTGAAGCAAGTGTTACTCGAAGCTTGAAGGGAGCTGAAAATGGAAGCGAGTCTGAAAGGAGAAGAAAATTGTGTTGTAGGAGCTAAGTAGCTTTTGGGAATAGGCAATACTGTTCCCGATACTGTGCAGCGGACAGCATTGACGACAACATTGACGTGTGCAGAAATAAAGGTATAGACAAGTCTGGAATTGTGTCAGCCGTGTCAGGTGAAAATTCGTCAGCTACACAGTCTAGCGGATGACTTTTTGACTGTCAATGTCAGGCCAAAAAAGTTATCCGCCATACAGTGTAGCCGACAAGGGAGGAGGGGCAATATGGTAAAAAAAAGTCCGTCCGCTACACTATGTAGTGGACAACTGACAACTTCTGAAAAAAAAAACTGGGCACGGCCAGATCGCGCTAGCAAAATCTCTTATTTTGCTAGCGCTCTCAACGGATATATATATATATATATATATATATATATATATATATATATATATATATATATATCATTTTTTAGAACGAGAATTAGTTAATTGATTGTTGCTTTCATATAATAAGCCTAACATGTGTGCCATAAAAAGTTGTAGATGCGACACCCTCAACCCTGGTGACATGATCAGGCTGAGTTATCGATCATAATCACATTCAAAACCCTGTGTTGAATACAGAACAACTACATCCTCGTACTCATACATCATTAATAGACGCTCTAAAATGTGACCTTACAAAAATTTTCTTACAAACATACATCGTACTGCAGCAGAAGACTTACAGGTCTTTAAACAACGTGAATGTTTACAACCTAATATATGATTGTAGTCGGGACTCTTATCAACCTATCTCGCAACTCAATCTTTATCCCACCATTTATAACGAGTCTTACCTCACACAACTTATCCACTTGCTCAACTTTTTCTAGCTTGTTTTTCTTCTCTTTTCTAGAGGGTTCTCCTTGATCAACCTTATAGACTGCACTGTAACATCCCGAAATTTTCGGAACGTTAACACTCGCTCAATCGGATGCAATCAGACAATTACGACCTCAAACTCAAGCAATTTAGAACCATCAGTCTGTCAGAGCACTAAGCCGTTGAGTAAAATAATACTCTTAGCATACAATTATAATTGAAACATCAAATCTAAGCTAACAATACTAAATAACAATAATGGCCCACGCAGGGGTTCTAAAGGCTATTAGTGAAACTTAAATTCTCTTTCTCTCGGCTCAGATCTAGTCCACACCCAATGCGATCTATTGTTGGTTATCACCTGCGAAAAGGAAGTCAAAGGGGAGTGAGCTTTTGAGAGCTCAGTAAGGTCGCTCAACGAAGAAACTACAAAACAACTACAGATGCAATTCATCAGGATTTTCAAAAATAGAATCATAACAAGTTCAATCAGACATCAATTCGATTCTCAGATACGATACAAACGATCACGACTACAATAACATGAGCAATTACAAAGCCACACAGGCAGTGCAGGGTAATCACTTAACAAAGCCACAAGACGATGCTCACTAACACTTTCCATCGGCTAGTCTATCAAGGCACTAGCCCACACCAATACACCGGCTAGTCCGTCAAGGTACTAGCCCACACCAATACACTGGCAGGTCCATCAAGGTACTAGCCCACACCAATACACTGGCAGGTCCATCAAGGTACTAGCCCACACCATTATTCTCCAACATACTCCAACTCCCACCAAACACACCAACGCACAATCTCATGTCAATATGTAGAATGACAACAATTCGATAATGCAACATATTAATCAATGCTCGACGGACAATAATTACTGAGCACCGATAAGAGTTTTAATAAACGTTTTAAGGCTCAATGAAAAGGTATTAAAGGCAAATAACGAATTCTTATAACAAATATAACGGAGTCCAAAGAAATTCGATAGCAATTTTAAAAAATATACGAGAACAAATTGATGAATTGGGTTTCGGAAAGAAATCCCTTACCTCGGTCCAAGCTAAGCGATGTTACCAATCTCGATCAATATTTTCTGAATAAACCTAGATTGACAATTCGTTTGTTAGAACACAATCTATGCTGAAATACTATAAACCTAAAATCAACTACCCACCACATTCTTACTTCTAACTCTGAAATCGCTAAACTCAAAGCGCGCCTCGCACTCGGCCAACCTAACCGAGAATCCCGATACGCTCTTTCATGCGTAACAATATTCTAAATTTCTTAATAAATTACAATAAAGCACTTTTAAAGCTTAAAACGTTATAAAAAGTCAAAATATGAATTTTCTGAATTTTTGAATATTTTCAAACTAAAATAATTTCCTTAAATGCAATAAAAACAGATAAATTGCCAAAATTATTTCTAGCTGAAAAAAAAGTCCCATAATTTTTATAACAGATTTAAAATATGTTTAAAAATTATAGAAATTTAAATCAGAAATTAAAAGGCATTAAAACTGTTTTTAAATTATTCATTTTGCCAAAAAAACAATGCGATATGGAAATCAGAGCAAATCAACCCCAAAAATCATCAAACTTTTACTGAGTCTTTATTATACTATAAAAACATTACTATAATTTTTCCCAAAACATTTTCTGGGTGTAAAGACTCCAAAAGTATTTTACGAATCTAAAATTACAGAAAATACTAAAAATACATGCGATCTCAGAAATTTACGAAATTTTACCGTAAATTCTAATATGGCTTAACGTACTATACTGTTAAATTTCATATGCTAATGTTCACTATACACTATCCATTGTGCGTATCAAACCTAACGTTACCCGTGCACACTTTACTCAAACACACATGCACACAGGTGAACAAAACACACACACCCAAATATACACACCTGAGCACTCATCTTCCTTCCATCTCACACCCACTTCTAATATACACGACATACACACCCCTAACTACCCAGCTCCATGCATGCCACACACACAACTATATAAACACACACACCTGCCACAACAAAACACACATCAGACCCACGTTTTAGTTTTCTTTTATTTATTCTTTTCAAATTTCCCACTCACCCACACTGTGACTGCCTTCAAGGCAGTCACCCCCTTCCCTTTATATGTGTACAAACCTTTGAAACACACACCAAACACAAAGGTCTAGTACTTGAAACACAACCACTATATTATCTAAGTGTCCATCATGGCAGTGGGTCTTCCTCTCATTCTTAAAATTTCACATGCAAATCTCATAACCCATTATCCCTTGAAAAGAAAGTCCTACATGACAGTGAAACAGGGTCGTACTAACTTCTGCTCTTTGGTACATATTATGGCGACTAAACGAGATGGTTATACATATACCAAGGTGATATATTTGCTTTGAATATTTACTGTTCAGTTACTTAGGAATCAAATATGGGAGTTTGGCCTTTATTTGAACATGCTTGCGTTAAGATTACAACCCGTATGCACCACCCCAAAATGCAGCACGGCAGCCCATCGCGGCCCAGCCTCTTCCCTCTCTCGCGGCAGCCATGGCTGCCACCTCCATCAATCTTCTTTCTGTTATACACTCTGAATCCTAAACACATGTTACACCACAGATCTATGTCAAATCCACCTTCCCGTTCCAACACACACTTCGCACTCTCATCGCAAATTTGCTCTCTCTCTCTCTCTCTCACACAGCCATTTCAGACCCAACACAACAAACCATTTTTTTTCATGCGAGAAAACAGGGCCATGGAAACTGTGAACCATACTTCGTGAACCATAAATAAAAGAAAAGGGTTTAGAAAGCTTACCGGAAGAATTTCGATCACAGGAAAGATATCTCTTCGATCCCTTTCCTTCTCCTTTCTCTTTTTAAATCTCTCTCTCGCCCTCGAGATCACGTTTTAGATGGGTCGAGGAGTTGGTTTCTGACGGCTCTCTATCATAATATGATTTGTATAATAACCTAGTTTGGTACATAACCAAAAGGCCCCCTCGAATCTTCTTTAGTTATTCTAATTTAAACCGCAACTTTCTATTATTACATACAAGTCCAAAATAAATTATTTACCATAAGTTAATGTATTAGAAAATTTTAGCAGGCCGTTATGTAGTCCCGCTTCACCAATCATTGCTAAAAGTGGCTACAAAAATATCAACACTAACTAAAAGAAAAATTTGTCGCTTAAGGTCGCTACTTAAAATAACAATGCTAACTAAAAGTTCCGTCGCTAAAATTTCTAATTAAAAAAAATATCGACTCTAAAAATGTATTCGCTGCTTAAGAATATCGGGTTGTTACATGCACAATACAATATAAGGAATGAGCGCAAATTGCCCAGTAAAGACAACACGAGGAGTATCGTGTATAAATGATTCAAATGACTCGAATGAATAATAATCATCTCAACGATAGCAATGAATC
Source organism: Escallonia herrerae (assembly GCA_033070095.1). NCBI lineage: Eukaryota > Viridiplantae > Streptophyta > Magnoliopsida > Escalloniales > Escalloniaceae > Escallonia > Escallonia herrerae. Next base: position 288,517 of record JAVXUP010000916.1, on the reverse strand, counting down.
AAGTGTAGTCAATAAATTTTTGACATCAGCATAATTGTCAAACTATAAATTTTCTTTCGTTAGACTGAGCGGCTTTAAGGCTCAATAGAACAACATTACTGCCACCTCCTCATGGACTAGACCGACTGACCGACCGACTATGCAAGTGGACCCAAAATCCAAGGTCGTAAAGGCAAACATCATTGAAATACAAATCATCAATATCAAAAGAGAATCAAATGCAATGCACATGGACACGACGGACAGGACTCGAGCAGACACGACAGACTCTGCTCGAGTGACATTCATCCTCTTTGGCCAGTGATCATAATTCATAGGCCATCCTCATCATATTTATGCCCCATTTTATGGGATGTTCATCTCAGTCTCAAGTAAACAAAAGAAATATTGCCAACAAGTAGGGAACTCATTTAGAGTGTTTTCCCTAACCACGTTATAGCCAAGCAACAAGACATCATCAACGGGGCGGACTAAGGAAAAATTTATTCCACCTTATGTCCTCAACAACACAGCTCAACAAGGAATACCGGATCAGAAGATCAACCGGTGTTCAGACCCAACAACATGAGTTCAACGTGACATCATAACAGGGCGGACTTGGCAGAAATTTGCCGCAAGCCCTCTATAGCGTTCTTACATAAGAGAAATGTTGAGTTATCAATAAGTGCCGACATTTCACAACAACAACGCAACGACCACCACAGCATCATCATCAACGATAGGGCGAACTCGGGAGAAGTTGCCACAAGTCCTCAATGGTGTTCTCAAAGAGAAGAGATATCGGCTATCAATAATTGCCGGCATCTCACAACTACCACACAACAACCTCTACACGATATCATCATCAACTTCAAGTATGCTAATCGAATCGAATCATAGCATACTAGACACACATCATCCTCATTAAATTTTATCAACAGGGCGGACTAAGGGAATTTATTCCACCCTAAGTCCTCAACAACACAATTCAAATATGCATATACTGGTTACAATGACTACCGATGTCCAATCATAATTACAAGAATCCAACAACACGTCATCAACATGGCATGCTAATCGAACAATGAATTAGCATATCGAACCGCATTGTCCTTACCTGATTGGCTTATAGGCGAAGCAACTCGCAATCTTTGATCGCAATGAGCTGCATCACCTAGTCAAATCATATCTTGCTCTTTAGTCATCGTTCAACATATACACACTCCTTATTCTACCTTCCCATTTAACCGCTCATAGTGTTTTATGACAGCTAGTTAACCCGATCCAATAACTGGATCCCTAACCTAGCCTTATCGAAGCATTAGCGATAAAACCCTCATTTTAGACATACTACCACTATTCCTCGCTTCCCACCCCTCCAAATGCTAAATTATGCGCGTTCTCAAAAATTTAGCGCCAACATGGCAAATTACCAAAATACCCCTGATGGCTGCTACATCCCCAACACCCCAAAACTGCTTTAAAACTACTTTTTAGATGTACTGCATCATTTATAGACAAAATATTTCCTTAGAAAAATTTAAAGGAAAAATTACCAAAACACCCCCTAACGGCCATCGCCCTAACAAACATCTCAAAACTACTTTAAAATAACTTTCCGGATGTCTTACACTCCTTCCCAAACCAGCAGTCCTTCAAAGCATTTTATAGAAAACTTTACCAAAATACCCCCTCTGGACGGCAAATTACTGAAATGCCCCCGGGGTTCACTATCACCGCAACGCCTCGAAACAATTTCAAAACAACCTTTTAGGTGTTTTACAACCCTTTCCAGACTAAAAACTCCTTTGAAAAACTTTACAGGAAAAATTACCAAAATATCCCTTTTCGGGTAACAAATTACCAAAATACCCCTGAGGGTTCCCTGCCTCAGTAAAATCTCAAAACGACTTTAAAACGCTATTTTATGCATCGTGAAATCATTTTTGAGCTAAAAAGCATTTTAAAAAATTTTCGCCCAAAAATTCCGAACCGATGTCCGGACCGAATGCTTAAAAGCTCGTTCGGCCAAAAATAGCTAACGACTTCAGAATGACCCAAAATCTTAGAAAATGAATCTTCTCAGTATCCCAGAGTCCTCATAAAGGTTTTGCCCAAAACCACGTTCGTTTGATATTTTAAATTTTACCATAAAGTTTCAAACTTCCCTCATTTGTTCACCCCTTCCTGATCTCGGACAAATCTGGAATTTTTCCACGATACAGGTCTCCTAAAAATAACTAGGGTCTTTTTTATACACTTTGGTTAAATCTGACCTGAACTATTTTTAAAAATTTGGATTAGAAACTGTTTAACTAATTTCCACTTTTAGTGACAAAAACAGTTACTATTCACATTAAACACACACTAGTTCACCTTGGACACACACACACACACATCTTCTTCCTCCTTCAGCCGTCCCACACCTGGGCACACTTTTCTCCTTTAATTGCACAAGAATATCTCATTTGGTTCACATTCGAATCACTTGGTTACATGACTACTACACATTAACACACAAAATCCACTTAATTACAAAATTCTACCATATAAATTCATACTCATATCCACCCGAATCTATATACACAGACATACATATATAACATGTTCTTCAACCAAAATTCCATCTAATTCATCCATAATTTCGCGATTTAGGGTTCAAAATCATACCCATTTGAATTCGAGCTTCTTTCTTTCTCCCTTTCCTCTCTTCTTTCTTCCTTTCTTCCTTTCTTCTCCCTTTTTTTTCCTCTCTTCTTCTCTTTTTCCTTCCCTGTTTCTGGGTTCTTGATAGATTATTGTTCTCTTCTTCTCTTTTTTTTCCTCTCTTTTTCATTTTACACCCCAAAACTTTTCTTTTTATATTTTAACCCCATGAATCTTATCCCAAAGTATTTTAAAATTTCCAAGCATGACTCAGCTTATAGCAAGTAGGAGGTGGCCATCGTGCATGGCCTATTTCATCAGGTTATGACACATTTTGCAAAGTTACAAATTTTGCACTTTGGCCCCTCAACTTTCCAAAATTACATTTTGACCCCTCAACTTTGGAAAATTACAATTTGTCCCCAAAATCACCCTAATCCCTCCTTTAGCCCCCTAGCACCTCATTATCATTGAAATGACATTATTTAATAAAAATATGCATCCCGTTCACCATATTTTCCAAAATTACATTTTTGCCCCTTAACTTTTCAAAATTACATTTTAACTCCCAAAACCATACTAATCTCCTATTTAGCTTCCTAACACTTAATCATCACCAACATATTGCTACCTAATAAAAATGGCACCCCTTAATTAATCAAACTTACGGTTAGATTAATTTTTGGTATTTTCTGGGGTATCACAGTAGACGTGAAGTGTTGCCTGATTTTTGGCTGATGATCCGAATGTTTCCATGGAAGCGCCATCCATATAAGTTGGTGTAGTGCCATGAAAGTTGATGTTTGATGGATAAAAAAGTGATAATGAAGCTGGACTTGGAGTAAGAGTATTTTTCCTACTAGATTTATTCATCTCAATTTTCGTTGGAAATATTCATCAATTTGCTTTTTAGATTGATCACAATTCTTCTAATGACCAAGCTGAATACAAGGTCTTAATAATCAGTTTAGAGATGCTCCTAGAGATGAATGTGACCATAGTTTAGATTGATGTTGTGCATGTAATTTAAATTTTATTTCTTGTCTACGTTATGCTTGCTTAGAAAATTTGATGACGTTACTTTGACTCATATTTTAAGAATAAAAAAAAGGGACGCCAATGTAATGACACAAGTTACATCTAGACTTAAAATTTATGAAAATTTCTTAATGGAATTAATGAGCACTGGATTAAAGAGACAAAATAGTTATCATCAATTTGGCACATATATCAACATGTTTAAACCATGCCCTCAGTCAATTTGGCAAAAAAATGATTGGAGGGGGTCCAACAATTCAGTTCTAACAAAATGCAAAGCAAAAAAGTTGATAAAAAAATTACAACCAGTATAATAGTTTTTGTTGAATACTAAATTGTTTAATAGGACCCCCGAAGGATATTAGCACTTAGATGTCCTGGCAATCCTGAATTTATCCAAGAAATGGTTAAAGTGCATAAAGGCATTTGCGGAGCACATTAATCTGGTGTAAATTTCAGGTGGTTGATTAGGAGACATGTTCATTATTGGCCAAAAAGTAATGAAAGATTGCATTGACTAGGAGACATGTTCATTATTGGCCAAAAAGTAATGAAAGGTTGCATTGACTGTGCAGAGAATTGTCAAGCTTACCAAAGACATGGGAAAATCCATACAATGCATTGGATTAAACTAGAATCCAGGTAAGCCCATGACTATTTCTTTGATGGGCAATCGATTTAATTGGGTAATTTCATCTCAATTATACTAAGAAACATGAAGCTGGATGCCAATTTATTAATATGCTAATGATTGTGGATTCAAAATTTTGAATTTGACCCATATTAGTCCAAGCAAATGGGCAAGCAGACGCAACTAATAAGTCTAGTAAGCACATTATGGAGAGATTAATTGAAGATAATTTAAATGATTGGCATTGGGTGTTGTCTGAGGTGTTAAGGGTTTTCAGAACATCTCCTAAAACTAGTACATGAATGACTCCATACGCTTTGATTTTTGAGCGTGATCTTGTAACATCCGGTACTTTTTCGAGTTGTCTTAAATAAATATCTATTATTCAAAAAATAGAAGGACGATAATTTTGAGCGATGCTGAGAATCAACAGAGTATGAATTGCTAAAACGATTTTTGGGGTCAAAATGTAATTTGTGTTTGGGGTTAAAATGTAAATAATTTTTTTATGAAAATAAAGAAATGATATATATATATATATAGATATATTTGTGTTAGTGTTAAATTAGAATAATTTTAGGGCTTAAATATAATTATATAAACTTTTGGGTTAAGTTTGCAATTTCAAGATTTAGTGCATGTGTGGGAGTCTATTGGGCATGGTTGCCACCTGTTGCTTATAAAAGGTGATCACTAACCAGATTGTGGGGAGAGGGTTATACCAAAACATAGGGGTTTAGGGAAGAGGAAAAAGGAGAAATTGGGTAGAGAGAAGAAAAAAGAAGAAGAAAGGAATGGAAGGAAAAAGAAAACAAAGAAGAAAACTGGAAAATAGAGGAAAAAGAGCTTCAGCTGGCGGGTAAAAGGGAAGAGTAGAGTTGTCAAAAGGGCCAGGCGGGCCCGCGAGCTGGCCCGGCCCTTTTTTGGGCCCGGACTGGCCCTAACCCTTAGGGCTTGGGCCAGGGCCATGCCAAATTTTTGGGCCCAGCCCTAAAATGGCCCGTTTTTGGCCCGGCCCTAAAATGGCCCGGGTTTGGCCTGGCCTGGCCCGGCCCGGCCCTCTTTTGGCCCAAAAAATGGCCCCCTTTTGGCCATAAGGTTGGCCCTATTTCTGGCCCTTTTTTGGCCCTACACACAAGCCCTCTTTTGGCCCAGTATTATTGTATACACACATTATTATATATAAGTGTGCATGTCCAACGATAATCGAATGAGCAATGAAACTGAACATGAATTATGATGATCGTTCTTCCTTGGTGCAATAATCAAAGATATGTGTGACGTAAAACAAGAATTAGATTACAAATTTTTTAATCAAACCGTGAGAAATCATGAGCCTCCTTGAAGAGGCCTTGGCGGTCTTGGATGGGCCAAACTTATTTGTCAATAAATACCAAATCGACTAATTCCACCCTCTTACATATAAATTAGTATTGGCACCGTGCGTAAAAAAATAACTGTTAAAATACATATAAAAAGCTAGTATTTATATTATTAAATAATCATAACAAAATAGATACTAAAATAATAATATTATTTTGAATAACAAGTAAAAAAAATTAGGCCCGGGCCCGGCCGTAAATGTTGGGCCTAGGGCTTGGGCTTGGACTGGGCCCAGATATCCCCCCATTATGGCCCGGCCCCTTTAAGAGCCCCTCTGGCCGGGCCCAGGCCCGTTTTGCTGGAGGCCTGATGGGCTTGGGCTGGCCCGGCCCATTTGACACCTCTAGGGAAGAGGAAGAAGAGAGAAGAGGAGAGAAATGGTGGAAATTTCTCAAGGTAAATTCTGTAGTTGTATAACATGTGTTTTCGGTGTAGTAATCATGTGTATTAGTGTGTGTGCGCACGTGAACTCGGTTTGGGCAATGTGTGTTGGCTGTGTGTGTGTGGGGGGAGGGGTGTTTTGGGTTATGTTTCTAATTATGTGTATATAAGGTGTGTAGGTGTGTGTTTTGTATGTGTATTAGAGTATGGGTAAGTGTGTTAATATGTAGAAATGAATGAGCATGAGATTGCATGAGGTGTGTGCTAGGGGGAAGGGGTCAGGGACTGCTGGGTTTCAGGAGAAGAAGAAGTTCAGAGAGAGGGAAAGTTGAGATTTAAATTTGAACTCAAAAGTGTCGCTAAAAACCTTTTACTATTCAAGCAGTTTCTTTCATAATTTTTGAAACATGTTTAGAAATTTATTTGCACAAAGTACAAAAGAGTAACCCCTATTATTTTTGCAAGATATATACTGTGGAATTTTTTTGTCTACGCAAAGGATGCTAAATAATGGTATTAGTGAAAAAGAGTTCTCAATTTATTTAGCATAGCAAATCAAATTGTTTTAATCTAAAAATTTTAGGAGAACCTTATATTACTGATATCTCTCCACCTAAAATATTGTGTTATTTTGAGGTTAGCTATTTTTAGCGGAACAGGCTTTTGAGCGCTCATCCAGACACCGGCTCAAGATTTTTGAGCGAAAATTTTCTGAAACACTTTTAGCCTAAAAATAACTTCAGGATGCTTAAAATAGTATTTTTGATATTTTCTAGTGAGAGCTGCACCAGGGGTGCTTGGTAATTTTTCACGCGATAGGGAATGTTCTAGTAATTTTACCTACAAGAGGTAGTTTTTTGGTAAAATCACATATGGTAAGAATATTTTAGTAATTTTACTTATGAGAAGGGTATTCTGGTGATTTAGGTATAAGATGGGTGATTTTAGTAATTTTACACATGAGAGGTATTTTGGTAATTTTACATATCTGGTAAGTAGGTCATTTTGGGAATAAGAGTAAGTTGGTATTGTGTTTATAGAATCATAGCATAGATTGTGTTCTGATTATTTAGTTCTTCTCTTTAGGTTAAAGTAAAAGACTTTCCTGTTAGACTAACTTAGTTTCGGATCCAGGTAAGAGTTTCTATCCGAACCCTAAAATTCATTAGCTTATGTTTGTATTCTTTCTTCTGAATTATTTTGGTTATTGTTGGACTCTAGGTAGGGATTTCTATTTGAACCCTGAGGTGAAGATTTCTATCGAAACCTTAAATTCATCATTGTGTTCGTATATGCTCCTTTAATATGTTCATGTCTATTCTTGAACTCTGAGTGATGAATTGATATCAGCATTTTTATTTATCATTGAAACCCTATCTTGAACCTAAGCGATATTTGGAACTCTTGTTGATGCTCATTTGTTATTGTATATCCGAGCATTATCCGAATGTTAAAATATGTTTTGTGTGACGTGGCTTAAATAATTTTGATAATGATAGTGTTCTAGTGATTTTTCTATGTGCATGACATATTATGATTCTGATACAGCTAAGCTTTTGGCGGATCCATTTAAAGATACCAGAAGCAAAATGCTTAAGTGTTATGTCTAATGTGCTAAATGAATATTGAATTGGTTTACTAGCTGTTCGGGCTATTAAGCCACAATCACTCTTCAAATGATTGTTTTGATATTTGATTGAAGAGGATTGAGTTGAAACTCTTTCTCATACTGTCTTTGAACCGTCTGTACTCGTTTTCAAATCCCGTCAAAAAGAATTTGAGTCTTGAATCATTTTGTAATTCCTTCCTTTATTTCTTGAGCGACCTTACTGAGTTCTCAAAAGCTCACCCTCGTTTGATACCCTTCTGTAAGTAATGATCAACTGTAGATTGCTTGGGGATGGGTTAGAGCCTGAGTGAGATTCTGGAGTGCCCATCACAATTTTGAGTAGTAAGACCATGCGTGGGTCAGAACTGTTATCTTTTTCTGTAAAGAACTTAAGTTTAGGTTGTAGTCACGTAAGTTAAAGTATTTTTTAGGACTCTTTATTTTGGGAGAATTTAAGTTTACATCTATTTAAAAGCTTTGAAGCTTGTATCAAAACAACATCTGATGTGATGTGACCATGCGTGGTAGGTTAATGCTTCGGGAGTTCAGGACTGTGGAGCTAGATTTTTGGGTCGTTAAAGATCAAGTTCTACCTATGCAAATAACAATCACATCATTTAAAGTGAATGCAAATTGAATTGTGCGTTGGACTACAATAAAGCCATGACAATTGAATTAGAATATTTGGATGGGAATTGGTTAGATGCTCTCGATAGGTTACATGCTCAGAAATTTAAATCAGTAAAGCTTATAATAAAGTTCAAGATGAATCATTTCATGAGAATGATTTAGTAGGGAAATATTAGTGCCAATAGGATAAAAAGATCCTTTCTATAGCAAATGGTCACCAAATTTGGAAGGACTTGCATAAAGTTCAAAGAGGAAAAACAAATTGGTTGAAATCATTTCAACAACAAATAAAAAATACTTAAAAAGATATCTTCCTTCTATGTAGGAGAATTTTGAGCCAATCGATGGATCAGAACATCCAACATTGGCTAAGACATCATCTTTGTTCATAAAAGCAATTTTCTCTTCATAAGAAATAAAGACCAAATCCTAGACTACAAATGAAATTGTTCTTTACTAAAACATAATTCAAGAAAGATATAAGTAAAAGCAATAGCTGCTGGTACTAAAGGTATCTTGAATCTCTTTTCATTGAGCCTCTACATTGGAAATAGTTTTTGAAAACAAAAAATAAACCTACGGGAGGGGTAATGAGAACTTAAACTAAACATAAGCTTGTATCTCACTCAGACTAAGGAGCAATCTCAACCAATAGGCTAACCACAAAATCTCAAAAATTATAGAGAAATAAATAAAGAGATAGATAAATTTAAATGGGTGATTTAAATAGTTGAGCTATAATTACACTCAAGCCTTCATTTACCTCTTCAAGGAAGTCTTTTACAAGAGCACTAAAATTCACTAGCCACCAAATCATTACAAACACTTTGTCGTATTCCCATACCAAGCACAAGCCTTGAATCCATAAAGCTCACCTAAGACATGACAACCCCAAGCCTTGATGACAATCCTTGTACAAAGATCAAATGTGCACGAAGAAACCCTTTCGCAAATATATGAGTACCATACAAATGAACTCTAGTACAATAGAGCGATGAGAGAAATGATGACTTGAAGAATGCTCACTCTCAATAATGGTTTGCTCACAAAAATGCTCTCTTAAGTATTTCAAATCATTAAAGACTGAAAATAAATAAAGCTTGAGCTTCGTTGATTCACTAATGTATGGACACTTAGAAAATGGTTTCTTTGGTGTATGATAAAGCACCAAAATATTTTAATATGGTGGATGTGAAATGTAGTAGCTATTGGAAGATTTAGCATGTATTTTAGCAAATCTAGCTGATATTTCAAGTCCTGGAGCTCAAGTCGATTCGCAATGCAGTCGACTATAGTCCAGTTTTGGGGGCACACTCCCTCAATCTAGTCGATCTTATGGCCAATCCAATCAAATGCCTTGGTTTTCTCAACAAAAAAAGACCCGTCGTTCGTACTTTGTGCATAAGTTTCTCTAGAAATTTTAAATTAAGGAGCTGGGTTCTTTTTCTCAAAGCTAATGATAAGATTTTATCAAAAGACGTGAGAAGATTAGCTACCAAAACATTTTTGAAAAATATGAGTTTTCTCCAAAGTTTGTCCATATTAAAATCTCATGTGTTTTAAAGATTATAAACTCACATACCATGCAAGGTGTCCTAAGATCATTCTAGGTCGTATTCATCAATCCAAGCATCAATTTAAGACTGGTTACATAATAGTAAATCTAGTTACCATTAAAAGTAACTTAGTCTATGCATTCACTATTACTCTTTGACATAAAACTTAATAATGTTTTCTTAGCATCTCCACTATAGCTTAAGCGTCTTTGATTCCATTCCATATCTTCAATTCCTTGAATGTGCCCTCATGAGAGTGTATGCATATACCTACTGTAGACACCCTATTTTGTGAAGTCATTTTAATTGATTAAATAATTATTGAACTTTTTTTTGGTCAAATGTCCTTTTATTCCATTATATACACATAAACATCTTAGTATCACTCCCTTCAAAAATTCTTGTATTTCTTTCTTTCCATACTCCATATATTGTGGGTGCCACCATTAATTTTCCTAGCTTTGCATGGAGACTTTTCTCTTTGAACCTCTGTACAGCATAATAGATAAACTATGCCCATAACTGCAAGACAAGTTGTACCTGCAACTTCCCAAATCCTATGTGCCACAGTTCACCAGCAAATTGCCATTGCATAAACAAATAATCTTCATCTTCAACATGCTGCATACATAACACAAAGCATTCCTCTTATATGACATTCCATGCTTTTAGCTTATCTTTAGTCCTTAGGCTTCCTTTACATAGGATATAAAGCACCATTGAGCATTTAGGTATATGCCCTGTAAACCATATAAGTTTCCATAAGGGGTCACAAGTGCCATGAGTTCTCAGTCCTTCCCAGGCTGATTTGATTGTAAACAGCCCACTTGTGTTTAATATCCATGTAATTTGATGATCAGGTAATCTTGTATTGGGAGTTGGTAGGGAAGACAATAGAGAGTTTATTATTCTTAATTCCCTTGATCTATTGATCAGAAGCTGCCATGTTCCATCTTGGATAATTTCACTCACTTTTGCATTGCCCTGCATTCTAGAGTCATATATAGACCTCTTTCCAAATTCCTCAATCAAAGTCTTCTAATTAAGCCATATATCCTTCCATAACCAAGTACTCCTCCAATGCCCTACTTTATAAAGAATGAACTGACTGCATTGTTCCCTCAGTTTCAACAGTTTACACCATATCCATGAGACCACAACATGTGACTTAAAAGACCAAAGGTGTTGCTCTTTAATTATGTAAATGAGACACAATTTGACCCATAAAGAGTCTTTCTTGTGGGCTATGTCCCAAAGATGTTTGCACACAGCTGCTTTATTCTGTTATTCTAACATTTTAATGCCTAGCCCTCCTTCCTTCTTAGGCAGAAATACATCCTTCCAGGCTACTTTATCTCCATTGCATTTGATATCCTTCCCATGCTAGATAAAATCCCTCACTTTTTGCTTAATTTGCCTTATTATCCTTTTTAGTAATATAAAAAAGGAATACTAGTAGACTTGTAGGCTCCATAAGACAGAAAGTGCCAATTGTACTTTTCCTGCATATGACAAGGTTTTGTTGTCCAGCTAGAGATTCTTTTGGTTATCTTCTCCACTATCACTGAGCAATCTTTATAGCTTAGTCTTGTTGCGATCAGTGGTACAACAAAATAGGTGACTGGGAATTTTCCAATAGGAATTCCTAATATGTTAGCTAGAATTGCAGTTGTCTCTGTATCAACACCTGCTAGAAAGATGGAGCTCTTAGTCAAATTGAGGGATAGGCCAGATAAGAGCTTGAATTCATCTAGAGCTTGCTTGATTAGTCTCAAGGTTGGATCAACTTTGGCCCGCAAAAATAGGTCATCTGCAAAACATAAATGGTGTATTTGCAACTCCCTACACTTTGGAAGAAATACATGATTGGGATGTTGAGCATAAAGTGTCATGATGCCAGAAAAAGCTTCCATAACTAAGAGAAAAAGATAAGGAGAGATTGGATCTCCTTGTTTTAAACCATTTGCAACTTGCAAAGTACCCCTCCACATTTCCATTGAGATTTATAAAAAATCTAGCAGTACTTACACACTGCATAATCCATTCCACAAACATAGTAGGGAATCTCATAGTCTCCATAACAGCTTTTAGAAAGTTCCAACCCGCAGAATCATAGGTTTTTTTTTCAAATCCACCTTCATTACATATCTTGGTACATTTTTCTTTATGGTAATTCTTTACTAGTTCTTTCATAAGCAAGATATTGCTAGCTATTTGCCTATTAGCCACAAAGGCAGATTAATTTAAGCTTAACAAAGTAGGCAGTACCTTTTTAATTCCAACACGTAGTATCTTTGAAACACACTTGTAGACCACAAGCAATATGCCTAAAATCCATCATTGTGTTTGGACAGGATGTCTTAGGTATTAAAGTCAACATTGTACTGTTAAAGAACTTTATTCCTTTCTTTTTGTTTAGCATTTCTAACACAGCTTCGGTCACATTCTTGCCCACAACATCCAAGTTTTCTTGAAAAAACTCAGTTGTGTACCCATCAGTCCAGGTGAGTGCAAACATTGTCTCTTTCACTTTATTTTCAGTAATAGGTTCACTTAGCATAGCTTGATTCCCCTTTGAAATGTGCTTGGTGATAATCTGCTCTAGTCTTGCATGCATTTGAGGTTGAGCTGGTACAGATGTCCTTAAGAACTCTGAAAAATACTTGATAGCCCATTTGTGTTCATCCTTAGTACCAGAGACCTACAAACCATCCTTATTGTTTATAGTCACAACCCTAATATGGGCTCTATGCACATTCATCTACATGTGAAAATAACCAGTATTACTATCTCTAAGGCTAAGGTGTTTAACTCTGGGCTTTTAATGGTAAAATACTTCCTCTGCTTAAAGCATCGAGTAGTATTCTCTGTGTAGTGTTTTCTCCTGTTGAATCTTTGTGTCATCTTGGTACATCAAGATCTACTGTTGCACCTCTTTCAATTCCTCAATCTTCATGCTTAATCTAGCAAAAATATTACTAGAATGTACCAAATTCAGTTGTCTCAATAGTGGTTTCAGAAATTTTAATTTGGTTTCAATTGCATACATGCATCTCCTTCTATTCTTTCTGCCCATTTAGCTTCCAGGATTTAAGTACCTTTATCTTGCTACAGTAGTATGTTGATTTTAATCACTCTATGATCTAAGATCGTAAGAGCTTGAGCTTCAACTTTGGTGTTAGTAAAAGACTCTATCCGCCCTTCATTTTGTAATGCCTTATCTAGTTTGCACATTATTAAATCCCTTTCTTTGTTGTTAAACTAGGTGTAGTACAGACCCCTTGTTGGCATGTTTTCCAACTGATTGTCATATAGGCACTTATTGAATTCCTTTGTATCTCTTTTACTTAGCCCAAGTACCCCACTTTTACCTCTTTTATTTAGCCCAAGTCCCCCAATTTTTTCAGTCTCATTCCTAACCACATTAAAGTCACCTACCAATATCCAAGGCCTTTGTCCAACATAGCCTACGTCTGTTACTAGACTGTGCCACAGACCTTTTCCCTTTTCCCCTTTATTATTAGCATACACAAGTAAAATAAAACCATCTCCCATCCTTAATCTCAGCATTCCCTGTTATATGTTGACTTGACTTACTCACTAGTTTGATTTTGATGTTAGAGCTACTCCACCCCAACCACTACCTAGACACCCTTTTACCATTGACATTGTACTCAAACTCCCATCCTTTTGTCCATTTTGTTTTGATTTTCTAATTATTTTCCTCCCTTACCCTAGTTTATAATAGGCCTACCAATTCTATTTGTTCAGTTCTCAATAGTTTCTTGACATCCCTTTGCCTCATAAGATCATTCAATCCTCTTATATTCTAGCTTGTTAATGCTATCATGTCCCAGTCCCTTTGCTATTCTTTTTCTTCACCAACTGATATACAGTATCATTTTAATCATTTTTCTAATGTTCTCTCCCCTGGTATTTACCTCCAATATCGTACTATTCTCAGGGGGATGAGTATTTTCTATCTTGTCTTCTAGCACTAAGAAGCTATTGGAAATGGGCACAATACCAGATTCCATTGCTTAACTTGTTAATATTGCATTCTTCGATTACTCAAAATGGCTCCCTTCATTCTCCACTGCTTGGGTAGTGTTTGGTCTCCATACTTGTTTAGTATTTGTCCCTTTATAGCAGTTTACTACCTGATGTTCATATGGGTGACAATTTGTGCACTTGACTGCCATCCATTCATACTCCGCTTTTTGATTCACAATCTTATTTTCAGGACCTCTTAAAGGTATAATTTCAAGTAATCCATGATTAATCTCAATTTTAACACATACTCGTGCATAGCTTAATCTCTCTCTGTTTGTTGTCACTTAGTCCATATATAGTGGCTTCCCAATGGTGTTGATAAATTTACTTATCATTTTTTATGACCAAATTTGCAGAGGCAAACATGAGAATTTGACCCATACTGGCACCACATTTACTCCTTCTCTTTAAATTGACAATGCATCAGTCCAAGGTTTCATTATTACTGGCTTATTATCAAAAGACGAGGGCCCTCTTCCCAGAATTTGTTCTTTTATCATAATATCGTGTGAACGAATCAAGAACATACTTGGTTTGAGTATGCTACACGAGAATGATTCAAACTTCTTCCATTTCCTATCCAGAAATCCTTGCATTATATGCATTCGTTCCAGCGGGTTTAGAGAGATAGAGGTGTTTATCTCTTTAGCATTAATAGCTCATTTCGATTTACCCCAATATTACTTCATCATTATTGAACTTTATTATTAATTACAGTTAATATTATGGGTATAGCCCTAATAACATATTATACTTGATTAACATAATCTGATCCATTAATTAGTTCAGTCCAGTCCATTCATCCAGTTCACTTAGGAGGTCCAGTCCATATATCAAGAGTGATTTACTTAGAAGATTTTATGAATTAGTTGTGATTTGTCCTTGAAGCAAGTGAGTTAATCCTTGGTTTACATGAAATATAGGGTCAATTCTCGAATCTGACACATCAGATCTAATAAAATGAGAGATAAGTATTGAATTTTGGGCAGATAATATCTCGAAATACGAGAAAAGAAATTTTTATATCAAGAGATGAATCGGTCGATTTTCGCCAAACCGGCTAGTTAGTTGTCGTTTCTCAGTTCGCGATTATTATCAAATATTCCACTTTATCTCTAGGCCATAGATTGAGATGGTCATCTTTATCATTTGTGACTCCGTAGACCTCTATAAATAGGGTCATTGGGCTACATTTTCAAGGATCAACTTTTTCTTTCTTCGAGCTTTGATACCATTTCTCTCAAAAGTGATAGATTATCTCTTAAGAGAAACTAGCACTTATTAATTCATTTATATATACTCGTAAGTCACTTCCATCCTGGATCCTTCACTAAGCGTTTTCAAGTCTTCTAGGCAAGCAAACTCGGGAGGTACATTTTATTACTTTCTGCACTAGTTTAATGTAATGTTCTAGAGTAATTTATCTTCCCCGCGATCACATTTTCATTTCTAATATAAAATTATAGAAAAAGTCTTTTATTTATTAGTTCAAGTCTAAGACCGAAGTGTAGGTCGCCACCGGTAGGGTCCAAGTAGAATAACGATGATTTTGATTCTGATTTGTCCAACCAAATACATAAACTGTTTGACGCCCGATGCTGAATTCAAACCATAATATAACAATAAACTTAGGATTTATTTTATTGCATACTTATGTGTTATATGTTTAAGGCCAAAAATCAGTAGAAATGAAGTAGAGACCAAAAGGGTATGGAGAGTGCCTAACACATTCCCGCTGTATAACTCAGTCCCCAAACTCATTTCTTTATTTTTTGATATTTTAGAGTCATTTTTAGGGTTTTTTTTTATTTTTCTTTGTTTAATTAAATAAGATGGCGACTCCTAAAACCTTTAAACTTCAGGGATCAAGGGATTTTTCTGAGGTGGTTCGCTACAGTGGCGACTCATTTGGATACTAATGTGTTTTCTGTGTTGTATAACATATACATAACTGTTGTAATAGTGCTCTTATTTTGTGCCTCACACACGCAACGATTAGCCCAAACCTACTCGATCACTCGAGAGCAACGGTTTAAACCCTTGGGCTTTTCAATGAGAGGGGCAAATACGGCTTCTCAGCTCCAAGTCCTAGTACTAAAGGGACTTTTGGGTTTATTGGTATATTAAATGACTTGTACATGTACTAGTGATCCCATTATTAACTGTTAGAGTTATGGGTGGGAGATATATAGTACAAGTCAAGCGGACGGAGTGACCTTACACCATTGTTAAGAGAGAAACAACACACTCGGACCATTTCAGTGTTCTAACCTTTTGTCGAAGGATACCTATTTTGGCCTACAACATATTGGCAAGGAAACCAACCAATATTCTGTAAGCTAGCTCGTATACGTGCAAAAAAAAAGGAGACTCTAACTAACTGGCCGGTTTGTCAACCTAGTAACCGGACGGTTAGTCAGTAAGTGTTATACTTGTAAATTCGAACTGGCTGGCTTATGCCCTAAAGCCTAAACCCACTGACCAACCGGCTGGTTAACGCACCGTGTAACTGGATAGTTAGTCAGGAATCTAACATGTCCCGAGTTTTCCAGGATTCCAAACCCTAAATCTTCAAACGAACCCGCCAGTTAACCCACAAAGTAAGTAGACGGTTAGTGAGCACCCTATCCTCTCCAGAATTTTTCAAAATTCCCAAAAATAATTCACTGACCAATTGGCGAGTTAACTCACTAGGTACTAGATGGTTAGTCAGATGCCCTGTAGTTAATCTTCTCCCCATCCCCCATGGGATAAAACCTGTTAGTTCGATGTGTGTGGTCTGAGTGCTTATATTTTAAAAAATCTCTATAAAGTTAAGGCTAAAAGAGGTTGTTATTGAAATTCATATGGGAAACTCACCCAAACTTCAATGACTGAAGAATACCCATAGTTGGCAGATTGATGTGAGGCCATAACCAATTGAAGTAAGAATCTGATAGTAACGGTGGTTCAGAGGCTATGCCATTACTGTCCACCCCAGCATATATGGAACGATGATGGTATGGATGGGCCTCCTACCCTTGAAAAATAGTCTGAAGCAGATAAGGAGTGATTTCTTGCACTGGAAAGAGATTGCTATATGATATCAGAATAATTTTCTCATACTCAGACTGCCTAAGAATCTAACAAGTGTAGTAGAAATACAAAAAAACCTGGTTCTATGAGGCAGACACAGTGATATCTAGGAGTCCATTGGATAGGTCCGTGAATCCTTCACCAACTGCAACACCGGTGAATATCTCTGGATTCATTGGTACAACAGAATCAGGTACATGCATCAATACTCGTATGTCCCTTAAAGAGTAAGAGCCTAGAGTGGAAAGAGCGAGGATGATAAGTCAGCTCAGGCGATACTACTATCAATGGCATGTGATCCAAGAGCTGCATGTATAAAAGCAAGGGGCTACCCACGAACACCACACTAGGGTCTCAAAGCACTCTAGTAATAGCATTGATGGTTTTACAACCACTATCGGAGCTAAAGTTCTCCTGTATAAGGACGTTTGGGACATAAGATGTCCTAACCTCACAACATCAACTACCATACCCATAACGATGAGATGCTTGGCAACCAGACATAGGGATAAAGAACCCACTCGGTCACTTGCACATCGCTTGTCATCAATGTTTGATTTGTCCAAAAAAATTCCATCAAGAAAAAGCGTAGGATGTGCTTATCGCTAATGAAAAACCTCACATGCTCTGCACTGACCTTCAGCAAGCACATATGTGACAAGTGACATCCCTCTTGGATGATGGGAACGGTGGTGATTTGCGGGGATATCCATCAAGGCCATGAATTCCTCTTACGTGGGACAAAGCTCATCGAAATTAGATAGGAAGACATGATCATGGGGATCCCAAAATTTGCAGACTGCTCAAAGAACATCCTCATGGATGATAACTGTACGCAGACTCATGATCGTTTTCAAACAAAAACGTCCATCCAAGTGAATCAGCTCTACCTTATTGAAAAAGGTGGCAAAGGTTCAGAATTAAATCGCAAAAGCTATTGGACTGTCTTCGTAAGCCATTGGGGTTTGCCTGTCAAATTAGGAGTTCTTTGCCTTTTATAAATGGGTGTATTTCAAATTTATACAAGAAGAAGACACTAAGTGTTTAGAGATAGGATTGAAATTTGAAAAGTTCTCAGACGAACCAGACGATTTTTGACCAACTGGCCTATTTGCCATTTTTATCTCTGCTTATAAAGAATAACATTTGACTAATCGTCCAGTTTTACCAAAAAATGAACTTTTCTTCTGACTAACCGTTCGGTTTTACCCAAAAAAATGAAAGTTTATTCTGACTAACTATTCAGTTTTATCTCAAGGGTCTAATTTTGTTCTGATCAACTCCTAAGGTAAATTTTTCAATGTGTCCTTCGTGACTAACCGGTCGGTTAGTCAGTATCGAGAGATTTTTGGCACTGTTGGTCTATTTAAAGGCCAAATCATATGTATATTCTCAAGGCAACCAAACCCAGTTTTTATCCCATTCTCTTTTCTTTTCTATGCCATGTTTGCGCATACATGAAAATAAAGACATTTTATGTAGGACTCCTAACCTAGGACTGAGCTAAGACCTAACCATTTCTTCAAGGGCTTCTTCGAGCTTGCTCATCATTAGTAGAACCCGAGGCCTCTTCATCCTACTCTTCTTTATTATCTTTATCCTTAGCATTAGAGGATGAGTTCAGCAATGAGGGCTCAGTCATCACATTGGGCTTCCCATAGGTCTTGTAGAGCATGGTGGCGACTCAAGTGAGTCGATAGAGGGGCAACTTTTTAGACTACTAAAGGGCTGGGGCTTTGTCCTTGATCAAACTCGTAATTCCTTCCCTTTTCGCAATGGTGACTTTGTTTTGCGAATGGGCCTTAAGGGGACCAGCCTCATTGCCCTTGTCTTTTTTTGGCCTCATGTTCATGAAAACAGAGCTCCCTTTATAGGGGTCTAAATAGCAGTAGCAACAAGCACTAAAGAACTCTTGTGCTGCCCTGGTACTTGATCCACCACCTGATGGTGGCATCGAGGGAGTAGGTGTAGGCACGTTCGTAGTCTCTCCTAGCGGCCCATACACCTCCTCGAAGAATACCTACGGTTGGCACATTTAGCCCGCATCATCGGCAAACTACGAAAGGCTTTTCAGGCCGGTTTCGTAGCCCTGACAGATCAGTAGGGATCGACGTTTGAGGATATTGAAAACCTTATGAAAATGGGTAAGATAGAATAAGAAGAGAATTCTACGGTAGATAAGAAGGCTGATAAATGGAAAGCCGAGTTTGAATGACATCATAAGTTAGAAGAGGAGGAAGGAAAACCACCACCCCCAAATGGAAGGATAAGTTGGCCACACTGGAGTCCTAGATTGCGCGAATGAGAAGGACAGATGAACTGCTAGACCCCAATATGCTCACCTTGAATTCTGAAGACCGATTGTCATCTAAGTTCACGATGCCCAATATTGACAAGTTTAATGGAACCACGAACCCAAAAATCCACGTCAAGATGAACATGTGTGAGTTAGGCCCCCTATGGAGTCAACCAAAATTAGTTTATCCAATATTTCCACCGTACTATGACAGGAGTCACCTCCCTGTGGTTCCTTCCCTAGAACAAGCCCGAGTCTGGACGTGGGAAGATGCCATAAGGGAGTTTATGAATTAGAATTAATACAACACAGTTTTACAGAACACTCATAGAGACTAAAAGACCACCAAGCAACAACCAAGGGAGTTATAATCTGGCTTTTCTTTTTTTCCTTTTTTTTTATCATGAGATGGAGGAACAAGACTGCTTAAATGATAAACAACCCAATAGAAGAAGAGCAAGTGAACATAATGAGGAATAATCTGTTACCAATATAACATGAATACATTTTTGGATATTACCATGTGATGTTCAAGTCCTTGATGGGTTTTCAAGTACATATCGTAGATGCCATCAACAAGAGGACCATCTCTGAGGAAATGAAGCTCGGAGTTTATTGAGCTCGCATAAAAATTCCATTCTCCAACCTAAGCTCGCTGGTTCCAATAATGTCAACAATGTCCGAGCACAATAAGTTGTATCCTGGGATGCAAGTATTGAACCTCGAAGGAAGTTTACCCCACTGAATTCTCCATTGCCTGAGGTGTTTGGGCAGTTATTAAGAAGGGGTATGATATCCAAATTCCCCTACCTCTACACCAGCAATGATACTCAAGGGGTATGATGTCCAAGCTTTCTGCGCATATCACCAGTGAGAGGGTCACCCTATGGAGAGATGTATCTGCCTCAAGCACGCCATTCATGACCTTACAAACAAGGATGAAGCCTACCATCCTATCAAGTGCAAAGTCAAAAAGAAGAGCCCTTACTAGCTCACAGGGTTAATTATATCGATGATCTTCTACAAGTGATAGATCTTTTTACACTCATTACTCCAGTTAGCCAGTATGCAAATGTTCTGCCTGTTTTTGTTTTTCATCCTTTACCAAAGTTTTGTGATGTTATCTCGTCAAAAAAGTTGATGGTAGGTAAAGCATTCTCGATAGAAGAAGAAGATTACGATGAGGACACGAGCTTTGTGTTCATGCCTAATATTGTTGTGTCACATTTGATGGATGAGGTATGGTCGAGTCTACTAGACCATCCCCCAGGCAGTTATAGTAGACCCTCTATCCTTCTAAGACTCACTGAATGATGAAGTGTTGAGACAATTGAAAAAAACCCAGGCGAGCATCTCCATTTGGGGATTGATATTCGCTTTTTGATCAAATTGCTTGACAAGGCCCAAATGGCCATACAGACTCAACAAGAGGAGCTATCCCAGGTACTTGGGGCTATTCACTACAGGAATTATATTCTCTGAATCTGATTTGCTAAAGTCAAGAAAGAGCCAAAATGACCCACCACTCCACATCAACATGTGGAGTAAAAGAATCCCTTTAATCTTCACAGACAATGGTTTTGCCCTTAATGTCTGTCCCTTACATGTTGTTCAAGCCCTAGTATTGATCTCTCAGAATTTACTCCTTCTAGTCAAGCTATCTGAGCTTATGATAACACTAGAAAAGAAGTCATCAGTCAAACTCCCTATTACAGTCGGGACTACCAATTGTAAAGTGTAGTTTTACGTGTTAGACATACCGCCGCATTCAATCTCTTACTGGGAAGACCATGGATACATTTAGTCAAAGTGAACCCTCTACTCTACATTAGAAGGTCAAGTCGGTACTTGAAAAAGTCTTTTTTTATAATTATGGGAGATTCTCAGCTATCCCATATTGGAAAGGTAGAGAATTACAAAGATATTTTTATGATCCTGTATGGCTTGCTAGACCTGCTTCTTCGTGGGTTTGAGATCAACAGCCCAGTTCAATATATGGAGTTCGAGGAAGTTTGTCTCGTTCAAAACTTTAACAATTTTGTGCCTCACAGTATTACCCTAGTACTTCCTATATGAGAAAGCTCTATTACCTCCCTGGAAAGGGTTTAGGCCGAAACTACCAAGGGCTTCCAAGCTTCCCTATTTTAGAAAACAAGAAAGACCAGTTTGGTTCAGATCCAAGCCCACCAAGAAAGAGAAGAAAGAAGCTCTAAGGAGGATGCTTATACCAAGAAAGGCCAGAATGAAGGACGGCTCGTAGATTTTCAAGCCATGTCTAAGGTCCCCACACTAAATGGATATTTTTTTTTAAGGAAGGAGAAAAAGGACTTTACTACAGATTTCCAGACCCAATCTATAACATGGAGACAGGGAAGTTAATGGATGGATAGGATTTTTTTACAGCAATAAGTGGGTGGAGGATGAATAACTACTAAGCCCAATAGATATGAGCATGGATAATACCTCTGATTCAATGGACTTTATGGAGCCGGAAGGAATGACGACATCTTCAACAATATGCACATTCTTGTGCTTATATTTGAGATGGATGACCAGACTACTGGTCGGACAAGCTTGATCACTTTTGCACAGGATGGCATGTGGAATTGGAAGATCGAGTAAAGACCGTTAGTTGTGGGGGAGATCACCGAGGACCGTCCTGATGTCGAGACCATTCCTGAACTGGATGACCTAGATGTTTTTGTTTCTCTAGACAATCTAAATTTGCTCACCTACTATGTTTTTTTCTAAAATTTTAATTGATAATATGATGGTCAATTTTGATTACTCTTTGGTTGCTGATCTAAGTTATGACGAATTAATCAACGTGACTAATGATGAATCACAACTAATGGATAAAGAAGAGAAAAAATACTTGAAAGAAAAAAAAATTTGAGAATCAAATCGAGTCTAGCCAATGGCAGAAGAAATAGTTAAAGTCAACATAGGCACGCCCAAAAATGTAAAGGAAATCAAAATCGAGACTAGCCTAGGGAGGGAGGGAGCGAGAGAGAGAGAGAGAGTCACTGCACTCTTGAAAGAATTCATAGGCATATTTGCTTGGTCATATAATGACATGCCCTGTAATGACCTGTCACTTGTTGAACATCATTTACCTATTCTGCTAGAAGTTAGACCCGTCAAACAAAAACTCCAAAAGTTGAGGCTCGAGTGGTCTTTCAAGGTTAATTAAGTAGGAAGTTATGCAACTCCTCCACATGGGGTTTATCATGGTAATATAACACCCTACTTGGTTAGCTAACATAGTGCCTGTCCCTAAACTGACTGGTCAAGTCCGGATGTGCATTTACTATTGAGACCTTAACAGAGCTTCTCTCAAGGATGATTTTCCCCTTTTTGATTATTGACATAATCATCGATAATAATGGATTGAAAAGTGCCGAGGCTACATATCAACGAGTTGCTACTACCCTCTTTCATGATATGATCCATAAAGAAGTAGAGGTGTACATAGATGATATGATCATCAAGTTAAAGAAAATGGAAACGTAGATGATATGATCTTCAGGTCAAAGAAACGAGAAGGTCACTACACAGTTTTGAGAAAGTATTTTGAGAAGTTAAGGCAACACAATGTTAGACTCAACCCATAGAAGTGTGTTAGGAGTTATAGTTGATAATGTAATACCCCAAAATCTTCTTTCTTGTGTTAAAAATTATTTTTTTGAAGTTTTTAGTGGATAAACAGTAACTTTTAGTCGAATGAATAGTACTTTCAGTCGACTCAAAATTATTTTCGGTCGAATTGAAAGTGTTTTCATTAAAAGTATTTTCGATCGACTTAAAAGATGTTTGGTCAAATGAAAAGTGTTTTAATTGAGTGAAGAAACGGCTGAAGGATTGAGTCGACTTAAACTTGTTTTGCTTTGAATGAATAGAGTAATTTTTCACCTTCATATAAATAGCCTATTTGTTTTCTTTTGGCCCTTTTGTTCTTGGTTCCTTATTCCTTTGCGGAGGAGATAGAGAGAATAAAAGGCTTGGAAAGCTCTTTTGGCGCTAGATTGGTGCTTTGAGGTTTTCTTTTGTTCGAAAGCTTGTTTGAGGTAAGAGTTTGAACATTCTTGTTGTGGTAAAGGTTTGTAACGTTTTTGCTATGGTAAGGGTTGCTTTCTTTAAATCTGAAAAAGAGTTGTTGGAGTTGATTTATCTTGTTTTGTAAGGGATTCTACGCTTTTGATTTTGGCTTGGGTTTCCCTCTTTAAATCTGGAAAATTATTGGATTTTGATCAAGCTTGTTGTGAAAGGGATTCTATCATCGTTTTTGTTGTGGGAAAGGTATCTTTCAAAATCTGAAGGTTAATGCTTCGTTAATTTTGGTTCATCTATATTTGTTTGCATTTGATTTGTCCCACTTTTGAGAACATTGTTTATCCCTTTTCGTTTGTTCCTGATGATGATCATTGAATTCGTACATTTGTGACCATCAATTTAAGATTGACACTGACTATGTTGAACAACTCTCGAAATAAAGAGGGTCCTACGGACACATGTTTGTTATACTAGAGAGCCGAAGCCTCCTAGTACGCTCTGGAGCACACATTTGACGTTTGATGTTTTGTTCAACATTTGGGTCTTATGACCACCATAGTCATGGTATGTTTGTAGCGTACTCGACATATAATTGAAATGTGTTTTGGGTTAAACGCTTAATGATGTTTGCTTTGGTATTTGATATCAAGATATGGATTGCTCATTTTCGTGCCTTCGGGCTTGTATTCGATTTGGGTTCTTTGGACCATTTAATGAACATTTCGCATATTTGATTTGCGTTATTTATATTGTAGTCAATTGCCATCACTTGTTCATCAAATATTTGGTTTTGTTTCGGATTACGAATCATTGTATGTGCTTCCCATTTATTTTCCACTTACTGGGCTATTCAAGCTCACCCCCTACTCATTTTTTTTGTCCTTTACCACATGTATCGAACGTGATTTTGGGCGTGACATGTTTGGGGGAAATTAGAGAATTGAGTTTTGTTAGTATCTTTGAGCAATGTAAATCATTTGAGAACTCTACCCGGAAGTGGGTTAGTTGGATTTGAGACTTGAAAATTGTATTGAATAGTAGAGTCTTGGTCATTTTATTTGGTTTTAGTGGATTTTGACGAGGAAGATTTTAGTTAAGTTTTTGAAAGGATTGTATTTAAATCTTGGACCTTTTTGAGATGAATAAGATTAAGATTTAGATAATTGTGTTTGTGGTAGCATAGATGCTTTGCTATACCTTCATAATGGTTATGTCATCAGTGTGTTTGAGTATTGGTTTAAGGTCGTGTATAGACCCTGAAATTAGAATATTGTTCTTATGAGCGAAATTGTCATTGGATTTCATTTTGAAAGCTTTAACCCGATACAGGTAATTTGATAGAATTACTTTTGTGTATTTTGTTTTCACCGCTGCGTTTAGTAATTGTTTTGTAATGAAGTTATTTTGGAGAACGGATTATCATAGACTTTTGTCCGCGGAGATATTTTATCTTAAAGGATTTAGTTGCTTTGTCTATACCGTTATCTTTAGAACTGTAATGGTATATAATGAAGTTTGATGTTAGTCGCGGCCTCTCCTTTTCGGGGCATGACAGATAAGCTACTAGGATTTATGGTCAGTAAGCGACACAAATAGGTTAATCCTACTGAAATTTAAGGTTATAATGGGGATGCCCTACCAAAAAACAAGAGAGAAATCCAAAGGAGTTGAGCTGACAATCTGTTTATGGTCTTCTCTGCCAACCTAGCAGATGCTTGGCCAGCAGGGTAGATGTGTCGTTTTGATAGCTACTCAATTGACCAAGTTAAAAATGAGGTACCGTGAATTATGGTTGCTTAATCCATTTCTACATCTATCCTGATCGGTGACAAGGGTCAATACGGAATTAGATTTGAAAACCATTTGAAAAAGACTCCATCATTTAGTCCTATGAACAAGAGACTAGGAGACACAAAGATGAGGTAGCACACTCACTTGTCCTCCACAATAATCAAATGTGACAAAGGTTATTATAGACTTTCCATTATGTTTTATGGATCATTAACACTACAAGAAAATAAGGATTTTGCAACGGACTTTTAGCGACGGAAAAAACTCCGTCGCTAAAACGTCTTTCAGCGACGGATATACCCGTTGGTAAAAAGTCCGTCGTTAAAAACTTTTAGAGACTGAAATCTTCGTCGGTAAAATTTTTGCCGACGGAATACTCTATCGCTGAAGTTTTTATAGAATGTTATAATTTTCAAAGGTTTTTAAAAACATTATAAGCGACAGAAGTGTGCTGTCGCTAAAAATTCTGTCGTTAGAAATATCTTTTGCCAATGGTTTTTTAGCGAAGGTGTCATTCCGTCGCTAAAATTCCTCTTAAAAATTCATCAGACTGACCATTTTTCTTTCTCCCGTTTCTCTTTCTATCTCGAACATCTCACCCACTGGTGACCCCTCTACGGAGACCCATATCTCCGGCGACACCACCATCCTCCCCCCGACGCCGCGCCACCTCTGGCGACAACCCCGTCCTCCACTCAACGCTGTGGCACCTCCAGCGACATCCCCGTCCTCCCTTCGACGTGGAGCCACCTCCAGTGACAGATCCGTCCTCCCCCCAACACCGCCGGTTAAAAATCAAATTCAGGTGAGTTCGTGTTCTTCCACAATTATACTGTTTTGATTATTGCTTTTAGTCTTCTCAGTGAGTCTACTATTAAAATGTTATGTCATTTTTTTGCTTTGTTTTCTTTGTAATATGTTAAATTTAACTTCATGAATGTTCTTTGTTGTTGCAATAGAGATTTACCTGTTAATTGTTGAGTAATTCTTACTTAAGTTCAGTTTGAGGGCCACCTTCACATTTTTACACTTAACTGTACAATTGTTAAATCCATATGGGTAGTGCAAAAGGGCTTGATGTTTTTGAACATCGTATTTGTTTTACAAACCCCATTATAGTCCTCAACATCTGAATATAATAAATTCAAGGGTTTTGTAGGGTTGTTCACAAGCACCTGGGGTTGTTACTTTGATCCTAGATGCTCTGAAAGGGCCTGTCGATCTATTTGAGATCTTATCACATCCACATCTACCTCAGTAGGATGCAAACATGGATACACCCTCAAAGGGATTGCTACAAAACCTCTTAGATTAATGAACTTTGAGACCTGTTGTGTGTAACTCACTTAGCTTCTGGACTAAAACGTTGTAAGCACGGTCGTTATCACTTTTGAGTTGAGAGCAGTGGATAGATGATCCTCTTTCCACCCATTCTAATAAGTTAAATCCTATGCACCCTTACAGTCAAAATCATTGGCAATCTTTACATAGTTTTGCATGCTGATATGCACATATGTGTTGTATGGACTTCTCTAATCCTCTGCATTCTAATAGGTTTGTAACTTTTGGTGGGAGAATAATACCATTTACTTTGCAACTTAATTTGCGGTATACTCTGACTTTAATGCATGATACATAATACACATATGTTCCTTACAGAAATGCTCATGAATTCGATCAACAAGGTCACCAAAGGGATTAATTAACGGAAAAAAATCTATTATTTTCTTCTACAATTCACATAGAATGTTTCTGCATATCATTCCTATTTAGTTTTGAGATTGCATATCTGAATGTAGTAGCTTCTTAGCAAAATCAAGTTGGCTTCGTGGAACAAGTATGCAAGTAAGCTAGTTTGATGTGCTTGTTGTGTTCTCTGCGTTTGTTTTATGTGTTGTTGCTGAGGTTTATCTGTCCTATCATTTTAGCTACAACTCACTAGATTGCACTTTTAGCATCACTTTAACACAATTTTCTACCCAATTGGATTGAGTCCGATTGACACCGACACCGACACCGAATTGAAATGTCATCTTTGGGCCCGTGGTATTGATTTAGTTACTAAAAGCTTAAAGGTCTTGTACAGTGTGATATTTAATAGTTAATTAAGCTATGAAATTGATGCTCATCAATTGAATAATGCTTGATTGGTTTTTCATGTTAAAGTAGGTTAAATGGCTTCTGCTTCGGTGAACAAGGACGTTTCAGCAGGCACTTCTTCAAAGTCGTGATGCCTGGTTTTCACGACAGACTTGTATGTCATCCCTCTTTCTCTGTGTTTTCGTGTGTGTACGCACGATTATCTTTGGTTAAAAATTTACATGTCTTACTGTGTTATGAATATGTTAGGCCATACTGGTAGCCTTTTGTAGTTACCTTACTACAGTGAGATCAAAGGAAGCAACTTTAACCAGCCGCAAGGGGTCATGGCTTGTTAAAATCAAGAAGAAGGGCGGCCAAGAGAAATTTGTTTCGAAGAGGGTTGGAACAAATTCGTGCAGCAGCATGACCTCCATCTAGGGGACTTTGTTGTCTTTGAACACATGGGGCATATGCGTATTCAAGTGTTGGCATTTGATTAAAGCACTTGTGAAAAGGCTTTCTCCCATTGTTGAACTGAGCCCTAATTAAACCCTAATTGCATCGGATATGTGCATTTTGAACAATTATGTGTTATTTAAACATTGATTATTTGTTTGATAATTTTAGGTTGTTAATTGTGCATTTGAGAATTGTGATTATTGATTGATGATTTTAGGTTGTTAATTGATGATTTTATATTGTTAATCGTGCATTTGAGCATTTGAGATTTGAGATATTAAGGTTGTTGACGGAGGATGGGACCCGATTGCATTAAATGTGTGATTTTGTATTAATTTTTATTGCATTGAGCATTTGAGAATTAAGATTGTTGACGGAGTGTCGGACACGTGTCCGGTAGGTGTCGGACACGTGTCCGGTAGGTGTCGGACACGTGTCCGGTAGGTGTCGGACACTTGTCAAGAGGTGTCGGACACCATATCGACACCCTATATGAGGTGTCGGAATTGAGATTGTTGACTGTGCAATGAATTTTGGTTAGTTAGGTTAACGTGACATTCTTAGCACCCCCTAGAATCTCATCGTGGTTCCATAATTAGCTCTAATTAGTCCTGATTAAGCATATTTTAATTAGGTTGAGGATTGAATTTTTTATTACAGGTTTGGACATTAAAAAATTAAAAAAACATTTTAAAAAAAAATGACTTTTAGCGACGGATTAATTCCGTCGCTAAAAGTTAACTTATAAAAATCCCATTTAGCGACGGAGCACTCCGTCGCTAAAACATTTGTCCCGTCGCTAATTTATAAATAAATCCGTCGCTAAAAGTTCTATATTAGACGACGGATTTTATAATTCTATAGCAAAACTTTTAGTAACTGACTTTTATACGAGGGACTTTTAGCGACGGTAGTTCCGTCACTAAAGGTTTTAGCGACAGATTAATGGCTTTTAGCGACGGGTTTTCCCGTTGCTAAAATTGTTATTCCTTGTAGTGTAAGGACTTGGACTCTAACCCTATTAGATATGGACCAGGTAATACAATCTTATATGGTAATTGCCATTGAGGAAGTGCAATCCTGTCATGAGAAGGTAACCTTGTCAATCTCATACCCTAAACACTACTTTTCGTTCTTTAGCTTTCTCCCTCGCAGAAACAGACTTCAGCATCCGAGACCTCCGTGGGACCCCCCTCTGGCCTGGTGACTATTTTTCATCTCGTGTGGTGCGAATCTTTTTGCCGTACTAGAAGGTCATTTATATTCCTTCCGCAACAAAATTGATGCCAACTATATCAATACTTTTGCCTAATATTTCAAGGATCCAATTGTAGAATTTGAGCTTAGCGTTGTTGAATTGTCTGCTTTTCTTTGGATTTGGCAGTCAAAATATGTCCTTTGGGTCTCTAGCCTATCTTTGACTAGGAATATCTAAGTATAGCCATTTTACTGTCTTTTGGAGAAAAAAAATTGTCTTAGCTGCATTAGTGTTCGGTAGACTTTACAGATCCCTTTATGTTATAGTCAGCAAGAAAATCGACAGTAGTGTGAGTAGTCCCTTATGGCTTTTCAGCTTTGCTCATAGGCTTATATTCCTAAATTTGGACCTACCATTTTTTTTACGATGCTGGGCAAACTCACTACCGATTGTGCACCTACGACACAACAGATAAACAGTGCGGGATCTTTTTTGCCTCTCAGGCCTGAGGACTTTGCTAAAAATGAAAACTAATTGAAGACAAAATGTTGAACAGATCTAAAACTAATGCGCCCAATGAAACAATGAATACAATCCTTACAGTGCAACGAACACAAATATGACAGCGCACAAAATTTTCTATCGATACAAGACAGATCGTCCGAGAAACTAGAAAGAAAAGAAATTGGCTAAACCATGACATACTCTATTTTTCCTAAGTCTAGTTTTGTTTGTGAAATTGACGACCCCTTTCTTCGTCATTCTTTTCTTCTTTTATACTTGCTCGGTCATAATCGTCTCCTTTTGTTACTGCCTATCCTTATCTACATTGAGAATAACACCTCAGACTTCATGATTGATCGTTTTTGCTAACACATGTGCTCTACATGCAATCATTGTAACTGATCTTTCTCTACAGTCTTCTCAGTAATGCTAATAGTTGTTTATTCCAGGAACCGTGTATCAACCACTGCTACCGATCTTTTAGCCATGTCTCCATGTTAGCCATTATCGCCAATTTTGGTGTACCTATTAGCAGTTTTTCCTTTTGGCACGACTCATTCAAATTTTTTGCTTCCCCCATGTTTTCTCCAATTCATTTGTCTTTTGCATTCCACCATTAGAAACTTGCGTTTCATCATTAACCGTAATAGACGTGCCTATTTTCACTTACCACTCAAGGCACTTTCC
The DNA here is from genome assembly GCA_033070095.1 of Escallonia herrerae. Lineage (NCBI taxonomy): Eukaryota > Viridiplantae > Streptophyta > Magnoliopsida > Escalloniales > Escalloniaceae > Escallonia > Escallonia herrerae. The sequence goes on along the minus strand of JAVXUP010000916.1, from coordinate 258,466 downwards.
ATGGTCTTCAGCATTCCACGTGTTTATGCATTTATTAACCGTCAAAAAATGTTTATGCCTCCAACATTGCCCCCTTAACTCATACGACGTGTACAGTCATGTGAGTTAATTACTTTTCTGACTCAACTTCCAGCGTTTCCAAATTAAAATGTGTTGCTCGCTCATTTTTAAGCCATTTTGTCAGCATAACCTCATATTTTATCTTTTCGCAACAAACCAAACCCCTGTTCGCTATTTCTCTGTAATGAATTATGGTTAAAAAAAGAATTATCTCAAGAGGTGATGAAGGTGATGGAGTCAATTGTCCCCTTAACCCTCGATGGGGTGCTGGTGCCCTTATGGCCTATGTTGATCCCATCGATACTCGTGTTCAGATTCCATACAAGAAATGTCCAAAACCTATCAGCCCCCATATTTGGGGACCTTCTTTTAGGGTTAGACCTCGACCTTTAAAAGGTATCCAATTGATGATTCAAAGAAGCTATTACTTAGCTCGCCCTATTTGAATTGGAAAGCCAATTAGGTTTTGGCCAACCTTATTCATGTAGATTGGGGATCGTGGGTTGACAGTTTGTCAAGTTCTTTCACTGGTCAATGGAGGCGACAAGGTATCTATGAATTAATTCATATGTCAAAAAATCCTCCTAAGGTAGACCGATAGCTTCTATCCTCGCCCTTTTGTTTTTGGTCTATTACTACCAATGCTTTTATGTTAAGTACTAAGATGATGGCCCCTATCATTTTTGACGTATGTGCTTTAACGGGCCTTTTGCTAGTTGGTAGTCATGCCAATGCTTTGACCAACCATAATTCTACTGGTTTATCCTTTGATCTTTCTTCCTCAAAGTATTTCGAAACCTTTGAGAGGTATTTCATTAAACCGCTTTCCAAACACGCTGATACTTCACCCAATTTAAAGGAGCTAGCTATTTTTCTTTAGATGTGGCTCGTCATGTCTTTTGTGTATCGAACCTTTCTCTAACCAAAGAATATATGAATTTGCCTACTAGCTTAGCTCACGGTAGGGAATATGCGCTTGCACCTTTGTTGTTCGATAGTTTATACAGGCGATGTCTACCATTGTAGGTAAGAAAATATATTGGATCATTGGTGGTCCCTTCTGGTTGGTCCAATTATGGTTGCAAACCAATTTTTCAGAGTTTGCTCCTTTTATTCCTGTTCAGCCTGATACTTCCTTCCTAACTTATGGACATTGCCTTCCTCTGGGCGAAATAACGCTTCATTCCTTCATTTCTTGTTTCCGCTTCTTCTTTGATTTCACCCATCTCAAGCGTTCACATCCGTTCCTCTTTAGAGATTTTGGACCCACTTGGTTCAGAACTCTTTCTACCCATATAGATGAAAGGATATCCATAAAGTCTCAAATTTTGTCCGTAGGGTATGGGCTAGCTTTCTTTGTGGACGCCTTCTTCATGTGGCCAACAATTTCGATTAGTTTAGGAAATTTCATCCCATTTCTTTATCGGTAATGGTTTTTTAGAGGCCAAACAAAGAATCAAGAGAATAACTCAAAATCATATTAGGGCGATAGATAGGGCTGTAGACCGATCAATGGATAACTTTACTATGTCAAACTTTGCCATTCATACTACTGAATCGGTTCTCCCTTTTGACTCGTGGTATCAAGATTATGTTTCCAAATTGTATGATTGCATCAAATATGTTGACTACATGATTCGTCTTGCTCTAGACAGCCCACATCGACCAGGTACTTTACTTTGGCTTTTAATACCATTTTTTATTTCTGGTATCAATTTGCTTATTGTACTTTGCTTCTATTGATATAAGAGGAAGTAGTAATCCTACCACTCCACAAAAGAGAGGTAAATTTCCTTTTGAAGAAACCTCCCAACAAGTGCAGGGTAAGAAAGGGAAAGAACGTGCTACTGAGTCTTCACCCGAGGAGTCTGACACTGTCGGAGTGAAGGATGATTCTTCTAAAGATTTATCGGCAGAAGAAGGCGGTGAAAAAGATGACATACCTCTCATTCAGAGGAGAAAGGAAATCCAGGAGGATAAATAATGAACAAAGCAAGTCTTTCACGATCCTACCTCAAATCCTCAATTAATAGAGCCGATATGGTCGTTCCTTTGAACATTATTCCTCCTGTCCAGTCTACTTCAACTCCCATCAGTGTTCCAGCATCCTCAAGTGTTCCATACCCAAGTAAGAACTTTTTCAGTGCTTTTGTATTTTGCCAATGACAATTGTTCAAAAGGCTTTGATCATTAATTTGCTTTATCCAGCTGATAAAAGTGTTAGACAAGCCAAAAGGTTAGCTACTCAGGCAAGAGTCTCTACCAGTCCGAGTGGAGTACTCAAAAAAATCAAGGAGACTTTTATTGCACCGGCTGATCAGCACGAGGATCCTCTAACCACTCAGGTTGGCACAGGTACAACTAAGCCCAAAGCCACTCGAAAGAAAGTATAGCATTCAAGACTCGCTTCAGTGCAAGAATGATGTCTCTAAAGGTAAATTTCTTCTTTTATTGATTTTTTGTATCCATTGCTCTATTCTATTTCTTACCCCCTTATTAGGATTTAGGTGGTATCGCCATCAATTTAACTCAGGAAAACACTAGCGAAAAAAGCACCCTTTGAGGTGACAATGTTTCTCCTAGTAAACCTGCCGATGAACCAACTAATATAGAAACTACGAGTGGCAAGTGTCTTTCATTTGTTGCCACACACCAATTAGTGTCTTCACCTTAGCAGGTTTGTGGATTTCAGATGATTTTGTTTTGCATTATTATCGATGACTTACACCTTGTTTCGGTTTATTTAGCAAAATAGTGAGTCATGGGACATTCAAGGTGAAGAAGGTTCTAGTGAGGGTTCTAACGATCATCATTCCACTCAGCCGTGAAACATTTTATCACCTGTTTCTCCCATTTCTGAAACTTGCCTCCTGACTAAAATTCTTTCTCATGTTGTGACAAGTCCGATTAGAGAGTCAACACCAACTCCTGCATCAATTGTTCAAACAACTGTTATACTTCAAATGCTTGAGCCGCCGCCTATTCCAATCGTTTTAAGTTCCCCGTTGATTGTTTAGATGACAGAAGAAGCTAGAGGAACTCTGACTGCCAAACGAGCAAGCCCCTCTGTGACTATTTTCAAGGATATCAATGAGAAGTTTCAATAACTTCAGACTACTATCAGTGCTTTCTTTTGGCCCTCAATGACGACATTGACTTCAGCCTCGTTGTGACTACAGTTCTTGATGTTTTCAAGATTTCACTTAGCCACCGTCTTTCCGATGTTTTGGCCAATGAAGATGCTTTGTCAAAAATGAATGACTTAATTGATACCCTGGCCGATAACACATCTACACTGAACAATGTTCAAGCAGAATTGATTGCCACTCTAAAGCTATAGGTTTCACTTATATCCTCTTCTTGGAAACAAGGTATGGGTATCAAGTCAAGTGTCCAAGTAGTGGATAAGGAGATTGATGCTCTAAATGCGAAGATTCAAGAAAAGCATCAAACCAGCCTGCAAATCTCTAAGGATATCGAAGAAATCGCGGCCGAGAAGAAAGAGTAAGAAAAAAAATGGCTTTTCTGGAATAGTAGGAACAAGGTCTAAGCCAATGACAAAGTGCGATATACCAGGAGGCAGTTGATTTAGCAAAAGCCACAGAAGAACCTTTTGAAAAAGCGAGCGAGAGCTCGTTCCTAACTTGCTTTTGCAGACCAAATTATCTCTAAGGCAGAAATGCAGTGGAAGGACATATAAAGTACTTTTGATGTTTGATCTCTTTTATTTTGTAGATAATCTTTCCTTTAATCAAATTATCTCCTTTAGACCGCCATTTTTAGTATCATAGCAGATCTGTTTTATTTCACGCTCTGTAGCTTTGATCAAGCTAATGTAGGCTATTTCTATCAATTGGCTCGATTCCTTCCCACTTAAAAGGAATATATTTCTTCAGGTATCGGGCGTTGATAGGTTTGGCATGTAGTTGCCCTTCGAAAGACTTTAACCAATATGTTCGCCCCCCCCCCCCCCCTTAAAACCTTATGTACTTGAAAAGGTCCCTCCCACTTTGGGAACCATTTTCCAAATTTTAGGTCCTTTGACCCTATTGGAAGGATAGTTTTCCAGACCACTCTTTCTCTTGAAATAATTTTGGCAAAACTCTTATGTTGTAAGATCTACTTACTTTTAATTTCTGAGCATGTAACTTATCTAGAGTATCCAATCGATGGTCATCCAAATCTTCTAACTCGATTGTCATGACCTCATTGTATTTCGCCACGAGAACATTATTTTGCATGGCTACTCGAAAAGATCTTACCGTTATCTCCATGGGTAATACAGGATCATGCCCAAATGTTAAAGCATATGGATTTACTCTTGTGCTAGACTTTGGAGAGGTTCAAAATGCCAAAAGAACTTCAGACAATAATCGGTGCTAATCGTTAGGGGTGTCTTCAATGGCTCTTTCCATGATGTACTTAATTGACTTGTTTGTTGCTTCGGCTTGGCCATTCGCTTATGCATAATATGGAATAAATTTTATTATTTCAAATTTATATTCTTTAGCAAACTTACGTATTTGCCCTTCAGTGAGGATAGTGCCTCTATCAGCCATAATCGTTTAAGGTAACCCAAACTGATGGATTACATTCTTTTTGATGAATGTAATGACGCTTTCCTAAGTAACTATTTTCATCATTGGTTTGGCTTTTGTCCACTTTGTGAAATAATCAGTTGCTATTATTATGAATCCATATCTTTTAGATGAAAAATGATGTATTTGGCCTATTAAATCCATGACCCATCCTCGGAAAGGCCATGGTATCACTATCAATTGCAACTCTATGCATGTTGCGCGATGAACAACACCATGCTTTCGGCAAGCCTGCCATCCTTTTGCATATCTGATGCAATCCTCCATTATGGTAGGCCAATAGTGGCCTTGTCGTCTAATCAGTTATCTCATTTTTTACGCCTGCCTGAAGGGCACCACAAATACTCTCATGCACCTAAGCCATTACTTGTATAGCTTCTTGTTGTCTTAGACACCTTAACGCAAGTCCTTCTGACGTACATTTGAAAAAATTGCCATCTAGGATGAAGTATTTGATTGCTTGTAATTTGATTTTTGTGTCTACCTTTAAGAGGGTTTTGTAAAAATTGAATAATGGGTGTTCTCCATTCGACTTGAGCTGTATCGACAGGATTAACCATTTCTAATTATCCATTCCAATCACCAATCAATGGAAAATGTTTCGACACCCTTTCACCCATTGCTAATTAACTCCATCAGAGACTCTTAACCCCAAAGCCAATTGAGCCATGACATTGGCACTCTAATTATCTGACTTAGGGATGTGGGTTATAGTCACATCATCAAATTTTTCTAGTACTGAAATACATCTCCAAACCATGAGCACTACATTTGAATTTTCCATTTACTTGTTTTACCACCAGCCGAGAGTCTCCAAATATTTGTACTATTGTACATGCATGTCTACAAGTATTTCTATATAGATAATCAGAGCTCCATATTTTGCTTGGTTATTTGAACAATCTTTTTCAATTTGAAAGGCAAATTGATGGATATTTTCGATAGGCAAAATTAATATACTAGCTCCTTGATTAAATTTTGATCCATCAAACATCATTTTTTAGAGAACGATACCAGCATATATTACCTCTTTTTCAATATTATCACTTGGATGATTTGTCAAGAAATCGGCCAAGGCTTCCCCTTTCACGACTTTCTGAGGAATATAAGTTAAGTTGCACTCTATTAGTGCAAAGACCCATTTCCCCATTTTCCTCGTAAAACTGGTCTTGATAGTATGTATTTTATCAAATCAGTTTGTGCAATCACTAACACATCAAAGGGCAGCATATAGTGTCGAAGCTTAATCGCAGTAGAGTACAAAGTTAAACATAGCTTTTCTATAATGGAGTACTTTTGTTTAGTTATATTTAAACCTCGATTAAAGTAATAAATAGCCTATTCAAAGCCTTGATTGTTCTTCTAAGCTAGCAAACTGCCAAGCAATGACTCCGCGGCTGATATATATAGCTTCAACGGCTTTCCGATTCTCAGTGGCATCAGGACTGAGGGTTTGGCCAGATATTCCTTTATTGATTGAAAAGATTACTGATGCTCTGCTTCACAATGATATTCAGTATCTCCTTTAAACCCCAACAAAGCTGAGAATGTTTTTGTTTTCCCTACTAACCCTACTAAGTTAGCAATGAATCAACATAAGAAATTAACATGGCCTAAAAAATGATTGAATTCTTTCTTATTCGAAGGAGGTTTGGCATTTATAATGGCTTTTGCTTTATTTTAATCGATTTTAATTCCCTTTTGGTGAACCAAAAATCCTAGAAAATTCTCCGAAAGCTCATTTCAAAGGGTTTATTTTAAATTGTTTAAATTGTGCTTTCTCATTCTCATGAAAGCATTTTCTAAATGTCGTATATGTTCTTGATGATCATCCAATTTAACAATCATATCATCAATATACACCTCTAAAAATTTGCCAATCATATCGTGAAAAATCAAATTCATTGCCCTCTGATACGTGGCCCTAGAAATCTTTAGGCCAAAGGGCATTACTATCCCACTGTTCCAATTACACCAGGACATCTAAAGGTCATTTTATGAACATCTTCATCTTTGATAAAAATCTGATCATATCCAGCATTTCCATCCATGAATGACATGATTGTATGTTTAGATGCTGAATCAACTAAAAGGTCAACAATAGGCATAGCATATTGATCTTTAGGAGTAGCAGAGTTTAAGTTTCTAAAATCGATGCACACTTTTAATTTACCAATTTTCTTTTATACAGGAGCAATATTAGACATCTATTCAACATACTTGGCTGGCCGAATGAACTTTGCATTGATTAATCGCTCGATCTCCTCCTTTACTAATAGGGGCTTTCCCTTTTTGCATTGATTAATCGTTTGATTGCTGATAGGGGCTTTCCCTTTTTGCATATTCAAATTTACTATTCTAACAATAGAAGAGGTCTGGTTTTGGATTTCTCCCGATAGACGTTTAATCATTTCTCTTGCGGAAGCATCTCTTTCCTATGACAGTAGTCTCACTTCGTTTACTATCTTAGAACTAGACTGATTTTGATCGCTAACCATTTTATTCAAAGCCATGTTTTGGTCTTGCATGATGGTTATAAACTGAGACATCATATTTGTAAATTCTCGCGTTGATGAACTGACCTAGTTCATCATTTGCGCCAAAGTTGGGCCATTATGGCTAACGGCTGGTATTTCAGCATCAAGGCTTTCACCATTGTTGGAGCTTCCTCCGTTGGCACTTCATGAGTTCTGAACGTTGGCATTCACACTATCACTCCTAATAATGATATGAGTGGCCTGAGTATTTCTTACTTCCTCTAAATTTCCACCATTGCTGGTAGTAAGAGTTTCGGTACCATTATTGGCGCCATGTAGCCTTACAGCATTACTAGGTGTGCTTGGCATAGTTTTCTTTTTTAGCTACCAGTAGTCCCACAGGACTTCCCAATGTTTGCGCTGCTGGGCAAACTCAATATCGATTATGCGCCTGCGACACAACCGATAAACCACTACAAGAAAAATAACTTTTAGCGACGGATTTTTCCATTGCCAAAAGTAGTATTTCCGTCACAAAAACTTTTAGGGATGGAATTTCCGTCACAAAAACTTTTAGCGACAGAATTTCCGTCACTAAAAGTCCGTTGGTGAAAACCCTGTCGCTAAAAGATTAACGACGGAAATACCGAATTCGTCGGTAAAAGTTGTACCTTTACCAACGGATAAAATTATTTTTAGTAACAGAGTATTCCGTCGCTGAAAGTATTTCAGGAATTTTTAAAATAAAAATTATTGAAAAGACTTTTAGCGACTGTATATCCGTCACTAAAAGTCCACTAGTTAAAATACAAAATTTTGTTATAAAATTTTTTAATATCCACACCTACTTCTTGTTATTCAACCTAGACAAACATTCAAATCCACACAAAAAGCCCTAATAGCAATTTTTTTAAAACAAAAAAAGACTATTTTCAGTATTTCAATTGAATCAAACAATCCACATTTATAATTTAACCCAAATCGTCCTACAAATGTTGCACAGCTTCTATATAATACAATCTAAGTTATAAAATGAATTACAAGGCACAAATTATACATGTTAAGTGAGAGTAGAGAAGCCTCGAGTGATAACGTTGCATAGCCGAACTTCTATTTTGTAAAGTTTCACACCAAAAGAACATCCACAGCTAGAGCAGCACCACTAATTTTGTCTTTGTGTTGTTGATCTGTCCACCCGAGCTGGAAGTTGACGTTCCATACCTATTCAGAAAAATATCATGGCTTAATCAGACAGTTAAAAATCAAGGAACTTACATAACATATGAACCAACTCAAACACTCAAAATCACCAGGAATGAAAAAAAGGCTGAGACACATATCCCAAAAACACATACAAGAGCCAAATGCTTGTATCCGCATGTGTTCCTTAAAGCATAAGAGCGTATCTCACTTTATCTAGGACTTGAGAGAAATCAGGAGGAAAAAAAAAAAGCAGTATAGCTGTTTCCGGCCTACATCCCTCACATGTACCATACCTGCAACCCATACTAATATGGAGGCCTCCCAAAAGTAGTCATGCTTCAAAGGCAACAAGAGTTTTAGCTCATTGCAGTCCCTCATTCCTGGCCTCTGCATTCAAAGTAAAATGGATTGATTCCTACGGCGGAAGGAGAATGCTATGAGTGCGTTCCCCAATTGCGGTAAAGTGGACCACCAAAGTTAAGCACTTATCTTTAAGAAATTACTCATCAGTGAACAGGTCCGCCAAATCATAATCCTCTATTTGTTGGGTGAACGGACTTTGTCCCAAATCTAGATGGACTTAAAAGTTGCATCCATTTGAAAAGCCAGAAATAAAGCACTTGCTAAGAGGCTGACTGATGTCAACATTCAATGCTTTTTGAATCAAGTGTAACTGATAGTAAGCTATCACATAAAGGATCAAAATTTGCCAAAAAATCTAGCAATCAAGGATGCTTTTGACTTATCACTGCACAAGCTTTGTGGATGTACTCCGGAACCAGTATGTCAGATCTAACTCTAAAGAGCCAAATTGTAGTTTTTTAAACAAAGTCTACACCCAAAAGCGTGCTCATGGTAGACACAAGAACCCTAACGGTTACCAGTAACAATATTATCGAAGTAAACCACATGACTATCCAAGAACTGAACTTACAGCTCCAGCTTCCCAAGACTAACTGGCCACATGATCTAAAGCTCCTACACATCAGCATCCGATTGCAAGATATCATCATAATTTAACAATCTGCGTATTGCCCTTACCGTGACGTGAAAACCTAGTTCAAAGGTTGTACATGTACTAGCATTTCCACAAATTGGCATCAACATAAATTTAACAAAACACGATAATCTGAATAATAAGCTAGAGATAAATTGCAAGATGATTCACAATGCAATGACAAGAGCTTACTTCTTAGTTTGCTTAAGCGAGCTAACGGACCGACCAATGGACTTCTCCTCCTCTGACACAGTCTTCAACGACAGCGAATTCCAGACAATATGCTCCATCTTCTTAAACCAAGGCCAGTGGCTCGCTGAAATGCCACCATTTCTCATCCGATGCCTTATTCCTCCCTTGGGGGTGAGGGGGAATAGGGGGCAGAGAGAGAGAGAGAAATGAGGGGGAAGGGTGTTAGCGGCGGGAAGAAAAGAAAGAGAAGCGTAGGGTTTTCTTCAGTTTAATAACTTTTAACGACGGAAAATACTGTCGCTAAAAAACCATCGCTCAAGGTCATTAAACTGAATGAAAATAGACTTTTAGCGACTAAAAATGCCGTCAGTATAAGTCTGTTGGTAAGGTCCGTCAGTAAAGGTCATTACCAACGGATTATTCCGTCGGTAATGATTTTTCCCAACGGAATGTCCGTCATTAAAAGTGACTTTTAGCGACGGAAATAAGTCCATCGGTAAAAACTCCTTTTCTTGTAATGAACAGTGCAGGATCTTTTTTGCCCGTGCGCCAGTCTCATGACATGTACCCCCGACACCAGGTAAGGTCTCGCAACAGTCGTCGCCGCGCCCGTTCGCCACGATCATGATGCAGGCCTTTGGTCATCACACTTATTCACCACATCATGCGCCCCCAACATGGACGTGGAACATGCTTCGACCCACTCTCCGTAGTGTGCAGCATTCCGGGAGGCTCCGTCCGTAGTGCTCCGGCACGAAGACCCCTCGCAGCGGGATGGGCTCGTTACCACAAAGCCATCGCCTTCACAATCACGGGGGGCTCAGTTCGTAGTGCTCCGGCACGAGGACCCTTCGCGGCGGGATTGGCGACTCCTCCGGGACACTATCTCCGCCAGGGTGCCTACGTGACTGGCCTACGTGCTCCGGCACCGGGGGCTCGCGTCGGCACCTCTATGGACTATGACCCCCAGGTCACTCCGAGACGGGAGCAGATCTTCGGAGGGCATCGCACCTAGTCTGCCTGGCAGTGGGGCGTCGGGTCTTCCCCCTCCGCTGCCAGGCCTGTGGGATTCAGTAAGGGCTTGGACCGGTGGCTCGGACAACGGGCTTACTCTGATCATGCTACCGCGGTGTGGTCAGTCTTCTCAGACAGATAGAACGATGCTGTGCGAGGCAGGCAACGCAAATTTGGGAATTGGCAGTCCAACGAAGAACCGGTATTTTGGAACCCCCCCAGTGACGTGTCACTCCCAGGGGATGACATGTGGCATTTTATGACATAAGCACACGGTTTCCCATAAATAGTGAACTTTACAACTCAAAAAGAGGACTTTTGACTCATTCTTACAAAAATCACTTTCTCACTCTAGAATTTGGGAGCTTTTGGATTCTAGTGAGATAAACATAATGTTGGACCTCGACTCGGACCTTGACTTGGACTATCGACTGCCGGCCCTGTTCGTCATGGCCTCGTCTCTGCGGCACTGCCACTCCTCATGGCCTGTCTGGGAAGCCTTGCTCTCAGCCCTTACTCCGTCCTTGCTGTTTCTCACTTTGTATACTTGGAAGCTGACGCGGACTGCAGCCTTTATGGCACCTCCACGTAGGCACAAACCCACTTTCCTTGGCATCATTTTGGCGACTCTGCTGGGGAGGTGAGCATCGTATTGCAGTTTGCCTGTCTTCCGCACTTAGGCACCATGCCTCCACGATGAAGAGTTACAAGGGCTACCAATCAAGGCCTCATCCGCACCGTGCAAGAGGAGGATCACCTCGGTGAACAAGAAGGGACTAGTGCCACGAGTCCCCGAGACCAGCCATTAGCTGTCGCACCTGACGTACAAGCGGCAGTCAATGCGGCCATCCAACAATTCACGCCTGCTATAGCCAACCTACAGGACTCATAGACTACTCTTATGACAGTCATCATGGAAATGCAAAGATCCATGCAGGCAATGGCGCCCCAACAAACCCCTGCACCTGTCCAACCTTTTGGACCTGGGTTGGCTCTTGAGGCCGCTCAGGCCCCAGTGTTGCGACCACCGCCGCCACAATCATCTAGACCTATGACGGTAGGACTTACGACACCTGTACCTCCTACAGCTGATGTGCTGCATCCTGTCAGGCCAACACGAAGACCTCAAGCAGACCTCGGTCTCGTACTGTAATAGATTCACCCTGTCGCGGCCCCCCAGCCCGCGCTGACACAAAGCTCATCTGAAACCCACGACTCCATTGAGATGGAGCCTAACCCTTACCGAGCTGAACAACACCAAACAACCAGTCAAGTGGTGGACATGCCCCGACCACTCACCCATGACCATATTCAATTGCCACTACAAGCTCCTGTCATATATCAACCATCTGTTGCACCCAACACCAACTTGTTCCGTTTGGGGGCTCGAGAGCCCGCAGCGTCCCAACCAGCCACCACCCCTTGACCGTCCATGAAGACCCACCTCCTGACTATCTCACTCGTTCAGACTTGGAAGCCCTCATGCGTCGCGTGTCACAAAGCTCCACACCTGACTCCTCTACCAACCTGACAGGCCATGCCCCCTACGCCAACGACATTGCCCTCACACCCTACCCCCCAAAGTACAAGCAGCCCACCTTTGTGCTCTTCAACGGACGTGAGGGCAATGCCAGTGAACACTTGATGAGATTTGTAGGCTCATTAGAGCAGTATGGTCTGGGAGACAGCTTAAAGTTGAGGGAATTCCACAAGTCCCTTACAGGCTTGGCCTATACTTGGTATCACCAGATCCCTGCGGGGACTGTCCATACATGGAACGACATGGTCCGGCTATTCCTAGACAAATTCCATTACGAGGCTGAACGCGTTACTATCGTTGACATTATCAGCATCCGCCAGAATCAAGGGGAGGACTTAAACAAGTACGTGCACCATTTTCATCTTAAATGCCTCGAGTGCACGGACTTCTGCAAGGACGAGACCCTAGTACCCATATGCGTTAAGAACATGAGCGATATATATATTGGGTACACATTGAGAACCTACAGTTGAGGTCATGGGGACACCTCAAGGAGGCCGCACGCCGCACCTATGAGTCGGTTGGACCAGTCAAGCCATGGAAGCACCGCCCGCAGAATGCACTATTGGCCATAGCCGAACCATCTGGAGCTCTACACCACAGTAACCATAATAGCAACACTAGTACCGACAACCGTAACCCCTACAAGTGTTAGTTCGCAGAAGGGGACCGGTGCCCCGACAAAAGGAGACAACGGGAGCCTGCCCCAGAGTACCCATGCTATTTGAACACAGTGAAAGAGCTCTTGGCAAAATGGGTAAACAATGACAAGAATTTCCACATGTCACCGACGAAGGCCAATGTCACGAAAGCGGACAAAACCCAACCTAACTATTGCCCTTACCACCGTGCCATCGGCCATCATCTCAAAAACTGTAATGGGCTGCGAGATATCTTTGTAAGGAAGGTCGCGGCAGGCGACCTGCAACTCCGAAAGAACAATGACGTACGTCGACAGCCTTACCCACTGCACAACAACCGTAGAGGGCATCAAGTACTCATGGCCATCACCGACCATGTTGATGACCTGATGGTCGGGTCTGTGCGTCGCAACACCACTTTCTATGTGATGGACAGCGAGCCGGCCTTCCACATCCTACTGGGACGACCATGGATTCACATCAACAAGGTTGTGCCCTCAACGTACCAACAGTATGTCAAACTGTTGGCCGATCCACGGGACACGAGGTAGCAGTGACAATACCAGCCACGAAGGCCCCGTTCGAGTGAGCGGAATCATACTTTGCCGAAGCCTCCTTCTTGACCGAGCTTGCCGAGGATGGTGAGAGCGCCACTCACATCCACTCTACAAGGCTGTCAAATTGGGAAGAGCTATGCGGCAACAAGCCTCCCAAATCCAAAATAAAGAAGGGCAGCAAGAACGTAGCATCAACCTCAGTCATGCCACCTGTTGCCAAGGCCAACTGCCCTCCTACATCCCCCAAGTCTAAGAAGCACAAGCCTGAGCCAACCTTCCAACGCATCGTCAAGGATGGTAAGGTGATCTACCAGTTATGACGGTGAGCGGGGGTGTCAGGTGGTCCCTTATCTGACCCCCTCGACCCCGACCCACTTGAGGAGACTGAATGGTGCTGCACGGCCGAGCATTGCCCACCAGATCCTGACCTCACCCCCGACGGAGCACCACCTTGCTATGAAGACGGCCCTCAGCCTCAAGCTGAAGATCTTGAAGAAATCAACCTGGCCGACCCAGGCGAGGAACCATGGCACACTTACATTGGCACAAAACTCGCCCCCGGCCAAAGAGAGGAATTGGTTTCCCTTCTGTGCAAATATCGCAATGTCTTGGCATGGAGTTACAATGAGATGCCCAGACTGGATCTTGCCTTAGTCACTCACCACCTCAACGTTGTTACCGGATCCATCCCTGTCCGACAACACCCGCGGACATTCCGTCCCGAGCTCGAGTTGAAGATCAAGCAAGAGATTGAACTCCTTCTGCAGGCAGGTTTCATTGAGCCTATCACTCACCCAATTTGGCTGGCTAATGTCGTCCCTGTACAAAAGAAGAATGGCCAAGTCTACATTTGTATTGACTTTTGGGACTTGCACAAGGCATGCCCCAAAGACGAGTTTCCACTACCCAATATCGACATGCTTACAGAGGCCGTCGTCGAACATGAAACCTTATCTTTCATGGATGGGTTCATAGAGTATAATCAAATTCGCATGAACTCTGACGACAGCTCCAAAACACCCTTCCGCACTCCTATGGGTAACTTTTGTTGGAAGGTCATGCCTTTCGGCCTCAAGAATGCAGGTGCTACCTATCAAAGGGCGATGGCGGCCATATTCCATGACATGATACACCGCACATTGGAAGACTACGTCGACAATCTCATCATCAAATTTAAGAAGGAAAGTGATCATCTCACTGACCTCCGAGCAGTCTTTGATTGTTGTTGCCAGTATAATATGAGGATGAACCCTCTGAAATGTGCCTTTGGGGTCTCCTCCGGCAAGTTCCTCGGCATCTTGGTCAGTCGACAGGGCATCGACGTTGACCCTTCTAAAGTCGCCTCCATCCAAGAGATGCCCCCCCTGCTAGCACCAAATAGTTGAAGAGTTTTCTTGGCAAGGTCTCTTACCTCCATCGGTTCATCCCTACCTTGGCCGAACTCACCACACCCTTTCAGCACTTGACACGAAAGAGCGCACCATGGAGTTGGGGTGTACCCTAACAGCAAGCCTTTGACAAGATCAAGTCGGTACTCATGTCACCGCAAACCATGGTGGTACCACAACGAGGTCTGCCCCTCCTACTATACTTGACCTCCACGCCTAGGTCCATAGGGGCTTTACTTGCTCAAGAGGTGGATGAGGTGGACTGCCCTGTCTATTATCTCAGTCGGTTAATCGGGGGGCCCGAAGCCAATTACTCCGAGCTCGATAAGCACTGCTTAGCTTTGGTTTACGCCTCACAGAAATTCAGACAATACTTCTTGGCACATCAGATCATACTCATCACCAAAGCTGATCCACTCCACTACATGCTTACACGTCCCGCCCTGTCTGGTCGACTCACCCGTTGGTTGTTGGTATTGGCCGAGTTCAGCTTATCAATCAAGAACCCTACACCTCTACGGAGCCAAGCACTTACAGACCTCTTAGCCTTTTTCCCACGCCAACAATATGAGCCGACCACGGACCAATTTCCTGGGGAGGAGACGGCCCTAATCACTGACATCCATGAACTTTGGACGCTTGAATTAGACGGTTCATCCACTAGCAAAGGCCCCAACGGAACACCCCTTCGCCAAGGGGGTGCCGGTATAGTCCTCTAGAATCCCGATGGTGTTACCACTTCCCTATCCTTCAAGCTCGCATTCCCAGTGTCTAACAACGAAGCTGAGTACGAGGCACTTGTCATTGGCCTCATGCTTGTCGTCAGTATGGGAGCGAAGGCCTTGTGTGTGAAAGGAGACTCAAACTTGATCATGAAGCAGGCTGACGGAGAGTTCGTAGTCAAGGAACCAGCCTTGGCACCTTATCGTGCCTTGGTGCAACACTTGGAAGGAAGACTCGGCCATGTCCAGTATGAACATCACAACAGGTGCCACAATAGACATGCGGACAGCTTGTGTAATACCCCGAACCCTAAAAATACTTTTAGCAACGAACTATTACCTAGCATTGGTATATTATTTTGAGCGGATTATAGCATCAAATCTGGGGAGACACTATAACTAAAATCTTTGGCGACAATTTTAGAATCATAAGAAAAATTTAGCGATAACAGATATTATTGATATTGATTAATGTCTTTGGCAAGGATTATCATTAACTAATATTTTTTTCAGAAACCTTTAGCGATAATTTTATATATATAGTTAGCATCGATATTGTATTAGCAACTTTTAGTTACGAAATAGTGAAGAGGGTTAGCGTAACAACCTTTAATAAATTTGCTAACATATGGTTCGTCGTAAGTCATTTATTTTGGACTATTTTTTATATAATAAATGGGGTTAGAAGTTTTAGCGACAAAAGGGGCTTGTAAGTTTTCTTTGCAATTCTAACTAGGGTTTTCACCCCCCATGTAAATATATGTATATAAGATATAGTAAGGGGCAGCCACCCTTAGCCGTCAGACTCATCCTGTGGGAGATATCAGGAGGTAGATGAGAGCACGAAATAGGGATCCTCTGGGCAAATTTTCCGGCGATCAATCGCAATTCGGTAAGCTTTCTCTTGGCCTTTCTCTCTTAGATTTCAGAATTCAGTTAAATTTTGTTAGTGTATTGTATATATATGACCATGGATATATACACCGTTGGGTGCGAGAACCTGTGACGAAGGGGGTAAATCGCTGAGTGTTTTAATGAGTTTAGCATTATACAGTGAGAGTGCCGGGTAAGGTGAGTGCATAGTGGTCACGGGGGGTACGGGTTGGAGCCATGAAAGGCCATGGATGTGTCGGGGTTATGACTTACGGCACCGCAAGGATCACATGAAGGTAGAAGCAAACCCAGTAGCTGCGGCCGAGATAGAGAGCAGGTTGGACGTGGTGTTATGGCCTGTGTCATGGAGCATTAAGGGCTGTCATGGGGCAGTCGTAGTGTGACAGTGTGTGCATGATGGTGAGTGCAAATGACAGAGAAAATGGATAGGGAAAGGGCTGCCATGGGGCAGCCGTACAAGCGCTGTGAAGAGGTTTGATTTGCGGGTAACGGCATAGAAGAGTAAGGATTACTGTAATGGACAGCCATGATGCCGTGTTGTGGCTGTGTTTATATGGTGTTTAGTGGATGTAAAAGTGGAAAAAAAATGAAGGGGAAGGTGGCTGCCATGGTGGGCAGCCATGGTGCTGTACCATGAGTATGTTTGTAGGGTGTTTAAGTAGGTGTAGAAGTGGAAAAAGGGAAAGGGAAGGTGATTGCATGGTGGGCAGCTATGGTGCTGTGCCGTGAGTGAGTTTATATGGTGTTTAAGTAGGTGTAGAAGTGGAAAAAGGGAAAGGGAAGGTGACTGCATGGTGGGCAGCTATGGTGCTGTGCCGTGAGTGTGTTTATATGGTGTTTAAGTAGGTGTAGAAGTGGAAAAAGGGAAGGGAAAGGTGGCTGCCATGGTGGGCAGCCATAGTGTCGTGCGTGAGTGGGTTATGTGAAGGAAAAGATGGTGGGTTTAATTGTAGGAGTTGGAGGAACAAGTTACATAAATATGAAGATATGTGTGTGTATTAGTGAGTTGCAAATTGTGTAGTGGGTATTAGAGTGCAAATCTAGTGTTTACAAATGAGTGTTAGGAGTGCAAGTGGGTGTGATAGAGTGCCCTGTGTGCGTGAGAGAATGGAAAGGGGAAAGACCCACTGTCATGAGGCGGTGGGTGTGAGAAAGAATGGGGTTTTGTTAATATATATACATGTGTGGGTGTGGAGTTTAGAGATATAGATATGGCTGTGTGAAGTTGTTGTGTGGGTGAGTTTTGCATATGAGGTAGTTCGGGTGAAAGATTCTGTATTATGAAGGAGAAGAAGATAGTGGCAGAGAGAGAGGTAAAAGCTTCAGTCTAAATTGAACTCAAAAGTGTCGCTAAAAAGCTATCCTATTCCAGCAGTCTCTTTTTGAATTTTTAAAATATTTTAGAATATTATTTGGACAAAACTCAAAGAAGTAACTTATATTAATTTTGCAAGATCTACACACAGTAAAATGTTCAGATTTTTCGGAGCTCGATAAGCATGCTAAGTAATTTTATTCTTAAAAGAGATTTCGGTGCATTTTTAAATAGTAAATTAAGTTATTAAATTATGATACTTTTATAATAGTCTTACGTAGCTATGATAATGTATGTTCCAGAATTTCAAAAGTTTTGAAAGTCATTTGCTATTTTTAGCGTTCTTAGTAGTGTAGCGCCCGAACGGATATAGCGTAGCGCTTTATTATCACGATAGTTATTAAATTATTTCTAATGACTCTTTTAGGTTATATCTGGGTGGATAAGGTACTTTAGGCATTGGGGGCAAATAGGTAATTATACATAAGTCGGGGGACGGTTGGGTAAAGTTTTACTCATCTAAAAGAAACATAATACCTAAACGTGCCCGAGCGACAGTAAATGACACTCATATGATTTGTTATTTAGGTTTTGATAGTCAAGAGCTAGGAGCGACTGTTGATCGAGCTCAAGAACCAATTACTGAGCAAGGTAAGTACTCTTGCCATATTCCTCCGTATACCCTATTTTTCATCTAAGTATATGTACAAATGAATTGTTGTTTAAAGCCTTTCGCACGCTACTGCTTTTGTGTAAATTGTTTGATGAGAAAATACATCAAAATGCCATGGAATGTTTTCTATGAATAGTGTTTTAAAGTTGGCTTATATATGTTGAATGAGACGGTACCTTGGCTTGGTTGTTGCGCCCCATATCCACGGGGGAAAGTTGGATTGTTGGGTCCTGGTCAACGGGATGATACGTTGACGCACAGTACTGTTGCTCGTGGTGCGCCCTTGCGTCCACAACAATACGTATCCCAGACGAAGGAGGGATTGTGGGCCTTAGTCGGGGGGCGCATACCCTGACCGAATTATATTTATCCCGGGTGGAGTAGGGATTGTGGGCCCTAGTCAAGGGAGAATGTACGCTGACCGCAACATACCTATGTTATGATGAACTGTGATAGTTGTTATGAGCCTTCTTGATGTCATGCATCGTTACTGTGAATCTTGGATGAATTACTTTCATAAAGTAGGTATATGTATAATATTTCTTGTGAAAATATTTATCAGTTTAAATTTGAAGAAAACCTTGGCATGTTTTTATGAATCCCAAAACCTATTTTAGGGATATGGTATGTGTACTTACTGAGCCCCAAGCTCACCCCGTTTTATAAATGTTTTCAGGCAATCAACTAGATGAACATGAGTATTGCGAGGGAAATGAGAATGAAGCCGTGGGAGATGCTCGTTAGGAAGTTGTTTAAGCCCTTGAGAAATTATAATATTGTTGGTTTATTTCTAGAATTGTCTATAGCTTAAGTCCATGAGGTTTCCTTAAAATAAATTATATCAATCATTATGGAAGAATTCAGTAGAGATAATTTTGGGGAGATCTATAAGAACTTTTTTTTTGAAGTCATATTATGGTATTAGTTAATGCATGATATTAGGATTTGTTTACAGGTTTAAATAAGGCCTAGCAGAGCCCTTGATTTGAGTCCATTGGGTCTGCGGCCGGTCACGTGCCTAGCTCGCGGGCCTGCCCGTGGGTTCAGGTCGTGACAGCTTGGCCACGATCGCATCAAAGATGGAGGTCGAGGGTGAGCAGCGAACACTAACCATCATCAAGAGAACAGAACCATGCACAGCATTGCGCCTAGTCCCGAGGGACGCTACTGCGAATGACTGGAGGTAGCCAATCATCGACCAACTTAAGACGCCATCTCTGGCTCATGCCTCTACTCTTACAGACTTTTTGATGTTAGGAGATGTCTTGTATAGACGATGTCCCGGAGGCACTCTAGCTAGGTGTTTGGCCTCGGAAGAGGCAAAGCTCAAATTACGGCTTGGCCATCAGAAGTGTTGTAGTCTCGACGATCCCCCTCTATACCGTCGCCTCCAGCGTATGGGCCTCTATTGGCCATCCATGGCCAAAGACGCCTCAGATTTCCAAAGGGACTGTCCCGAGTGCTTGTATGCACCGGACAATGCGGAAGCTCTTGCCATTAACATCAAAGGTGACTGGCGTCAGCCTTTCATCCGGTACTTATCCCACGGGGTTCTACCGCCTGACAGTAGCTCAGCACGATCCATCAAGCACAAGTCAGTTAAGTATTTCGTGATGGAAGGCGAGTTGTTTCGTAAGGGATTCTCGGGAAGCACCCTGCGATGCTTACAGGGTGCCTAAGCAGTCGAGGTGATCAATGAAGTGCACAATGGTGATTGCGGTGAGCATCAGGGCTCTCAAAAGTTGTATGTAGAATTGCTAAGGCTGGGGTACTACTGGCTGACTATGGAATCTGACTAAACCTCTCATGTCCGACACTGTCAACCCTGCCAGAGACACGCTGACAGGATGCACACACCGGTGTCTGACCTCCCTATGATCTTGGCCCCTTGGCCATTTCACTCTTGGGCTCTCGACTTCATAGGCCCCATCCGTCCAACATCACGGGGTCACGCTTGGATTATGCTGGCAACGGAACGTTTCACAAAATGGGTCGAAGCGATACCTCTACGACGAGCCACGAGAGGCGTCGTTGCCAACTTCTTGCGCGACCACATCGTTTGTCGCTTTGGTATCCCTCAGTGTATCATATCTGACAACGGCACACCATTCATCAACAGGGATGTCCGAGCTTTCATGGAAGGATACAACATCAACCACGCTACATCCACGCCTTACTACCCACAAGGAAATGGTCAAGCTGAAGCTTCTAACAAGACCCTACTACGAGTATTGTCACGAATGGCCCATGATGCGAGTGGTTCATGGTCTGAAAAGCTAATCCTTGCACTTTGGGCTTATTGAACCTCCAAGCACACAGCAACAAAGGCCACACCCTTTTCCCTTGTTTACGGGGACGAGTGTGTGGTACCAGCCGAGATTGCGGTCGCGTCAGTCAGACTCTGCCTAAGCAGTGGCTTTAAGGAGGAAGAAACTAGAATGACTGCTCTTGAAGGACTTGATGAAAAGAGAGCCGATGCCTTGTGCTGTATGAAGAAGTACCACGAACAACTCACTAAGGAATATGGAAAGACTGTGAAGCAACAGACATTCGTCGAGGGCGACCTTGTTCTCCAAGCTACCAAACGTATACGCACCAACATGTCAGCCCCCAAGTTCACGCTAAATTGGGAAGGACCACTTCGAGTGCATGAAGCCAGAGACAACGGCTCTTACCTCCTGCTCAACAAGGAAGATGGACACATCACGGCACCTATCAATGGCTGTTATTTGAAGAAGTATCATGCTTAACCAGGTGCGGATCACTCCCCCCGCCCTACCCACCCAAAGCTTAGAACAACAAAACACAGCATTTTTTTGTCTATGCACACTTGTTCATGACTTATAACTTTTGTTGATTATCATAAGTCCTTACTTTACTCATGTATTGGCATTTTGACCTAAATGCTATCAATGCAAAGATCCTTTACTAGCCTCAACTACTGTATGTCATGCACTCTTTCACTTACACTTTGTTCACTAAGCCGCTTGCTATGGGCGGGGAGGGGGGAACCACAATGGGAAAACACCACATGTGAGACGTACAAACACATCAAAAGCTAAGCATCATCTCACAACAAACATAGGTAAAAAATAACCACATGACTACAACATCCATATCAACCGAATGAGTCCAAGCCAATGGCTCATGGGGGCTGCTACTGACCCCATATCTCCTAACAAAAAAAATGCAAAGTACAAGTGATCTACTGCAACGGGGCAAGCAAGGCACAAATAGGATCGGAAGTGTACGCCTCCAATGTCTGCCGCTGCGCCTGAAGATCTGTCCATCTACTCTCCCACTCAGCTTGCTGAACCTCCGTCTCGGTCAGCCGTCTCTATGCCTCTACAAGCTGGGCGCGCAGCCCGTCCACCGCATCAATCACTACAGCCACCTCAGTATCAATCACACGTCTCTGACCCCGCAGTGCGGTCTCCTGAACACTGATGAGATCCAACTCTGCCGCTGCCTCAGCACTCTAGCCTCTCGATCTGATATAGTCCACTAGTTAGCCCAACTGAAAGCCGAGAGCTGTAAAAGATACAAGCTCTGACAGATACTGTGATATAACTGCTGGAGTCTAACCCGAAACTGGCACCGCACTAAGGGTAGCAAACCAATCCACGAGAGCTGTGTACATCGCCCTCGAGAATACAGCACCACGGACGAGGGCGGCATCAACAAATGTCTCCAGATGCCTCGCCCTGATCATCTCCAATCGGCATACTACTGCACCCGATAACTCCACACCATCCCAGGGGATTGCGTCTGCCCCGTAAATAGGAAATCTCCTACTGGCAGCACCAACCTCTGAAGTACCACCACCGGCCGACTGCGCATCAACTGCACCAGAGTGCATCGACAACAGTATATCACCAACATCTGTTGCCGAGCCTGACAACGTCCCAAGAACAAGCCTCGTTGTGGGTAGAACAGGTACATCAGGCTGGGAGGATGGACCCGCAGTAGGCGTGTGTGTCGTAGCAAACACATGATGAACTCCAGACGGAGAGTCGAGCTCCTTGACTGTCCACCAACGGGGACCATGTGGGAACCATCCATCTGACCACCCAACGGGGACTCGACTGCCTCAACTAGTACAGGTGACGGACTCAGATGACTGACTAGCTCAGCCACATACTCGGTCGCCTGCTCTATTGCCATGGCCCCCTCAACAGCATCAATCTCCATCGGACAGACCTCCTCAATGCATGGCTCATCGACCCCACCGCTCCCCTCAGCAGCACCAGCAACTGTCTCACCATACCCATGGAAATCATCAGCTGTCTCGGCGCCTAAGTCGTCGGCCGCCTCTTCGTCCGTATCATAGGTCTCACCAGGTGCCTCAGCATCCATGCCCCTGAACTCGTCAGTCTCTGCCTTAGTATCCTCAGCTATATTGTACAGCTCGGCACCCAAATCATCATCAAACTCCTGACAAAAAAAAAAACAAGGAAGAACGATCTTAGCACATGAATAACACAGTGATCGGCGACTATGAAATAAAAGCAAAACAAAAGAAAAAATGACGGTACTAACCTCAGAGTCATAATACTCCAATACCTCCCTCGGCCTCTTTGGCCCATGACTGCCACCCGTTGAAGGACCCGCACGCGCCGCGATGCGCACTCTCCATCATTCCCACTCTCACTGACGAGAGGGGACCCTTGCCGACTCCCGACATCCTCAGCACGTGGACTGGCACGGGCACATGTGCGGCAATACCCCTACCACTGCCTCCCCAGGGTCTCTTGTCTCCACGTCTGCCACGACTGCCCCTAGCCATATCCGCCTCTGGAACACCTGTGATCAGTACCATCATACCTGACTGCTTCGCCACCTGCAGCGACACCAAGCCCAATCCTCTGTCACCAACAAAGATGTCCGCTGGCCCTGCACCAACCACTCAATCCACGTAACCCGAACCCTCTCCCACCAACGAGCATACGCAGCTGTGACCACCCCGGCGGACAATAAACCAGGCCTCCTCCACTCGTTCGTCAGTGTTGGCCACGAATGTGCCTTCCTCCGCAGGGTATACCAGAAAGCAGCCGCCACATCCCAAGGTCGAGAATAACCGCAAGGGGGCTCCGGATCATAGCCGAAGGCGAGGGACAAGCGGTCAGGACTATAGCGTGCAACATAATACCGACACACAGCTGGCTTCCCGCCGTCATCAGTCAGTACCGGCAGCCATCCAGGAAAAAACGCTACCAGTAGAGATATCTCGAGGTCTGTCAGGTCGACTCTACTATGTAACTGTGAATCGACATCCCGTAGATGCATCCAAGGCGGAGTCCCGTACGAAGAATGCATGTTGACATAAGTCAAACACCTGTGATAGCTCGCATGCAGGCCTCTTGCCACCGGCCCACGCATATACTCGTCCTCCTGCATACCACTTCGCTACTACTATCAACTTCCTAAGATGCGTCACCGTCCCCTTCCTCGGGCACGAATGTACCTTCGGATACCCCAATGGCCTATACTTTACATAGCACTCGAATAGATACCTCTGTAAGAACATCCAGTCGACGTAGGTCGACACCTGATACCGCCCATACGATCTCTGCATGTCGTTCGCAAACTGGTCTAGACGCGAGTACAGCGTGCCCAAGTATATCGGTGCCAACCCAACACGTTTGCCTGCAGCCATCCGCACTGCTAACGGGAAGACCTTCGGGGCAATACCGTCCTCGGGTGTCCCCTCAAACACAAACCTACAAGTATATAAGTGTGACACACATCACAACCGCCCACCCTGGCATGATATGCAGCACAATACTTTCCTCTTCGTTCTTAATATAGATTTTTTTTCTCTAAGTATAGATATCAATAGACTACATGTACAAGAGCAATGCTATGCAGCATACGAGTAATGCAAGGATCAAAGTAATAGGACAGCGTACCTCGGCCTCGGCCACTCGGTCGGTCGGCCTTGTGCCCCTCCCCCTTCCCCTAACCCCCCCTCCCTTCCTCCCCTCCCAATGTCGGCCTCGGCCCCTTGGTGTGCCTCGGCCGAGGCTGAGGTTCCCCCTTGGTGTCTTCCTCCTCTTCCACTTCTTCTCCCATAGCACTTACCTTCATGCATCCTTCTTGCTTCTTGGGTGGTCCTCAACGTCATGGATCTTCAAGCCTTCCTCTTCTCCTTTTTATTCCCTTCTTCTCTTCTTTCACTGCCTCTCTTCTCTCCTTTTTTCTTCTAAGTGTAAATTTCCCCCTCTTTCCCTAAAGTCTTGAAATTTCAAGATTTCCCAACTTCCCCCCTTCTTCTCCCAACAACTCTTTTTTCAAACCGATACCCATTTTTGCGCTAACTTACGTATTTTGTTGCGCTATCTTTGTTGGGATTAACGCTACAACTTTTACGTAATTAAATTTTACCGTTAATATTTTTTCGCGGAAACCCGCTTCCGGATAAATTCTATTATTCGCGCTACCATTCTTTTCACGCCAACACTAACGGATACGCATACTCTTTTTTTTTTGTCGCTCTACTTTTTTTTCTCTCGCTCGATACCGCTATTATTTTCTTCACGCTAACTTTTTTTTGCAGATATATATATATATATATATATATATATATATATATATATATATATATATATATATATATATATATATATATTATTTTCAAACTCACAAATTTCACGGAAACCTACGCTCCATCATCTCATGAGTTACAATAACGACCGTTCCTCAAGATTTGAAAACCGGCGCTCATGCGTGCGGCGCCCGCTCGGGTCGACCCTCCGCGCACCCCACACACAAGAGGCTTATGTTCCCAACCTATTCTGGTCAGACCCAATGGCCCGCTGGGGGTCCCGCTTTACGTAGACACATCAACATAGTAAACGGTCAAATCTCCAACGTATCGAATCGGTCAACGCGCGCACGCCCAAGACACGTGTTTTTCTTCTCACTTCACAAGCTTCGTGCTTGATTTAGGCACAATTTATTTCGCGTTAGATGACTCACGAGAGCACGACCGTCACGCCAAGATTATTCGAGCACCTTTTCATCAAAAACATTGACTGAAGGCGCAATCGGGGCGACGAGGTCATGGACAAAGGCCTTGGCCAACCCCATGGGGTCAGCCTCGGCCTCCGCTAAGGCCATGGGGTCGGCCTTGGACTCTATGGGAGGTTGGCACGAGGACCCCTCACAGCGGGATGGGCTCGTTACCACAAAGCCATCACCTTCACAATCACAGGGGGCTCCGTTCGTAGTGCTCTGGCACGAGGACCCCTAGCAGCGGGATGGACTCGTTACCACAAAGCCATCGCCGTCATAATCACGGGAGGCTCCGTTTGTAGTGCTCCGGCACGAGGACCCCTCACAGTGGGATGGGCTCGTTACCACAAAGCCATCACCGCCACGGGATGGGTTCGTTACCACAAAGCCATCGTCGCCACGGGATGGGCTCGTTACCATAAAGCCATCACTGTCACAATCATGGGGGACTCCATTCATAGTGCTCAAGCACGATGACCCCTCGCAGTGGGATCGGCTCATTACCACAAAGCCATCGCCATCACAATCACAGGGGGGCTTAGTTCGTAGTGCTCCGGCACGAGGACCCTTCGCAGCGGGATTGGCGACTCCTCCGGGACACTATCTCCTCCAGGGTGCCTGTGTGACTGGCCTACGTGCTCCGACACTAGGGGCTCGTGTCGGCACCCTTATAGACTATGACCCCCGGGTCACTCTGAGACAGGAGTAGGTCTTTGGAGGGCATCGCACCTAGTCCGCCTGGCAGCGGGGCATCGGGTCTTCCCCCTCCGCTACCAGGCCTGTGGGATTCAGTAAGGGCTTGTTGGACTGGTGGCTGGGGCAACAGGCTTACTCTGATCATGCTATCGCGGTGTGGTCAGTCTTCTCAGACAGGTAGAGCGACACTGTGTGAGGCAGGCAACGCAAATTTAAGAACCGACAGTCCACCGAAGAACCGGTATTTCGAAACCCCCCCCCCCGGTGACGTGTCACTCCCAGGGGATGACATGTGGCATTTTATGACATAAGCACACTATTTCCTATAAATAGTGAACTTTACAACTCAAAAAGAGGACTTTTGACTCATTCTTACAAAAATCACTTTCTCACTCTAGAATTTAAGAGCTCTTAGATTCTAGTGAGATAAACATAACATTGGACCTTGACTCGGACCTTGACTTGGACTATCGACTGCCGGCCCTGTTCATCACGGCCTCATCTCTGCTGCACTGCCACTCCTCAAGGCCTATCTGGGAAGCCTTGCTCTCAGTCCTTACTCTATCCTTGCTATTTCTCACTTTGTATACTTGGAAGCTAACGCGGACTGCAGCCTTTGTGGCACCTCCACGTTGGCACGAACCCACTTTCCTTGGCATCAATGAATAACATAAATTGTGTGTTTAAGCAATACTTGGATGAGATCATCATTGTTTTCATTGACGACATCTTAGTGCACTCTAAGTCAGAAAAGGGGCGCGCTGAGAACCTAAATATTATCTTACAAACTTTGAAGGACGATCAGTTGTATTCTAAGTTCAAGAAATACGAGTTTTGGTTAGAGCAATTCATATTTTTGGAATAGATGATGTCTAAGGATCGAATAGCTTTTGACCCCTCTAAGATTTTTGTGGTGATAGATAAGCAGAGGCCTAGCACCATTACAGAAGTGCGAAGTTTTTTTTTTTTTGGATTGATGGTTTAGTTCCGTTGATTTTTAGGAGGTTTCCGAGAATAGTTGTGCCTTTGAATCATTTTACTAGGAAGAACACTCGATTTGTTATTTGGAATAAGGAGTGTGAGGCCAGTTTTTAGGTTGATGTCTACACCTGTGTTGACCTTCCCATCTGGTCATGGAGGTTTTGTAATATGTAGTGATGCCTTAAAGAAAGACTTAGGTCGTGTTTCAATGCAGCGTGATTCTTATGTTTCTAGACACCTCCAACCTTATGAACAAAACTAACCCACCTCATAAGAGTTTTTGATTTCTGGCAACTGTTGTTGTGATCAGTTCTTTGGTATGGTGCTCTGTATGTCTGACTTTTGTTGGGGATGGTGATGTATAGAATGTTTTTTTTTCACATAACGAACTGGTAAATTTCTCAGTAATTCTCAGTGATGGTCAAAATCTGAAATTTTATGATTTCTGAGGTTTTGAGTTTAGACTAAGCTAGTTTCAATTATTATAAGGATGTTTTATGATTTTTCTCCCATATGTTATTCTCCTCCTAGTGACTCAATTTTGTGTGCTCTAAAGCATAGTAAGTAAGATTTGATTCCCCGTCTTAGCATAATTATGTAGCCCTCAAATACAAAAAAGAAAATTTTCCTCATAATGCTCTGCAAATTAAAGTCACGGTGGCTACTTGAGATTGTAATTTGAAATTTTGTAGTTCATTGAATTCGAAAATGCCAAAACCATTCACATAAGGCCTATAAGAAGGAAGTTGAGTTTATGGGACATGCTTTCATTTTGATTACTTTTGGTTAGGTTTCTAGACTCAAAGTGATACATGATTTTGCTCATTGGAGGGCCTTCATTGGCGTAAGGTTTCTGATCTAATGTTACCACTCTGCTTGGTGTGGAAATGTATTTAGGTTTGATTAGTGATATTGAATGAGTTGACAAGGATCGCTTCAAAAAATAAAAATAAAAATTGCTCAGGTATTTGTTTTATCTGGTGTATGTGAGCTATAGTCTTTTAAGGTTTTGATCAAATTTGTCGGTTATCCTTTATATAGAGGTTCCAAGGACATATCGTAAGGGCTCAATTTGTAATGTCAGGCTTATTGTTAGAACGGTGTTAGATTAACCTTTAGGGTGTGTTATTCAAACAAATATGTGATCAGAATGTGATATTGTTTTTGTTTTGGTTGTTAGTGAGTACGAGGTATTGAAGGTGGAATATTTGGTTGGCCTATCTCTTTCATGAGTCATAATGAAGTAAGACAACCTTGAAATGATCACGTCAAAAGCTGTGATTTCTAGTGAACTATCTTTTTGCTATTTATGGGGGGACCTGGCATGAGAAAAATTAATAAGTTTAACAGGAACGAGGTAATGTGACACATGATTAGGGTATTGCAACGTGCGTTACTTTGGCTAATCGAGAAACTTGTTTTGTTGAAGAATATATAAGATTATAAGTTCTCCCTTCTGGTTGAGTATGTGAAGTATACTGTTATTTGATTCGTTTAAGAGGAACAAGGCTGATATGTTTTTCTCGAATTTGAAAGCATTGCCCCTATAAGCTAAAATTCTAAAGTAAGATCTTTGGCCTAATACTAGGATGCTTAGTTTATGGTAAGGCTTTTGCACTAAGGTTTATTTTGTGCTCAGAGTTAAGTTCTGCTATCACTTAAGATTTTGGGAGAGTGTAATGAGATGTTTGCACAAAGAGACGAGTGCTTGTCATTTATAAGGTGACTAATTAGTATAACAAGTCGAGTTGGTAAAGTATTTTTCTTTTTATCCTGGAAGCTTTAAGATCTTAGCTCTGCATATTTAGTGATTCCTAGGACGAACTTCCCTTAATAGGAGGATGATTTACCACCCATTAAAAAGAAAAAAAAAAAGAGAATGAAAAGTTTGACTTATTTGGCTGCGGACTATTTTATGATTTTCTAACTTAGGTTGTGGCATTGCTGTAGTTTTATTAGATTCACATTGTTGAATTAGTATTTGTTGGAGCGATATGTCATTAAGTCCAACATAGACAGATTTGGAAATTATAGATCTTAGGGAAATTTTGAGTATTATAAAATGTTTTTTTCTTGTATAAAGGTTTATAGGATTGAAGGTGTGTTGTATTATTGAATGGCTTGCGAGATAGAAATGGAAAAGAAAGACGAAGGGGGCGGGGAGGAAGCCTAAAAGCCACTCACAACAGCTTGTGTATTCCGATTAGATTTAAGGGCTTCGGGCATTTCCTTGGTTAAGGAATAATATCAGAACCACGAAATTGAGGGGGCCATTTGGGAGCCTAAAGAATCTATGCGACATATGTATCCGCACCTTTTTTCGCGCCTTAACTAGGTATATTTTAGTTCTGAGGACGGAATTTTTGTTTTAGGGGGGGAGGATGTTAGACCCGCATATTTAAATTGCTTATAAAAAAAATTAGAGAGTTTGGAGGCGTAATGGGTATTTTGGAATTATAATTGTTTTAGGAATATAAGTTTATACCTTTTGGGTATCTGATGACTTACGTACAATATATTCTTAGGAGTAGAAAGAACTTCAGAGCCTCCAAAGTATCTCTAGGAAGAGAGCCTTTAAGATTTTGATCGTCACTTTGAGGTAAGAGCATGTTTCTGATTTTTGGGATTGGAGTTCATGGTAAGAACCATATGAATTATTGCGATTGTTAGAGTCTAATTAAGAATTTGGGTATATTGATATTAAGGCTTGTGATACAATTCGATTGGGAAGATCAAGACCTTAATTTAAACTGTGTGATTGAAGGTAAGGGTTTACATTCTTTGAAATCAAAATCAGCGTTAGACCTATCATTCGTTTAATGGTTTAAATGTTTGATCCGCGTGCCTCAATTTTTGTGCCATCACTATGTCGTGACGGTTGAAAACGTCTTATGTGTATGATTTTCTCGATTTCTGAGTCGTCATTATGCACGATTGAAATTTCAGACATTTATTGATAGCTCGATTTCGTGCCTTACGTCTTCGCCGTTTGCATCCACTTTTGTAGCTGTTAAATTGTACTGCGTTATTTTTCTTGTCCTTTCGTTATTTTTTATTTTTTTTTGGGTCTGTCTACAGCCTTCTTGATTTGTTGCCCCGTTTTACGTGCACCTAAGAAACTCACTGTCTGATTTTTCACATAGTCTTCCAAACATGGGTTGTACATTTCCTTTTCATGTTCTGGTGATGTTAATGCATACTCACATGACTTCATCAATCTTGTTCCATTTTACTTATTTGTTCTACACCATGATTACTTAATCATTAGATTTTATTTGGTTTCCCACTCCATCAGCAAGTGTGATTTCTTCTTGTTTGTTCAGTACTGCATATAAATTTTCTGCCTTCTTCTAACTGCGATCTCATCGTCTTGAGATTGCAGTTCCTATCCTTCAGCGTTTATAGGAAACGAGTAGGTGTCTGGCCTATATATTAGTACCTAATAAATTGTGTATTTTGACGAGTCATGTCACGTGTATGTGACTATTTTGTTCTGACTTACCCACATGGATTAGAACATGGGCTAGCTCAGTGGGAGGAGTTAGAGATCGCGATCTAATTTTCTAAACCTAGTTTCACGTGTCAGTGATGACATGTGTAACTTTATTCTGAATGGCTCTCTAATGTCTGTTTCTGTAGAAAAATATATTTTAGCGTTTCGAAATCCTTTCGTGTATGTGTTCCGTTAAAAAAGTATGTATGTCTGCAATTTCATTTTCTCAGACATTTTGTATCCTTTTTGGTTGGTCCATTGAGCGACCTTACTAGGCATTTGGCTCACTCCCTTATTATTTTTCCTTTCAGGTGATTAGTAGGTGGGATTGGATTACAGCGCTAGCTGTGGGAATGAGAGCTAGCGGTTGAATTTCAAAGTTCTTTTGATTATTTTTAGGAAATTATAATAAGAGGAGATATTTGGGTTTGGATATTTAATTTGGAACTCCCTATAGGAGAAAATGAGGATTAAATTATTGTTTTAAGTATATTTGACATTTAATTATGTAACTTGGAGGTTTCTTTTTTAGATGCTTTGAATAACCTGTTTGGGAGACTTTTGGAATTTTGAGGTTTTTGACTTTATTTATTTTGATATTGACGCTCCGAAAATTCGGGGCGTTACCTTCTCCTTTCCCGAATTGCTGCCTTCTGATGGATAAAAGAAACATTGTCTTCTTCATCATTTTGCTCCATATCCTCAGCCCCTCTCTCCTCTTCAGGGAGTAAGTCTTTAGAAGAATCATTTGATTCATCGTCAACATCATGTTTTTCTGAGAAAGACTCAACAACAGGCGCCTTTCCTTTCCTGCTTTGCGTCGAGTGAGAGGTCCCTGTAGAAGGCGATCGATTTCTTTTCGGGAAAATGGCAGGTTGGCTGCTACCTCTTACATTGATAAACCAAGTTATGATAAATAAGTTAAGATTGATGGAAAATGGTATCAGAAGAAAATATAATACCTGGACGATGCGGGCTGTCCATGGACAAACGGACCATACAGTTAATGTAGTTGATGCCATCTACAGTTTGGAGACATTCTCTTAATACCAAGA
The DNA here is from genome assembly GCA_033070095.1 of Escallonia herrerae. Classification (NCBI taxonomy): domain Eukaryota; kingdom Viridiplantae; phylum Streptophyta; class Magnoliopsida; order Escalloniales; family Escalloniaceae; genus Escallonia; species Escallonia herrerae. The sequence continues at coordinate 226,956 of JAVXUP010000916.1, read as the reverse complement.
ATCGAAAGGGGTAATTGATATAGCAGTACGGATCTTTAAATTGAACATGAAAAAATTGTCCATCGATTCATCAACAACCTTATCTATCTTTTTGATATGGTTTGTTGTGATCCTTTAAATCCTTTCTTTAGTCTCCAAGAAACCGTTGTCTATAAAGAAAAGGGGTGGAATCCCTTGTACTAGTCCAAACTGTTGCCCAAATTGAGAGGGGTATACCGCTCATACCCGCAGGATCCTGAGGGAGCGATAATAATCTGACCACCCGTGTGAAGAAATCGCCCACAAAGAAAGCTAGCCCATATCCTTCGAACAAAATCTTGAAACTCTACAGGCATAGCATCATTTTTATATGTAGGAAGAGTTTTAAACCGGTTAGGCCCAAGTGATCTAGCAAGGAAAGGATGCGCACGTTTGGAGAAATTGAAGTCAAAGAAGAATCAAAAGCAGGATATGAAAGAGTGAAGCCCGATTTCACCCAAAGAAAGGCAGTGCCCATAGGTCAGGTAAAAAGAATCAGGCTGATCAAGGATGAGGGGTGCAAACTCTGGATAATAAGATTGCAACCACATTTGCATCAGCCAAAAAGGACCACCGATGCTCCAATGGATCTTCTTCTCTACCATAATGTACATCGATCTATAAAGCTGCCCAACAGTAAAGGTGCTACTACATAGTCCCTCCCATGAGCTAAGCTAATGGCTAGGTTCATATATTCTTTGGTCAGTGAAAGGCTAGGGACGCAGAACACGTGACGAGAAATCCACATCCATAGGAAAATGGCTAATTCTTTCAGATCGGGCGAGGTGTTAGCATTCTTTGACCTAAGATAATATCTTTCAAAAATCTGAGAATACTTGGAAGAGGAAACATCAAGAAACAATTTGGTGGGGTTATGATAGGTCAAGGCATTGGCATGATTACCAATCGACAGAAGGCTCGTTAAAGCACATACATCGAAGTTAGTAGGGGCCATCATTTTAGTCATTAGCATAAGGGCATTAGTGGTAGTTGACCAAAAACAAAAAGAACTAGACAAAAGCCATCGGTCCACTTTGGGAGGGGTTTTAGACATATGAATCAGTTCAAAACTACCTTGCCGCCTCCATAGATTGGCAAAAGAAGCAGACAAACGGTCAACCCACAAGGCCCAATCGGCATGAATCAGAGTTGGCTAAGACCTAATCGGCAGACCAGTTTTGCTCCAGCCTTTCTAATTCAGGAAAGGCGAACTAAGCAGCAGTTTTTTTGAATCGTCAATTGGGTATCCCTTTAAGAGTTGAGGACGAACCCTAAAAGAGAGGCCTATGATGTGTGGGTTGATAGGTTTTGGGCGTTTCTTGTAAGGAATCAGAACAAGAGTGTCGATAGGATCAATATGGTCCATAAGAGTCCCAACACCCCATTGAGGGTTAAGAGGACACTCGATTCCTTCTCCCTCATCTCATCGAGGAATAGTTCTTTTCTTCACCATGATTTTTGAGAAAATTACAAGAAAGGAACAATCAGAAGTTCTAGGGTTTACTGTGAATAAGAAGATATTCTGATAACGAACGAACAAAGGCCAATTTAAAGCAGCCTTGACAAAATGGCCACGAGTTAAGGGCGTTAGAAGTTGAGGCAAACAAGATTAACTCACACGACTGTATACATCGCGCGAGTTAAGGGGGCAATGTTGACACCAATATTTTTATGACTAGTGTGTAGACACGTGGCATGATGATAACCACAAAAGAGTGCATTAATAAAGAGAGTGGAGAAAGCATGACTGTTAGTTATCATCTGTTGTCGAGTTGTAAGGAAGAGATAAATAATTGAAAAGAAACGCGGGAAACAAATAATTTGAATAACCCCGCACAGGAAGGAAGAAACTACCAAGGAATGACATGATGGATAGCGTTAAAACAAACATGGAGATAAGGTAAACATATCAAGAAAAATGGTTAGTGAGAAGTTTCTGAAGTGGGCCACGATCAGCATGATCAAGACGATTTCGGAGGGAACAATCGATCGTGGGGTTTGAGAAGTCACTTCCAATAAAGATAAGGAGTGGCAGTTACTAGAAGAGGACAGTTACAATGATGCGAGTATAAAAGCAGATGAAGGCAACAGAGAAAAAGGTCGCAATCTCTCAACAAAACTAGACTAGAAAGAATAGCTTATTTAGACTTCCTTAGGAAATTTGTTAAATGATCTATGTAGTATCGATAGGAAATCTAGTGCGTTGTAGAAACTGTGTTCGTTGTACTGTAAGAATCGTATTTGTAATTTCAGTGGGCGCATCATCTTTGATCAATTCAGCATATTATCATCATTTATTTTCCTTTTTAGCAAAGTCCTCAGGCCCCGAGAGGCAAAAAAGATCTCACATTGTTCATCGATTGTGTCGCAGGCGCACGATCGATAGTGAGTTTCCCCAGCAGCACAAACATCGTGCTTAAGATTGCTTGTAGAGCTTCTTGCCCTTAAATATTTGTCCGAAAATGAGATACATTGGTGATTTCACTTTTCTAATAGCATAACCCGCTTCTACCTATAGATTTGTAGCTCTTTTTTCTTCTCATACTGGCTTGAACGGTAAATGAACAAATGATGCTTCGTGAAGTAAATGGGCGGCAAAACCTTGAAAAGCTGAGTTTCGTGTTCTACAGAAATGGCATGTTTAGCTTAGTAAAGTTCCAACCATACATGTCTGACCAAGAGGTATTGATTGAATTATAAATACAAGTTATTGAGAAGCACTACACACACACACACACACACACACAAGTTATTTAGCAAGAAATTTTTATTTTGTTACTACAAAGTTGTTAGTAGGGGCATTAATAGCAAGATACATGCTCTCTAACGACTCGTGTCTTTGTTAATGGGAATAGAACATACCATGTTTACTTAGTCGACTAGTTCATAGGCTTCAAAACTAATCTACAATCAGCTATGCAGCGAGTATAATTTATCGAAATTAACTTCTTCGACAACTATTTAAATTACTTTTTCAAGTTGAAGTTAATGCCCTACATCACATTTGCGTATCCAAACCTACTTGGGATTATGGCATATACGTGGAGATCTAAAATTTTAATTTGCAAAACTATATGGAAGTACTTTTAGAGAAAGCGCAGCTAAAGAAAGACATTAAGACTCTTTATTTCATTTTCGGCTCTCTCTGCTTATGGGCATGTATAGTTTAACATTGGGCTAATTACACATATGTCCCTGAGGTTAGGGTATAATTACAGTTAAGGACAATAAGTTTTAAAATGTAACATACCATGACCAAAAACTTTTAAAATGTATCAGCTGTGTCCATCAGTCAAGGTTCCGTTCAAAAAGTGTAATTTTTTATGATATCATCACTGCATATTTTCAAAATGACAATACTGCCCTTGTATAGTATATACTGAATAATTTTTAAAATCTAATTTTTCAAATTGAGATTGTAAACCCTAATTTCTAATTCTAGTTCTCTCTCTCCAAACCCTAATTTGTTAATATAGTTTTTCATCAAACCCTAATTTAAAAAATAGGATTTTGAAACCCTAATTAGGGTTTTGAAACCCTCAAACCTAGATTAGATGCACACGGTGAAGGTCCTACGCGGCAATGCCCCACCATAACTTCCCGCGCTCCCACCCCCTCTCCCCTCCGTCATCACCCTCAACTGCATCGAGGACACCGCCCTGGAGCAAGAATGCCTCATCGGCGTTGCCTGTGTCAAGCACGTCCCGCTCATCCACTTGGCAGAGGCCAGGATTGAGTCCGCCGCCCCCGTCCTCCTCCACTCACTCGCCTTCCTCCCCCACGGCGCCCAGCGCCGCCTCTACCCCTGGCAGCTAGTCCTCTTCCTCCGCCGGACTCACCTGCTCTCGCGCCACAAGAAGTTCAGATAATAGCCTTAGTCACGAGCTAGATTCGTTAAGTAAGGTAATCAGTGTATCAAGATGTTAGGGGGGGGGGGGACTCACGTCCTCCAGAGCATCTACTCGTACTCATTTACCACAGATCTCTCTTGCCAATTAGATCAGTCTTCTCAATTTTATGTAGGGGCAATTCAGTCTTTTTGTCAAAACTGTTATGTATTTTTGTATTTCATCTGGTCAATGGACATAAGTGTAATTTATCCTAACTATTATCCTTACCTGTAATTATACCCTAACCTCAGGGACATAGATGTAATTAGCCCTTTAACATTCTTTATCACTCCACTTGACGTCGCGGAAGAGGGTTGGGGCTAAAAGTAGTTTTGGAGTATTGGATTTAGATACAGGACTGTAACTCACATATACGTCACATCTTAGCATTACAATTGGTGAAGATGTTAAGAGCCTTCAGTGCAGACAAAGAGTGGATGTCTTTAGTCACGACGCTATTCAAAAGGTCCGTTTAACCCGATGCTGATCCTTACCAAATTGTCCTCAAACTCAGATGATAATTAAAAACATAGATGGTCCAGGCGTTGATGCACCACATCGTCAGTATAACTCAGAGGTTGTCATGTATTTGAATAGTGATGCTACCTTAGCTACATACTTGTTATCTAATAAACATCTCCAATGATTGCTGAACACCTCTGGCGATCACTAAACATGTTGAAATCATTTTAAAGCGAGTGTTTTTACGTACCTTTTCTTGCCGTTTTATGTGCCTTGAGCAAAATTTTACTTACTTTTTTTCCTGCCGTGAATGCATGGTTTAGTGACAATCGTAGCTATTTGGTTGTGTATTACCACTAGATAGTAATATGATGGCTTACTTTATTGCGAAAACAAGTAAGTTGTTCTGCCACCCATCGATTCCATAGGAGTCGCACACCTGTGTAGAGGCGTCAAAGAAGTCCACCTCGAAGACCAAAACGCTACAAAAGGCACAGAAGCAGGAGTTGGTCGCTGTCTCCTTTATCATAGTGACGTACCTGAGCGCAAAGATTGAGCTCCAAAAGACTGAGAAAGGAAGATGAAGAAAAGAAAACGTAAATCCCAGTGCTCTACCTGCTTATGTTCATGCTTCCTGTAATGGTTTTAGTCCCACTCTTGGGTTGTGTAGTCGCAAGTTGGATATGAGTTGTTTCGAGTGTCTTTGAAAACCTCATACAGTTAGTAAGTTACTATCCATGCTTACTTTTTGTTTATTCTTTTGTTGTTCTCAAATGGAAGAGAGACCCCGTTGCTACTTGGTGGAGGATCACTTCTAAGACCGAAAATTCTTAGGGTTCTTATTTTACAAGTGAAGATTGTATTTCATTCTTGGATGACTTGGTTGTTTCATTCCACTAATGGAAGTCAAGTCTGTGTTTCTTATTTATGCTTTGGGTAGACACGAAGACCAGCTAGATGGAAGCAACCGGGGAGGGGTTCAAATTGAGAGCGCAGTAGAGGGTTGCTATTCCACATGCAGTCATGCCACTTTGTTTCATCAGTTATAGTATTTCGTCAGTTTGTCACAAAGTATGAAGTGAAGTAACATTTCCTAACGCCGCCGCGTGTTAATGGAAGGTACCCACGCACGAAGCACATGGGTAGGAGCCTTGCAGAAAGAAACATCAACTCTCTGTTCTGCTACCCGTCCAAAACGGGGGATAGCTGACAGCAGAACGGGGACAGCAAGGCTTTGAGGCCAAGTCCGCAGTGGCTTCTTAGTTCTGCAGTGACGGAAGCACAATTCTGCCGCAGCACAAAACGAGAGATATCTGTATATAGAGAATAGGCTACTAGCAAACTTTGGACACAGAGGAGGAAAAAAAAAACGATGGCATATTGCAAAACAAAATTCTTTCTTCAAAAATTATGATTCAGTGATAAAGACTTGGTGACAAAAATACGCAAAACTCAAGTTCCCTGCCATCTAAAACAAAATCATGAATTTAAAAATATCAACCGCCACTCTATTTGCAGTTGCTCAAGGGGGGGAAATTGTGCAAAACAGCTGGTCACCTACTGATGTTTCTAAGCCTCTGTTACTGGATACTCAAACACCACATCTTTGCCAGAAAGCTTCCTGTAAACAGAAGCAAATGTCTCCAGTTTGTACTCTGTGTTGTTACGCTCCTTTGGATCCAAGAAGATCTGTTAAACAAGTAGTCCAAAATTAAGATAAATGCAGCTAAAACATAGAAAACAGGTAGGTACTTCCACGTGAATTTTCGAAATAATATCTCCAGCAAAAAATATCGGTCTGAATTGGCTTTAATTGGGGATATAATAGACCTTAAGCATAGGCTCTCAATGACATAATATAGAAATTCTCTTCCAGTAATTTCAACTTGGTGAAGTAAAATAAAAAACGTACAAGCTTTCTTTACTGCTTTAGACTAGATTCTTTATCATAACTGTTACCCGGGTCTTATATTTTTGCAGAATCATAACAGTAGTATAAGTTGAGATCTTCCCCATGTCTAGTGTAGCTTACTTTGATTATCTTGGATCCGTCAATGCGATATCTTACACGCTTCCCAACAATCTCAGCAGGGACAACGACGTCCTCCAGCATCGCGTCATGAACAGTAGTTAGTGTCCGGCTGCGGGGCCGTTGAGCAGCAGAACCTTTCTTTGGGGGCCTCACAATCCTTCTGGTTGCAATAAGAATCACATCCTACAACAAAAGTGCGGGCGTGTTACTGCCAGGAAACAAAAGGAAAAAAGAAATACCAAACCAAGTTTTCCTTATGACCCTGGGTTAATGGAAGCATACATGAAAAAAATTTGGCTCAAGCAAACACCGAAAAAGCAAGACCAGTTGCACGTTCTAAAGTACAAGGCTATTAGAGGAACAAACGGTGAAAAAAATTCTTACTCTTCTCCAAATAGATGACAAATTTTAGTAAAATAAAATGGGGAGCGTCTATTTTCAAACCCCATATGCTTTTCGCCACCTTATTTTTCACTAAAATTTTATGCTTTGTTGTTCATACCTTTAGCAACAAAATGATGGTGTGGAAAAGCACAATAGGGTGTGGGGCATTCCCAAAAAAATAACACGAAGTCAACTCGAGGTGGGTGGTTACAGCAGGGAGGGAGTGTGATAAGGATGCAACATGCACAGATAGAATAAAGTGCTTCTTTTTGTGCAAAAATAGAATCCATAGTCATACGTAGGTATATAGACACAAAGGAAAAGGTTAGTCCAGAATGAGCATTGATAAAGATAGTAAATGGAAATGTAATAGGTTAGGACTCCTTTTAGCAAAACAACAAGATCCAAGACAGTTCCTATTCCTTCATGATAACAAAAAAAAATGAACTAATAGAAGCTCTAAGACAGCTGAGTGGCAAAACACAGTTGATTGTGCATTTAAAACAACATAATACTGCAAAACAGGATTTCTGCAACTTGCGTGGTTTGAGTGCTAGCTTTCTTGTTCTGTCAGTGAGAGTGTGGGCCACCCGAAATACTAATGCAACTCAATATGCTTTTGCGAGAACAATGATAGAAATGACCCGACACAATGTAAAGACTTACGAGGTATAGTGACGATAACAAAATATTATTGGACTTCACAATTATAGATATCATCCCCGAGTCCAAATTTATCATCACTAATCATCCTAAATATCCTTTTTAGTAAATCACAAATAAGAAATTGATTGCATAGGCATGTTGTACTTTTTTCATTACCGTTATTGTGTCAATTATGGAGTAGACAATGACTTTTCAACGCACAAAATTAATTTACTAAACCTATAGTGTGTCAGGTTGAAGTTTATTTTTCCACCCTGCCAGACTGGGACTGGTTACATTCACCATATTCCATCCACATTACATACCACAAAAGAATTTGGCAGGAAAGGGTTTTTTTTTTTTTTTTGTGGGGGGAGGGGCGGAACTGATTACCTTCCCACTGAACTTCTTCTCAAGCTCTCTGACAAGCCTGACATGAACCTTGCGGAAAGCTTTTCTTAGTCTGTATGGGACATGAATGACAACAGCCTTCCGGTTGCCAGAGACATCAACTTGACTGATAAGTACAAAAAACTACTTAGGCTTTTTGCAAGTTTAAAAATTATTTAGTAAAAAAGTAAAAAAATGCATTTGCTAGGACATTCTTACACAGCTGAATTAATGTAGAGATCCTTCAATTCACTTTTTAGCTCCTGGTTGGAATTCTCCAAATCGAAGAAGGCCTAAACAAAAATCAAGGCTCTAACTTTAGTCACAAGCGAAGAGGAGACGTATCAAAAGGAGAATAGACATAAACCTGTGCAACTGACTCCTCAAATTCCGTAGGCTCAGCATCCTTATCTTTGTGGATTTTCTTCCTTGACGTAAACATCTTCAAAAACTGGATTGCAGACATTCGAATTATGTGACTAACTTGTTCAACAGAAAAATTCAACAGAGGCAAAAAGGGAAGCAGAAAGCAGAATTAGTAGAAAAGCTGATGTGATTAAACCTTTGAAATAATGGTCTCTCTTACGTGAAAATGTAGGCGCAGGCTTCCTTTTACACATGAAGAGCAAGATTACACCAAGAATTAGAAAAAGGCCACGAGGCATTGATAAATTACACCAAAGAACCAAAACAAATGTAAAGCCTTGTAAAAAGCCAATTCCAAGTTCCAAATTTTAAACCTCTAACTTCTTATCCTAACCATTGAACAAGAAAAGCACTAAGTGCTCTGGTGAGAGATATTCTAGAAACCGGAGTCTTTAAACAAGAAAAGGACTAGTTCAAGGGCAAGTTATTCAACACAGGTTCGCTATGGTTCAACCATAATGTCATAAAATAGTAAGTATTAACATGAAGTAAAGTGAAAAAGCCTAATAAACATATGTAAAATCACAAATACAGTCAATTCTTATTTTTAGCTCTTAATACTAGCCAGCTATTGCCTGTAGTATAACTTACGTGTTATTAAATTTTTTTCGCATACACTAAAACTGCAAAGCTATAGGGAAACAAGTATATGATCTCACATTCAAGATATAGTTCACTTCTAACCACCACAAAGAGCATAACAATAGGTGCTGCACCACGGAAACAATCTCAAAGCACATATTGTTCATACCCAAACACTCTTACACTCAAATTTTAAAATTACTACACACAAATTTGAAAGCACCAGCAGCAAAACCACCACTCCGGAATTTAGGTCAAGCTCGTCAAAATCAATGACATACCTAAATATTAGTCCCGCCACCACACCAGAGACATAATGTTCAGTTTCCACTGATTTCAAATAGACAAGTTGTATTGGAAATAACATCGTGTAACTAATGGAAAAGCGCTGTGGTTCCAACAATTATCTCTGGTTTCAACAACTAGAGAGGTATTCCTTAAGCCCGGTTTTAAAGGTTCGTTATCCCACAGTCCAACCGCTTCAACAGGCCAGCTAAGCTTCAAGCTTTTAGACTACTTAAAAACCAAATTTACAAACACAGAACTATGGTAAGCAGATTAGATCATGCACTAAAGTTTCATGAAAACCAGGATAAAAACTCACTTAATATTCGGGAACAAAACTAGCAACACACTGAAAAAGCAACATCACTAACGAGCCAAAACTAATAAAACTAAGTTAATATAAGCAACACCAAGGCATATGCTAAGCAAAACAGTAAGAAGGAGAAAAAAATAAGTAATATTACTACTTGACAAACAAACCAGTAAATACATCAGCAGATTATATTTCAAAGTAGTCATTTCCTTTAGAGTTTTCAAGGGTTACCAAAAAATACAGAGTGATGATAATTTTGCCGAAGATTGATGATGGATTACCTAACAATGGAGGCGGATCTGTGAGCTCTTAGGAGTGGGGCTTTCTCGATTTCACAGCTCGAACAAAACCCTAGCAAAGAGACTGTAAGCGGATTATAAAAGGAGGAATGGACGGTCTAGATGGACTTAGCGTTTTTCTGTTAAGCTAAGATTGGATCCCGGCCGTCAGTGTGGGCTACGCAGGGTTTACTGCACTTTTCTGGCCCAAACTCTCTCTTAAATTATACCCGAAAGAGTTTTGAGATATATAACCTCCAAGTATAAAGAAATTATTTCGTTTTGACTGTTCAAAATTGGGTAAGTTGGGTGCGAATAACTCGTATTTGATCTCTTTAAAAAAACTAGAATTAGAGGTTGTTTGATAAAATTGGCCATGTTTGACACTCTTTTTTTTTCAGTTTTGAAAATTAGAAAAAAAAAGTGCGTTTGGTAACCATTTTTTTTTCCTTCTCCAATTTAAAAAATCAGTTTTTAAACTAAAGAGTAAAAAAAAAACTCCAAAAACTGGTATTTTTTTCACTTTTGGTTTTTTTTTTGAGACCACCACCCTCCCACCGCCGGCAGCCACCTCATGCCGCTGACAGCCACCTCCGGGCTCCGGCGACCACCGCCGGCAACTGCCGGCAGCCACCGCCGGCCGCCGGCGACTGCCAACAGCCACCTCCGGCCGCCGGCGACTGCCAACAGCCACTTCCGGCCGTCGGCAGCCACCTCCAGCCGCCGGCAGCCACCTCCGGCCCGCCGGCGACCACCGTCGGCAGCCACCAGCCACCGCCGGCCACCACCACCGTTGACCACCGCTACGCCCCACCACCGCCACCGCAAACCACTCAAAAAAAACAGTCAAAATAAAAAGGGTTACCAAACACCCAAAACTAAAAAAAAAAAAGGTTATCAAACACCCACTTGTTTTTGTGGAAAAAAAAAATTAAGCTGCTCTTTAAAAACTGAAAACCAAAAAAAAAAATTTGTCAAACCAACCCTTAAAGTGCTGAATTTGTACAACTGAAAATTTTAAGCTGCTGAATATTAAGTACTGAAAAATTTTGGTCCTGTCTGAAATTTAAGTACTGAATCAGTAATATTCTGTTTGATAAAACAGAATAACTGAAGTCTGAAAACTGTTTAATTTGACAATAATACCCTTTTACTCTATTTTTTGAAACTTTAACAAGCTTGTTAAACAATTGAATAATTGGGTGTATTACGATATCAATGAAGGATACTTCAAATCCAAAAACAAATGGAAAAAAAAGGCCCTAATTACATTCACAAGCACCATGAGAAAAAAGAAATTACAAATCTGCTATTAAGGTTGGAGTGCTATGAGAAGAGATCGTTTCAGGGGAGAAGAAGAAGAAGAGGTTGCGGAACGATCGATCGGGAAGAATAAGGGGAAGAAAAGGAGGCAGATAAGGAAGATGAAGGGCAGATTAGTCAGTTAGGAAAAAATTGTTTAACGAGAAATCATTGAGCGCTTTAAGTGATAAGTTAGTCATGAGTAACTTAAAATATTGGTCTTTATCTTATCTATCACTTATTATTTTAAGTGCTTAAAAAATACGTTATCAAACGCACTTAATTTTAAGCCATTGAAAACTTTCAGTTTTAAGTGCTGAAATGAGTTATCAAACACACCCTTAATGTACATAACACCTTATCGCTAAACCAAGAAAAGGAAAAAAAAGAAAAGAAAAGAAAATGAAAAAGCTTACGATGCACGAAAAATTAAAGCTTATAGTAAAATTGTGGTGATGCAAAAGAATAGTCAAGCATTATAAACAATTTTACTATTTTATATGCACCGTATTAACGCAAAACTTCATGTGGATGCTATATGGAGATTAATTCCCTTAGACTTGCCTGTACTGTCAGTACTTGTTTGTATAAAGTATGGAAGCAAATAAAAAGTCCTATTACTAATTCAATTTTAAGTACATAATTTATTTGACCTATTTGATAAAATAAACCTAAAGTCTCAAATTTATTCTTTTCAATTAATTTCTGGATAGTAAAACTAGAAAGCCTACTTTTTAAAATCCACCGTCAACCTATGGGACAATGTGGGAACAAGGCTCTTAATCAATATGGCGCTATGGTGGCACCTGAGAGCGATTTCATCCTAAGGCCATAAAACGGTTTATGTGCGTCGAAATGCTACTATCTTGCAAGAATTAGCAGGATTATATAGTGTTTAGTGACAAAAAACACCAGACCCAGTAACATAACTTATTTATCCGTTCAAATATAGAGAATGGTTGAAATCCTAATTCATTTTCGTGGTTGAAAACCGATTGCATTAGGTTATTGCACCTCGTAACCGCATACGGCATTCACTACAATAACTTAATAAACTAATGCATGAACATAATCTACTTACCATTTCCATTTATCAACAAAATTATCCATGGTCATGCGTGGGAGATAATAAATTAATAAAAGGGCAGGCCTTTTGTGTTACTATGCCATCAATAATTTTTTCGATGGCAACAAATCAAAAAATAATAATTATTATTTCCTTATCTTAGAGATGTCAAAAGGGTCGGGCTATCCGCGGTGAACAGTGTGGCCCTGGTCCATAGGGCCAAGGGCTAGAATTAGATGAAAATGCTTAACTAATTAACTGTTAATCATTCTTATTTTCCCAAAATTACAAGCAATCGCTCCAAAGCCCATATAAAAAGAGAAGGGTCTATCAAAAAAAAATTCATATCTAATATTTTTGCAACACAAAATAAGAATATAAAAAAAGGGCACGGGCCTGGCCCAGCCCTAAAATTAGGGCCTACGGTTTGGGCTTGGACAAGGCTTGGATTTCCGAACTTTGGACCCAAGCCCACCCCGAAGCCCGATTTCTCTAGCCCGAAGCCCTATTTGGCCCGGCCCGTTCTCAGGCCCCCTGGGCCCCGGGATGGGCCAACCCAAGCCCGGCCGTTTGACACCTCTACCTTATCTCAACCTTAGATGCATGAATTCATCAAGGGCAAATATGTCATTTTCTTTGAAATTTACAACTTTGACTTATCCCCTGCCATTTCCACCATCCCCCAACAGTCACCAACATCACTTTGACAGCCCAATTACAGCTCTCATGGCGCCTACCCGCCATGGCAGACACCTATGGTGGCCTCACCCACGATCACAATCCCCACCATCGCAGCCACTTACCACTACGGCAACGAACCATGCTCTGTGACTGTTACTGTAGCCGTTCATTGTGGGAAGTGGTGACATTGGAGAAAAAGGTGGACAATTAGGGTTTGTAAATTTTAAGACAAGATCATCTATTTACCCTTGATAAATTAATAAGTTTATAATCGATATAGGGCCATAATTGTTTTTTTTTTTTTGGCTGTTGCCATGAAATAGATAACTTCTCTATGGCATAGCAATAAGTCAATTTTTACTATAGTAAAATCAAACTTTTGAAACAAATAGAGTCATAAAACTCCCCCAATTCTCTTAGAGTCCAACAAACTAATGCTCAATCTGCACGGTTACATGACTCATATTTTACTCCCTTCTCATGTAGTTTACTATCTTGTCTAGCACCACGTCAACGTCAGCTTTTGGCCTTATTTTCACATGACAAGCCATCAAAACTTTACCTACAGTAATTGCCCGTGTATGCAGCTCGTGTATAGCCACCATTTCACACAACCCCATTCCAAGCTTTGTCACGTGGATCTCTCTGGGCGTACTTTCCATTAAGACTTGGAGTATGTTGCGTAGCATGTTGATAGTTGTCCACAAGACAATAACTGAAAAGATGAGAGTGCAGATCGGATCAAATACCTTCCGCTCAGGCTTATACCATATGGCTGCCCCTCTAATCATCACCCCAATAGATAAGCACCTCGCACATTCACGTTCCTTCGCTACTTTTCTGTGTGTGTCACTTGTCAAGTTCTTGTCTTGGAGGATTTTTCCAACAGGGGTTCAGCATGATCTTCTTCATGCCAATGCTGGTGCTCGTCCTCATGATGGTGCTCGTCCTCATGATGGTGCGCCGTAATATTGTCATGACTCTACCCTGTGCCCATGATTAAGGTCGTGTTCATCATTTCCATGGTCATGCAAACCATGGCCATGACCATGACCCAAAACGAGAGCCGTGATGATTTTCACCACTAGACCAAAAAAGCAGCGAACATCAAAAAACCCGTCACCTCATTGTGTCGTGAATCAGTGCTTCGTCGGTTAAAATTGCAAGACTGTTTACTAAAATGCCACCAACGACTTCTACACTCATGAAGACAACAAAAGGTGCAACTGCCACAAGAAGCTTCCGATTGGCAACCGACGTCTCTTTGGCATCCTCGTTACTAGCTCTAGCATCTGAGAATCTACGTACAGGGTCCTTCCCACAGATCTTGCTTGTTCCAAGCTCCTCTCCCTAACTAAAACTTGTCCGCTTACGTCAATAATGTGATCGCCCCGCCCTGACGATTATGTTCTTCCATTTGAATGAAGACGAATGTCAAACATACGAGACACGGCAAACTTTCCAGTCGCTAAATCAGATGACTATGCTATATGACATTACTCTTGAAGATTTAGGCAGAAAAATACCTTCAATAGCTATTGGAGCGGGTTTAGAATGCGAACTTTTCATATGCACAGTCCAGAATAATATACATTGCCTTATAAATTTAAAAAAAAAAAAAAAAACCTCCAAACCAAATCCCTTACTTTTATTTTAGTAAGTCTGATAAGAAATAATAACCAACCCCAACCCCTTTCCCTTTTCCCACAAAAAAAGAAAAGATAATTCTTGTGAAAATTTGAACCTATTTGGTCCCCTCATTTTTTGATTCTCAGTAGAACTTGCCTCCAATCTAACGTTTAGTCCCTGTGACTCATCTGCAAGACGATGCGTTGTGGAGCCTAATGTGAAAACACATAAGCTAAATTGCACGGTTTAAGATTATTTTGGTTTTGCAGAAAAAAGCCTAGATCTAAGGGCAGATAAAGGACCAGTGATGAACTCCACAGACTGGGTGGGGATTAATTCCGGTTCTGGGTGCGTGCTCAGCTATTACCATCATGAAACCATGCACTAGTCATCTTCATCTTCTCACTGCATGCTACTAAGATTCCAAAGTATGGCCATGTACATTAAGAGGAATCTGCTCAATCTTCTCACATATAGTTTTTTGCTTTGTTTATTGAAAACAAAAAAAAGAAGGCTTATTGCTAGGCTCGTCCTTATCCAAAGCTATTTATTGCTTGTGGATAGACGTACACCAGTTCCAACATAAGTCTGTACAAGTTTATGCTTAGACAAAATCCATGAAATTCTGGCAATTGGAGCTTTAACAAACTGGAGGCCCCCACCCCTACCAAAACGGAGGTCTCTCCCAAAGCTGAGGTATCCACAGTTCTATCGGCATTCCTCCACAAGCAAGCTAGGACCTAAAAGAAGGGTAGCGAGTTCGTTGCTACTGGGAGGAAGAGACTGGCGGATGGGGAAGTTCAACGAAGGAGAGGGGATAGATGTTACGAACGGCTCCATTTTACCAAAGTTTGCGTTGAACTGGATTTTCATTTCTTTTTGAGGTTATGCAATAGAAGGTAATTACATTGATTTTAAGCCAAGCGGAAGACGAAGAATCGGATTCTTCGTCCGCCGTCTTCAAGAGTAGGCTCAGGGGTACCGGAAAGGGACCAAGGAGGTCCAAGCAAGGAGTCCAACAATAGCAGCTGAATCTTGTTTAGCAATCCAACCAACCGTGGGCGTGGGGGAGTTCAAAGTAGTCACATTGTTTGTTGAGGGCCGCCTCGCTCTGGTTCACCTCCGGAGATTGTTAAGGGGTTCTCGTAGTTCAGTAGGTCTTATAAACTTTTGTGACGAGCACAAATGGGGTTCGGAATGAGCATGGGGGGAAGTCTTCCCTTCACCTTCACGACTAGGTTTAAATGGGAAAAGGAGCGCAAAGCCGAGAAGGCAGAAAAAAGAAAGAATCTAGCTACCTCAAATAATGGACGAATGATGATAGAAACTCTGTTAATAGTACTAAAGATCACATCTGAAGAATTACAGTGGTGGAAGAGAAGGTAAATATTCACCTAGATAACAGCTGTAATCAATTATTGCTTAGTAGTAACCTCGCCTATTAACATGTTACTTTCTCTGTTTTTCTTGGAGATGCACTGCATTGACGTGAAAGAACAAAAGACCAGTTTCAGTTTGTCACCTAATGGATAAGAACTTAAAAACCTGGCCATGATTTCACTTTCCAATCTTACTGGGTAATACAGTTTCTTCTCGACGACAGAATGTGGGCTACCAAATGCCGGCCAGAGTGTTAATCACTATTTTAGCAAACCACAATATTCGTTACGGACTCCATCTGACCTCACTTTGATTCCTTTTCCTTTTCCTTCTATTTTAAATTTTTGTTGCAAGTAATATATGTAGCCTCAAGGCCTCAACAACAACGTATTAAGAAGCTTAGGAATAAATGTACTATATTTTACGCATCATGCAGTCAACCACATCTGGAAAAGAGGAATCTAATTACTTGGAAGCAATGTTCTGAACATGGACAACACTACGTGTCAACTAAGATATAACCAAAACAAGTATATATAACCAAAACAAGTATAGCACCCGAGTAAATATAGCTCAAGTCAGTGAAGCCAACAAGATATAAGAATCTGCAGAGACACGTTAAATGTAAATCATAGGCGACATTTTCGTCAACATATGGACCTTAAAATCTTGAATTTACTGCTTATAGCGAGTAAGAAAGATTTACTGTAACAGAAGAACCCCAAATTTCAAACCTTTTAATCCATATCTTGTCACAATATCATGCAAAATTGCCAAAAATAAAAAGGGAAAAAAAACTGAAGGAAGGGAATTAACTCACTAAAACATATTACTTCTGGATCAGCCAAAGATCAGAAACAGAATGTCCTGAGTTTTGCAGCAAATAAGAGTTGGATGAGAGAAGATAAAAGCAAAAAACACAGAACAATGAGATTATCATTTTGTCTCTGGCCACCGAACTACATTGAACCCTTTCTGTTTTAACTGTTTTAATTAGTGAAAAGAAAAGCTGAATCACCAAGTAAAACAGAGACTGCCGCATGTTAATAATACCTGTGAATATTATAATGGGGTTTCATTATTGTGCCTATGAAGACTGATAATTTTTGTTTTAACAATTTTGAGAGAGTAAGCAGATATGCTGGAAGTGAGAATAAGGGGATTAGAACAATGACAGCTTACGCACGTAAACGAGAAATGGGGGGCGGAGGGAGATGATAATGGAGGAGGATCAGATCATCAGTGAGGCTTGAGCTTTAAAGTTTCCTGTTTTATACCGTATGGTAATGGCCGAGTGATTTGGGCTTGACAAAAACGTGCAATGCGAAGATCCAACCAATTGTAGGTTACAAGCAATTCAATTGTTTTGCTGCAATGACCTCACTTAAAACCATTCATGTTCATTTATATCCATTGATTGATGGGGACCACCATCCAAACCCGAAGTCATATGAAGGACATAAATAAACTCTTAAAAAAAGAACGACGATAGTAGCATCTGCACAACTTGCTTAAATTAGTGCATGAAAGTTTATCACCAATTTGAGCTTATGAACCCAGAAATGGGGGATCCTCCATTTCTACATTTCTAGAGACACTTCTACAAAATTCATTTCTAACTTCAATTAAAGGGGTAACTCTTGCTACACTTGTAAAGTTGCTGCATTATAAGCTAGAGCTTTGTCACCAACAATTCTCTTTTAATTGCGAGATATTGGGGAAAAATGAGTGTCATAAACTTAAGACGAAGCATACATAAGGAGCAAAGAGAGACCTTTGCTATGCTTGATTCGCCGGTGGATGATGGTCGGCGGTGGTGAAGAACCGGTGAAGCGAGACAAACAAGTAGGTTGCGGTTGGCTTACTTCTCTTCTTTGATCGTACACGTGAACGTTCCCACTCATATGCACCTCATTCAACCAACCCCCACCCCCGCGGTGTTAGGCGCATAAATGTGTTGTTTACCTCACCCATTTGATATTTATTTGGGGCAAATTACACATATATCCTTGAGGTTAGGTATAATTACAATCAAGGACATTAAGTTTTAAAATATAACATACCGTGACCAAACACTTTTAAAATGTATCAGCCGTGTCCATCCGTCAGGATTCCGTCAAAAAGTGTAATTTTTTATGATGTCATCAATACGTATTTTTAAAATGACGATACTATCCCTTGTACTGTATATACTGAATATTTTAAAATTTTTAAATTAAAATTTCAATCTGCAAATTAGGGTTTTGAAACCCTAATTTAAAAATTAGGATTTTGTTGAAACTCTAATTTGTAAATTAGGATCTTTTTTGAAACTCTAATTTATAAATTAGGATTTTGTTGAAACCCTAATTTGCAAATTAGAGGTTTCAAAGCCCTAATTTTTCAAATTAGGATTTCATTTGTTCAAATTAGGGTTTCATTTTTCAAATTATGGTTTTAGGGAAACACTGATGAATCATATTTTAGGATTAGGGTTTTAAATAGTCTATGTTCCCCACGCCGGCGCCGGCACCTCCCTCCCCACCCCATCGTCGGCCACCTTAACAACTCACGGCAGCGTCGTTTACCCGCCGCCTCAACGACTCACGACAGCCCCCATTCACCCGCGCCGCTACAATAACCCAGACTCACCCTCAAATCCACAACCCACGCCAGCACCGCAACCAGTGTCTTCTTCCTAAGCCAGATTCTATTCACTTTCGCCATTTTTATCGATGACATCCCTCGACTTCCATCAGATAAGCCGGATTCTGTTCATTTTTGCCATTTTTACAGTGTTGAAGATATCGGTGTCTTCAACTTAAAAGACGGCTCCGATGAAAAGAGCTTAAGGTTGTTTTCCAGCTGACCACAGCTGCGACGTGGAGGTGGCGGCATCGATGAGGGCGATGGGGCTACCGTGAGGTGGTGACGGAGGCAGCGTTAGTTCCTCAGTGGTGGGATTAGTGCGATTGGTGACTACACCACCTCCCCCACGCTCCCCTGCCATTTCCTGATTTCTCCTTTTTCCGGCCTTAACGAGGGTTTGCACAATATATTGGGCAGTTGGGGGAAAGGAGAGATGGGTGGCATTTCAAAAAAAATTTATCAAAGTCAAGGGCATTCAAGTCTTTTTGTCAAATCCGTTGTGTATTTTTATATTCCGTTTGGTCAACGGACATAAGTATAATTTGTCAAAAACTATTGTCCTTACCTGTAATTATACCCTAACCTCAGGGACATAGGTGTAATTTATCCTATTTATTTACTCTTAACTTTTTTCCAAAAGACACAAAAGGGGTTTTTACTTGCATCCAGTTGACTCAAATATTTTATGATTCTTTTTCTGGTGAGTGGCATCTTTAAATATTTTTTTGGGTAGACGACGTAAACATTTTTGTATAACAATCTATCTATATAACTATATGAAAGCCGAGTTTGTCATTGATTCTTTAATCTTTGACTAGCTCTGAAGTTATCTTGAATCTGGATTAAAATACGGACTTATTATCTAACTTCTTATTAGAGAGAATTAGGTCTTGAGGGGTTTTGGAATTGATGCCAGGGAAAGTGGGTTTGTACCTACGTGGAGGTGCCACAAAGGCTGCAGTCCGCGTCAGCTGCCAAGTATGTTGATGTGAGACACAGCAAGGGCAGAGACCAAGGGCTTTCCAGACAGAGCCTGAGGGTGGTAGTGCTGCGAGGGCAATGGCGCAGGATGAATATACGATTACAATCACAGTTCGATGCTTAGGTCTAGAGTCAGGGTCCTGTATGTTTCTCTCTCTAGGATTCTAGAGTGAGAAAGTGAAAGTGTTCTGAAAATGTCCAACCTCCAAATGAATTCTCAAGACCTCTATTTATAGAGGTTGAGATGATGATGTCATCACGCGACACATGGCGCTCCCCGGGAGTGACACATCACTGAGGGATCCATAACTGTCAGTCCTCCACGGACTGTCGAATCGTATATTCACTCGGCCTGCCCTTCACAGCGTTGCTCTGTCTGTCTGGAAAGACTGGCTCGCACAGCGCCGATGTGGCCAGAGAACCCCCTTGATCTAGCCTCCAATCCAAGCCCTTGCAGAGTCCCACAGGCCTGGCAGCGGTGGGAAAGACCTGACGCCCAACTGCCAGGCAGACTAGGTGCGATGCCCTCCAAAGACCTACTCCCGTCTCGGAGTGACCCGGGGTCATAGTCCATAGGGGTGCCGATGCAAGCCCGCAGTGCCGTAGCACATAGGCCAGTCACGCAGGCACCCTGGAAGAGACAGTGTCCCAGAGGAGTCACATATCTCGCTGTAAAGGGTCCTGATGCCGGAGCACTACGAACGGAGCCCCCTGAATGCTGCACACTTCGGAGAGTGGGTTGAAGCATGTTCCACGTCCATGGCAGGGGGCGCATGGTGTGGTGAATAAGTGTGATACCCGAAGGCCTGTATCATGATTGTGGTGCATGGGCGCTGCGACGAACATCGCAGAGACAATACTTGGTGCCGGAGCACATGTCATGAGAGTGGTGCGGCGACGACCGTCACGAAGCAATACTTGGTGCCGAGGGCACATATCATAAATATGGCGCACGGGCGCGGTGACGAACGTCGTGGAGCTATAGTTGGTGCTGGGGGCACGCATGATGAGAATGGCACACGGGTGCTACGACAAACGTCGCAGAGCAATACTTGGTGCCAGGGGCACGCATGATGAGAATAGTGCACGGGCGCGGCGACAAAGGTCGCGAAGCTATAGTTGGTGCCGGGGGCACGAATGATGAGAATGGTGCATGGGCGCAGCGACGAACGTCGCGAAGCTATACTTGGTGCCGGGGGCACGTATCATGAAGATGGCGCACGGGCGCTGCGATGAACGTCGCGCAACTATACTTGGTACCGGGGCCACGTATCATGAAGATGGCGCATGGGCACGGCGACGAACGTCGCGGAGCTATAGTTGGTGCCAGGGGCACGCGTCGGGTGTCCCGAAGATGGGATTTGAGCTGAGTGTACCTGTCATAACAAGATGATGAATGCAACATGTAGTAATGACAAAGTTAGAAGTGATGGTATGCGGTCGTCAGTGACGGGTCATTCGGTGGTAGTGCACGACTTTGGGCGACGGACATCGCGGGAGCGGTGCGTGGTCGCGGACGGCGAACGTCACGAGGTTGATGTACGATGGATGCTACGAGGTTGATGCACGATGGATGTTGTGAGGTTGGTGGACGACAGACGTCATGAGGTTGGTGCACGACGGACGTCGCGAGGTTGGTGCATGATGGACGTCACGAGGTTGGTGCACGACGGACGTCGCGAGGTTGATGCACGACAGACATTGTGAGGTTCACGGACGTCGCGAGGTTCACAAACGACGGATGTAGCGAGGTTGATGTACGACGGATGCTACGAGGTTGATGGACGACGGACGTTGCGAGTTTCATGGACGACGGACGTCACAAAGTTCATGGACGACAAACGTCGCGAGGTTGATGTACGAACGTCCGTAAACATCGCGGAGGTGCAAAGACTTGAAAAAACAACTGCGCGCGGGAGGGGAGGCCATAGGCCAAAGATTGGGGGAAGGCCAAGGCCACCACCCCTGGGGAGGTCGAGGTTGACCCCTTGGTGAGGCCGAGGCCGACCATAAGGGGTTGACAAGGTCAATGGCCAACTCCCATGAAGGGAGGCCAAGGCCACTCCCCCTTTCGGTGAACTTCGGACGCGCCGACGATAGGTATTTTTATGAGCGATGACGAACCCAAAAATTGCGTTGTGATGAGTGTGTCGACGTGAAACGTACCCGCATGACGAACAAGTTGCCAAAGCCAGGTACAGAGTGTATGAAGCGATCAAAGCGCGAAAGGGACTTTGCGCGAAGAGTGAACAACTGGGGGGAAAGGCCAAGGCCAACACCCCATGGAGGCCGAGGCTGACCCCCCCATTGAGGCCGAGGCCGACCCCATGGCCTTGGGGGAGGTCGAGGCCGACCCCATGGGTTTGGCCAAGGCCTATGCCCTTGACCCCGTCGCTCCGGTTGCGCCAACGATTGATGTTTTTGGTGAAAAGGTGCTTAGGTGGTCGCGGCGTGACGAACGTGGTACTGTGAGTCACAGTAACGTGAAATCATTGGTGACTGAGTCGCGCGTGAGGCGTGTGAGGCAAAGAATGCAAGTGACTTGGGCACGCGCATTTTGTCCGGTTCAAAGCGTTGAATATTGTGCTTGTGCGGACGTGTCATGCACAATGGGACTCCAAGTAGACCTTTGAGTGCGACCAGAATAGGTTAGGAACATGAATTAAAACTTAGTGAAGGGTGGGTTTCTTTTGAAAAGTGTGACTTTTCAAATTTTTGAACAAGGAGTAGACTTAAAAAGAAATGGGTTTTTTTAATCCTTTAATTTGGGCTTCCCAAATTACCTCTACCCCCAAAATTGTTGACTCATGTTTTACTACAAGTCGTTTTCTACAAGAATTAAGTACAGTTATGCGAATATGCTTGTCAGTTTGTGCAGTTATTCTCTTTCAACTGATGCAATACTGAATTTGCCAACTATTGATATATAATCAATTCTGAATAACTCAAGGTGCTTTTTTGTTTTTCAGGCTGACACATGATTTGTTTTGAACAAAAACCTACTAGAGGACTTACTGAGAATAAGGTTTGAACTTTGTTTGGCAGGAGTATCATTGGGTTGGTACTCACAGTACTTTTCTTCTTTTGTAGCAAATAAATTTAGATACTATTTGTAATACCCCAAAACATGAGGCTAGTCTTATAGTGAAAAATCCTAACTAATTATTCGTTGGATATTTAGCCACGATTTAGTGAGCAATAACTTTTGTTATCTTCAGCGACAATTTTTAGAACCATAATTTATAATTTAACGATAACATTTATAAGTGATATTGATTGAGGTCTTTAGTGACAATTAGCGTTACCAAATTTTATTGACAACCTTTAGCGACAATTTCTAAAACGAAGTACAATACGAAATTAATAAAAGTTGAAGGGTTTAGTTAAAATTTTTAATTTTAACAATTGGGTTATAAAAAAGTTTTTAAAAAATCTGATTTTTTTTACATTAGTCAACTCTTTATTTTTTGCAATAAAAAATTAGAGAGGGAACAAGGGAGAGGAAATAAGAAAAAATCGTGTAATTGTGATTTTAAATCTCATTTCAGTTACAAAGTCAGAGAAAGAGCATCTTACTCCTTTTGGTTACAACTTGCAAACAGAGAGAGAGAAGTTAAGGGGAGGGGGAGAGAGAGAGAGAGAGAGAGAGAGCATAGTCATTATAGTTCTGGCGATTTGGTCAATTTTTTCGGTAAGCCTTCTCCCTATTTTCCTCGCTCGATTTAAAATCTTAGAACTTCAGTGTTGAATGGTATATATGGGGCTGAAATATGTTAGCTTGGGTAGACCTCAATATGGTTTGTACAAAAAAGGGGTGTGTAAGTACTGTGTGTATAAGTGCGTGAAAATCAACGACGAATTCATAAAAACCAATTCCACCCTAACCTAGGTAGTATTTTTTAAAAAATGTTGCTTGAGCCAGTTTCTATGATTTCTTTAAACAATCCTTAGAGAGACAAGTTGGTTAGTTTCTACTCGTAATGCTCAATCTCTTAGTGATTGATCAATTGACCCATCCAAAGCATTACAGGGTATAATACCACTAGTTTAAACTAGGTAGACAAGTTTAAAAGGCTACATTAAAGTAGGGAGAGGCTAAATGAAGAATATATGTGCGTGTTTTTGTGTGTGGACTGTGTGGGTGTGAAATGGATAGCCATGGCTGCCATAAGAGTGAGCAATGTGTGTACATGTAAAATGGGTCTTGAAAGGAAAGGAATGAGCTATGTGAAATGTGTGTGTATGCATGGTATTTGTGTGTGAAAAGGGAAGGGTTGTGTAGCAGGTGTGTGACTCTATGTATATGTGTCTAGTGTGTGAGGTAGTGTGTGTGTGTGTGTGTGTGTGTATTTGCAGAAGTTGTGCGTGAGTGTGAGGCAGGCCAGGTAGGCAGTGTGTGTGTAATGTAGGTATATATCAACTGTGTATATGTGTGTGTTAATGGAATGATGTGGGTGTGTAGTGAAGGCCATGGTGTGCATGGTCTACTGTGTATGCTTAGGTGTGATAAGATTTAGCACAGAAGGGGAAGGAAGAAGAAGATGGGTCAACAGCTGCTGGGTTGTGCAGTGAAGGTGGTACACTATGCTTGTAGAGTTGTACCACGTAACAGTGAGGTATAGTGTGATTGTCAAAAAATGCTAAAAATTTACCAAAAGTTTCTTAAGATAAATTAGAATTACAGGTAAAAGTTTAGATTTTTTTGGAATCGATAGTATTTTTAATAATTTTTTAAAATTTTGTTTTTCTAAAATTCATTGAAGCCTTTAAATTCTTATTAAATTCTGGAAACTTTTTTGTGATGTTTACATGCTATATGGAAGCTTCAATTTCTGTTTCAAAATTTTTAGAGTTGTTTTGGTAATAAATCTCTATCGTATTTGAGTTAAATAAATGGATGATTTTAAAATGATTTTGATGCATTTTAATTTTTTATTTTAATGTCTGTATTATCCTTATATATTGTAAAGCTATATTAAAATTTATGGGGCATTGATTTGGGCTGAAAATATTAATAGCTATTTTTGTGCTTTTCTAGTATTTAAAGAAATGATTTAATTCAAAAATATTCAAAATTCACACAATTCTTATTTTGTCTTTTTATAATGTTTTAAGCTATAATAGAGTCTTACTAGATTTTATTATAAATTTTGGGATGTTGTTATGCATTTAGGAGCGTGTGAGATTTTCGGTTAGGTTAGCCGTACGTAGGATCCGTTTCATTTTGGTTTAGATTGAGAGTGTCGAAATGAGTATCTAGCATAGGATGTATAATATATGATACTAGAATTTCTTCTAATAAGTAACTTGTCAGTTTATGTTAAATGGAGGAATTTGAACAAGTTGAATAGTAGCTCCTAGCTTTGGACCGAGGTAAGGGATTTCTATCCGAAACTCATTTCATCGAATTGTCCTCATATATATTTTTCTGATTTGTTATTAAATCTCTTTGGACTCTGTTATATTTGTTATGAGAATGCATTTTTTGCCTTTAAACCTTGTTTTGAGCTTTAAGCGTTTATTGAAAATCCTTATCGATGTTCAGTATTGATTACTCGTTGAGTATCGATTTATTAATTGTGTTATCAGTTATTGCATTCTGTATATTGACATGAGTTGGTATATTGAAGCACTTATACAGGCTTATAGTCAATGTAGCACTCAAAGAGATACCTCTGGAGAAACATCCAGTCGACGTAGGTCGACACCTAGTATCGCAAGTATGACCTCTACACGTCATTGAAAAACTGATCCAGACGTGACTACAGGGTACCTAAATATATCGGAGCTAGCCCGATGTGCCCGCCCCCAGCCATCCTGACTGCCAATGGGAAAACCTTCGAAGAAATACCATCCTCAGGCGTCCCCTCAAGTACAAACATACAAGTATAAAAGTGCAACACCCATTATGACCACCCCACCTTGCCCAGAATATAAAGTGCAATACATGGCAGTATGCTACGCTAACCCCTTTTAAGCATGGAAATTTTTCTAAGTACAAGAGGCGACATACTACACGTATAGAGCAATAGAGATGCAAGATACAAGCAACGTAGAAATAAAGATAACAGAAAGACGTACCAACTTATATCTCTCGTCCCTATAACAGGGACCCATGCAGAAATCAGCATCCGACACCAACCTCTGCCAGGGCCGTGCAATCACCGTACCATAGAAGTGTTTGATCCACCCGCTGTATGTGCCCTTCCAATTAATCTTCGTCTGCTACAGAAAACCCTGCATTGCCTTGATGTTCAACCGCTCTTGCGCTGTCAACTTCGGTATACGGCATCCTCCGTACCATGCATCGGCAAACCGGTCGCATCACGACATCCAAGAGTGTCGGTCCAATCTCCCTAAACTCGGTAATGAAGGTGTGCATCTGCGAATTCCACCTCGAAAGCAACAGTGTCAAGCCATTGATATCCCTGACTAGATCAACCCCCTTGAATGTCACCTCTACCACAGATACAAGCTTAAGTGCCTCCAACCTCTCCTTTAAACTTCACGCCCTAGCATATACGTGCACCAGAAAGTCCACCCCACCAACATCGTGTTGTGGCCCTTAAACATCTTAGGCGACCACGATATATCTTGTCGCTCGGCTAACAAGCCTGACACATACCTCAACGACATCACCGAAGCAACCTCAAAACTCGGCGCGCCAACATACGGCAATGGAACCATGGGACTGTCACCCATCGACGCAGAACTCCAAGGCCCCAAAAACAAATTAGCAGCCATTCGCTGACCCAACTCCCTCCATAGCACCTGGGGCGGACACTCGGGCACTGCTCCCTTTGCTGTCAACAACGCATTGCTTTGGCTCAAAATTGGATCAAAACTCCTAACTCCAGTATCGTTGAAGCTCAAAGGCACACCCGACTTCTCAGCTGACACTGGTACTTTCTCGTCGTCATCAAACGTGTCATGCCGTGATGACTTCTTGCGGTTGCTCAATCCACCCTGAGGTCTCGCACTCTGCTTCTTCCTTGTCTTCTTTTTTGCTCCACCGACATTATCCCTTTCACCCGATGAAGCAAGATCGCTCACGCTCACACCTCTATGAGCCTCGGCCCCGGCCTCGGCCTTCGCCTTCCTCTCCCTCTCCCTTATCCTTTCTTCCCTCATTTCCCTCTCCCTTCCCCCTTCCTTTTCCCTTTCCTCTCTTCCCTCATCCACGATACCAAGCCCATCGGCCTCAGCCCCGCTGTGGCCTTCCTTCTCTCCTTCCTTTCTTTTCCTTTCCCCCTTCTCCCTATCACATTCCCTCCTCTCCCCCTTCCCCTCCTCTCCCTCCCCTTTTCTCCCTCCCTTCCCCTCCTCTCTCTCTCCCCCTCCTCGCGGCAAGCCCACCCGTCACCAAGTCGGCCTCGGCCCTGCTCCCCCATTTTTCCTCTCTTACCTTGTTGCATCCTCCTTGCCTCTTAGGTAGTCCTCAATCTCATGTGGGTCTTCAAGCTTCTTCTCCTTCTTTTTTCTCTTCTTTCCTCTCTTCTCTCTTTTTTCTCTAAGTCTTCTCTCTCTCAAAAGTCTTGAAAATGTAAGACTCCGACCTACCAACTTTTTATTCAAATTTCAAACTTTCCTCCCAAAACTCCTAACAACTCTTTTTCAAACGCGTTCCCCATTTTGCGTTAAATTTATTCTTTGCACGCTACCGTAGTCAGGAACGACATTACGACTTTTTTGCGTCATTAATTTTACCGTTACTCAAAATTCCGCACAAACCCATTTTTCGGTCAATTTTCATTTTCGCGCTACCTCGTTTTTACACTATGCTAATGGAAATGCACGTCATACTTTTTTTGCCACATTTTGCTTTTCTTTCTCGCTATCGCTATGACTTTTTCGCGTTACTATTTTCCTCTCACAAAAAAATCAAAATTTCAAAAATTCAAACACACTTCTTCACTCTTCAAGCTTCTCACTATTATCGCGTCAGCCAACAATTTTTCCGTCGCAACGAGTTTTGTCGGACAACAACGATTATGCGTGTAGCGCCTGCTTGAGTCGCCCCTCCACGCACACCACACGCAGGAGGCTTATGTTCCCAATCTATTCTGGTCGTACTTAAGGGCCCATTAGGGGTCCCATTTTGCACGAGCACATCGACACATTTAACAGTCAATTTTTCGACCCAACGAACCAGTCAAAGTGTGCATGCCCAAATCACGTGCGTTTTTTGCTCCGCACCCATCGCGAGCGACTTAGGCGCCAATTATTTCACATCAGCGTGACTCACGGTAGCACGTTCGTCACTTTGTGGCAACCGAACACTATTTCACTCAAAAACATCGGCCGACAACGCAACCGGAGACAAGGGGTCAAGGGGTAAAGGCCTTGGCTTACCCCATGGGTAGGCCTTGGCTTACCCCATGGGTCGGCCTCGGCCTCTTCCTTGCATGGCCTTGGCCTTCCCCCCAAGGTTTGGCCTTAGGCCTTCCCCAAGTTACCCACTCCCCACGCGATGTCCATTTTCACCCGTTCTTCGCTACGTATGCTTCGTATGTGACTTTGGCACTTTGTTCATTAAGTTGGGACGACTCATGGCAAAGCGCTCATCGCACCTTGACTACGTAACTCATCGTTGACCACAGAAACACCAACCATAATTGTGCCCAAAGACTACCAGAATGGGGGAGAGTGGCCTTGGCCTCCACTTTGAGGGATGGCCTTGGCCTTGGCCACCCCCTAGGGTCAGCCTCGACCTTCCCAAGGGGTTAGCCTCGGCCTTTAACAAAACTTTGGCCTTTGGCCTCCCCTTCCATGCGCACTTGCCTTCACGGGATTTTGCATCTTCGCGATGCTTACCAATGCTCGCACACCAACCTCGCGATGTCAGTCATCTGTTGCCAGCCACGCAACACCTCCACGATGTTCGTCGCCCAAAGTAGCGTGCTACCACCGAGTGACCCTTCACCGACGGCCTCATACCCCCACTCCCAACTTCGTCATTTTCAAAGATCGCATTCATCATTATTGTATACACATACACACTTGGCTCATGCCCCATCTCTAGGACACTCAACCCGCGCCCGTGCACCGTCTCCATGAAGGTCATCGCCATGCCCGTGCGCCACTTCCATAACATGTGCCCTCGGCACCAGGTATTGTCTCACGATGGTCGTCACCGCGGTCGATGCCACTTTCATAACATGTGCCCTCATCACTAGGTATTGTCTCGCGATGGTCGTCGTCGCACCTATGCGCTACTTCCATAACATGTGCCCCCGAAACCAAGTATTGTCTCGCGATGGTCGTCGCCGCCCCCATGCGCCACAATCAATGTCTTGTGCTGTAGGCAACCCGCCCATGCACCATAATCAATGTCTCGTGCTGTAGGCATCGGCCCATGAGTCATAATCAATGTCTCATGCTCGTGCTGTAGGCACTGCGCCCATGCCCCACAATCAATGTCTCATGACATTGGCATCACACCCATGTGCCATAATCATGTCTCGTGTTGTAGGCACTGTGCCCATGCGCCACAATCATGTCTCGTGGTGTAGGCATCGCTCCCATGTGCCATAATCAATGTCTCATGCCGTTGGCATCGCACTTATTCGCCACAATCATGTTACATGCCTCCGGGGCACCACACCATGCGCCCCCGCCATGGACGTGAAACATGCTTCGACCCACTCTCCTGAGTGTGTAGCATTTTGAAGGCTTCGCTCATAGTGCTCCGACACGAGGACCCTTCGCAGCGGGATAGGCTCGTTACCACAAAGCTATCGCCGCCTGGGGTGACTTGCATGACACTAGGCACTGAGCTACGACCGTGTCCACTCACACTACCGATGATCATCGGCACCCCTAGAATGATGACCCCCGAGTCACTCTGGGATGGGAACAGGTCTTTGGAGGGCATCGTGCCAAGTCCGCCTGGCGGTGAAGGTGAAGGAAAGCGACATTGCTAAGATAGCATTTAGGACCAGATATAGGCACTATGAATTTTTCGTGATGCCTTTTGGGTTGACCAATGCCCCGGCAGCCTTTATGGATTTGATGAATTGGGTATTTGGAGAATATCTCGATCATCATGTCATCATTTTCATCGATGTCATTATGATATACTCGAAGAGAAAAGAAGAACATGTTCAACATCTGAGACAAGTTTTACAAATATTAAGAGACCACATGTTATATGCCAAATTCAATAAGTGTGAGTTTTGGCTTGAAAAGTTACAGTTCTTGGGCCACATCGTGACAGGGGAAGGGATATCGGTAGATCCCGGGAAAGTTTAAATAGTATCAAACTTGGAGCGCCCAACATCCATTTATGAGGTTCGTAGTTTTCTAGGACTAGCTGGGTATTATCGAAGGTTTATTAAAGACTTTTGTAACATTGCCTACCCACTGACCAACCTGACCTGAAAGAATGTGAAGTTTAATTGGACAGAGAAGTGCGAGCGTAGTTTCCATGAACTGAAGGAAAAGTTAGTGACTGCCTCAGTACTCACCTTACCATCTGGGTCTGATGGGTTTGTGATATATAGTGATGCATCCCGGGAGGGATTAGGGTGTGTTCTTATGCAGAAGGGGAGAGTGATCGCTTATGCGACACAGCAGCTGAAAACCCACGAGAAGAATTATCCAACACATGATCTGGAGCTAGCAGCAGTGGTATTTGCCTTGAAAATTTTGAGACATTACTTATATGGTGCAACTTGTGAGATTTATACAGATCACAAAAGTTTAAAGTATATTTTCACGCAGAAGGAACTTAACATGCGGCATAGAAGGTGGATAAAGCTCCTTAAAGGTTATGATTGCTCTATAATGTACCATCCCAAGAAGGCGAATGTGGTAGCTGATGCCTTGAGAAGGAAGAAAATCGAGAATTTAGCTTCCATAATTACCCAACAGTAGGCAATTGTGACAACCTGAACAAGCTCAAAATTGATGTGCAAGTGAGAGGAGAAGGGAGCAGTAGCCTATTTCAAATGGAGATTCGACCTACGCTACTTAATCGAATTAAAGAGGCCCAAAGTCAAGACGAGAAGTTACTCAAGAATCAAGCAGGGTTCGAAAAGAACGACAAGGAGGATTTCAGTTGTGATGGGGAAAGATATATATATATATATATATATATATATATATATATATATATATAAATATATATGAAGATCGGGTGTATGTTCCACCTAAGGATAAATTAGGAAAGGAAATCTTGACAGACACACATAATTCTAAGTACTCAATCCATCCTGGAGAGACGAAGATGTATCGGGATTTATGACAGAGTTAATGGTGGCCGGGCATAAAAAATGAAATATCAGAGTTCGTATCAAAATGCATGACCTGTCAGCAGGTAAAAGTTGATCATAGGAAAATGGCTGGACAACTGCAACCATTACCTATTCCCAAGTGGTAGTGGGACCATATTACCATGGACTTTGTATCCGGATTACCTCGAACATCTAATAGAAATACATCTATTTGGGTGATAGTAGATTGTTTAACTAAAATGGCTTGATTTATTCTTGTAAGGAAAGGGGATAAGGCGGAACGACTAGCCTGAATCTATATCAAGGAGGTAGTTAGCCGATACGGTGTGCCAGTTACCATCGTCTCTGATCGAGATACAAAGCTTACCTTTAGATTTTGAAAAAGTTTCCAGCAGGATTTGGGGACCAGACTGAGCATGAGTACGGCGTTTCATCCACAAACAGATGGACAATCTAAACGAATGATCGGGATTTTGGAGGACATGTTAAGAGCTTGTGCGGTAGACTTTGGAGGAAATTGGGATGAACAATTACCCTTAATTGAGTTTTCGTATAACAATAGTTATCAGATAGGTATTGGTATGGCCCCGTACGAAGCATTGTATGGCCGAAGGTGTCGTACACCGATTTGCTGGGATGTGGTCAGAGAGAGGCGGTTATCTCGTACCGAGTTAATCCAAGAAATGGAGGATAAGGTTAAAATTATACAAGACATGCTTCATACCACACATAACAAGCAAAAAGCTACGCTGATAAAAGATAGAGAGCATTGGAATTCGAAGTAGGTGACCTCGTATTCTTGAAGGTGTCACCGTGGAAAAGAATTATGCGGTTTGGAAGAAAAGGAAAATTAAGCCTTAGATTCATCGGACCTTTCAGGATCTTGTCGAGGATCGAAGCAGTAGCATATAAATTTGAACTACCCCCGAAGTTAGAACACTTGCACAATGTGTTACATGTATCCATGCTAAGGAAGTATGTGAAACCAATAAAATAATCCTGAGAGGGGGGGGGGGGGGTGAATAGGTTTAAGAAATTTAATAAGGAATTTAAACTAAGCACAATCAAGAATCTTAATCAAACCAAGTAATACTTTAATGAAGATACTAACTAAACAATCTCAAGCAATTATATAGCAATAAGTAAAGAGATTGAGTTAGAGATACTTGACAAGGAGATTTAAATGGTTCGGCTTGAAATCCCCTCAAGCTTACATTCACACATTCAAGGAAGTCCCTTGCAAGAGCACTAGAATCCACTAGCAACAATCTTCTCCTGGGTAAAGATGAAAACCCTTACAACACTTGGTAATATCCCCACACCAAGCACAAGCCTTTAATCCACAAAGCTCACCCAAGACTTGACAAACCCAAGCCTTGATCACAATCCTTTTACAAAGATCAATTGTGTACAAAAAAACCCTCTTGAAAGGAAATGAGTACACATGAAGCTCTAGTACAATAATAAAAACCCCCAGCTACCCCACTTTTTCACAATAAATGACCCTTGACACCTACAAAGAGTAATGGTGTGGGCCCCCAACCGCTACTCTTTGTGACGGTTGGGGGAATTTTTTACGAGCCCCCTCCCTCCCTCCCCCTCTCTCTCTCTCTCATTCACGGGTCTTTTTTTCTCTCTCTATCTCTCAATCTTTTTTCTTTCTGGCTATCTCTCTCTCTCTCTCTCTCTCTCTTTCCTCCATAAATCCTAAACCCCTATTTCTTTACCACCACATCTTTCATCATCCCCAAATAAAAACTCAATTAAATTCTTCTAACATCACAGACTTTTAGCCTCTAGAAAGAATCAAAGTTCGAAGTGATTTATTAAGTGTTTACTTGCACTACCTTGAAGTGAGTTCATCCAACTTTGGTAATATTATCTTGAAGCTAATATTGTAGCAATTATCTTGAAGGAGGAGGCAATTGAAAGCAACAATACCACATTGTAAGTTTTGCCTTTTCATTTCATTTCTGTTTCTTTACAAAAAATTTCATTTAATTATATGACTTGTTGAGAATCTATAATTTTTTTTAGATTTCAATATAAATATGGATGCAATTGGAGGAAAAAATATTTGTGAAGATTCTGATCCACCTTACAAAGGTCAAGTTTTCAAACACTGGACGAAGTTGAAGCATATTATAGAGCATATTCGAAAAGGTTAGGTTTCGTTGTTAGAATTAAGATGACTAGAAAATTGGTGAATACAGACCAAATTTGTTCCCGACTATTTGAATGTCATAGAGGAGCATCGCATGTACCCCCGGTTGTTTGGATCAGTGATGAAGTGCCAACAAGACAAAGAAAAATGGATACATTTCTGGGTACCGACTGCAAGGCCCATGTGTATGTAGTACACTGGAAAAATGAAAACCATTGGGTTGTGACGGGAGTGGAGTTGAGCCATAATCATCAATTGATGACCCCTAGTAAGATTGGTCAAATTCATCAGCACCGACAAATAAGCGCGGCACACAGACAACTGATATTTACAATGGCCGAGGCTAAAATTCCACCTTCTAGAATGATGCGGATTTTCTCAAGTCAGGCTGGGGGAATTAACAAGTTAAGCTTCAATGAAATAGACCTTCGAAATGAACTTCGTGCTCAGAGGAGAGAGTATTTCAATAAGAGTGATTCTCAAGCTACACTTGATATCTTCAAGCGCCTTCAAGCTAAGAATTCTGACTTTTTTTTTATAGTCTCCAACTGATGATGATCACCGCATTAGAACTATATTTTGGGCGGATGCCCGTTCTAGAGTTGCTTACCAAAATTTTGGTGATGTTGTGACGTTTGACACCACATACAACACAAATAAGTACTCTATGCCTTTTGCTCCATTTACCGGGGTGAACCACCACTATCAATTAATTTTGTTTGGCTTTGTGCTGCTTAGGGATGAGACAGAGGAGTCATTTATGTGGTTATTTGAAACATGGCTTAAAGCAATGTATCATATTCCTCCAAAAACCATCATCATCAACCAAGATTTAACAATGAAAAATGCAATCGCTAAGGTCCTTCCAGATACTCATCATGGCCTGTGCACATGGCACATAAGCAACAAATATCCCGAATGACTTCATAATGTATATGCAAACCATTCGACATTCAAGAGTGACTTTAATACATGTGTGAAGAAATCGTTGACGGTCTACATGTTCGAGGAGAGGTGGGCCACGTTAATGGATAACTACTCTTTGCACAGTCATGAATGGTTGAAAGCGTTGTATGAGATCAAGTCACAATGGGTTGGTGCCTACACCAAAAAAAAATTTGCGGCCAGAATGACTATGACCTCGAGAAGCGAAGGTATGAATGTATTCCTTGATGGGTACATAGGCCATTCTTCAAGTATACAGGAGTTCATACTTGAGATGCAGAAAGCCCTTGACAAACAATTTTTACTTAAGAGAGAAGCCGACGTGGCTACTGTTTATAGAGAAAGAGCCATAGTAGTTTTTTTACCTTTGGAGGCTCATGCGGCTCAAATCTATACCAAGGAAATGTTTAAACAGTTTCAAGAGGAATTACAAAAGTCAAATCGATATAGCATGACAAAGTTGCACGAGCAATGCACCAAAGATCTCAAAGTTTATGCTTTCACAAATGTGACAAATTTTGCCAATCCGTGCTCTTCTTCGGCTCCAAAGAACAGAAGACATTTCACCGTAGCAGTTTGTATGGACACCGAATTTGTTAATTGCAACTGTCAACTGTTTGAGCATAAAGGTATACTCTGTTGACACGCGTTGAGGTTTTTTAGCGCCAAGAATGCTCGTGAAATTTTGAAAGGGTATATCTTAGGCCGGTGGACAAAGCAAGCTAATAGAGTACACGGTCACATACCTTACGTGCCCAATCTTACCGTCAATTTTGAGCAATCTGAGACACTGCAATATAATCACCTTTGTAACATCATGCACAGTTTATCATTGGATGCAACGTCAACATTTGATCGGTACAAGTATCAAGTTGAAGCAGCCGCACGGGATAAGGCTAATCTTGCACAGTTCAAGGTGGCAATACCAGACAGACGGGACATTCTGACTACTCAGACGACTTTAGCCGGTACTCCATCTGATAGAATCACTCGAGCTTCTGTCATTGCTTCACAGCCAGTTGTTGACAGATCTAGCCTGCAAGGTGAGGAGGACAATATTTTTGCCCAAATTTTTTTCAAACAAAAGGGCAAAAAATGAGCAATATGTATGAAGAGCCGGTTGAAGATGCAACAGGTTAAAAAAATTGCGAAAGTGTGAGTTGTGTAATAAGATGACTGATTATGACAAGAAAAAACCTTATAAATTGCTAGGTATCGAACCTGGCAGTATGGCTGCCGATAGGGGTGAGCACGGTTCAATTTGGAGGCTAAATACCAAACCGAACCGACCAACCTCGATTTGGGAAAAAAAATCGAACAGTAATTAAACGGTTTGGTTTCAACGATTCGGTTTTTGCGGATTAGACGGATTGAACGGTTTGATTTGGAGGGTATAATCGGTTTGGGCCAAACTCAATTTTGGGCAAGTTTAGGCCCAAAAATTAATAACTTATACATACTAATAAGCTCCAAAAAAACTGATTTTTTTTATCATAATTATTAACACTTAGTAAGATGTAAGCGATAAATGAAAAATATGTATTACGTTAAGAGATTTAGGATTTATCCCATTTTATATGAGTGGTTAGATAACTAGGGTCAGTAAAAAAATAGTTAGGATTAGGTAAAAATATATATATGTTATATTATTATTATTATATACAGTTGGTTCGGTTTATACAGTTTCAAAAAAATTCGAACCGAACCGAATGTACAGTTTGGAGAAAAAAACTAAACCAATTGATTTTTAAATCAGTTTGAAAATAGACAAATTGGTTGGTTCGATTTTCACGGTTGGATTGGTTTCAAGGGTTTAAATACTCACCCCTAGCTGCCGAGGACGATGATGAAGAAGAGTGTTACGGTTAATGTTTAATTTGAACTTTAATTATTTTTTTTACTGCAGAAATTTGTGACTTGGTTTGTTGAATCTTGATATTTTGAAAGGGGCTAATTAGTGTGCTTAAAGTGCAAGGGGCAAAAAAAAAAAGTGAACAAAAAAAAATACATAACAAAAATCACCAAGAGCTATGAAAAACCGGCCCCAAAGTGTGCCCGATAAGGGACAATACTAAAAAACCAACATAAATTTTAACTTAAAAGAGTTTATTAGTAAGTGTGCCCATAGTATAAACCCAAGGTATGAGGTGATCTCAAAAAAAAAAAAATAAAAAATAAAAAAATAATAATAATAATAATAATAAAAAAATAGAAAAATGCAGTCAACTGCTACAAAGAGTAGCGGTTAGAGATGGCTCTCAGTACGGCAGGTGCTGTAGAGATGTTGAGAGCTACCTCTAACATTACTCTTTATAGCGGTTGGCTGCATTTTTTTTTTGCGATCACCTCATACCGTGGGTTTGTACTATGGGCATACTTACTAATCAGCACTTTTAAGTCGAAATTGATACAAGCATTTTTTTTGGTTTTTCAGTGTCGCCCCTTATTGGGCATACTTTAGGGCCGGATTCATAACTTTCGAAAAAATTTGTAATGTTTTCCACTTTTTTTTGCTCCTTGCACTTTGGGCACACTAGTTAGCCCCTTTCTATGAATTTCGGCAAAAATCGAGACATTTTTTTTTGTTATCCTATGACGCCCCTTATCGGGCACACTTTAGGGCCAGATTCATAACTTTCGAAAAATTTTATAATTTTTTTCACTTTTTTTTTGCTTCTTACACTTTAGGCACACTAGTTAGCCCATTTCTATGAATTTCGGTAAAAATCGAGACAAACTTTTTTTTTGGTTGTCCTATGATGCCTTTATTCGGGCACACTTTAGAGCCGAATTCATAGTTTCCAGAAAATTTTGTAATTTTTTTTCACTTTTTTTTGCTCCTTGCACTTTAGGCACACTAGTTAGCCCATTTTTATAAATTTCGGCGAAAATCGAGATAAATTTTTTTTATTGTTTTTCATATGATGCCTCTATTTGGGCATATTTTAGGGCCAGATTTATAGTTTCCAGAAAAATTTGTAATTTCTTTTTCTCCTCATCCAACAATCCAATATTAAATCCCAATGTCCGACATCCAACAATAGTAATAATAAGACTAATTCAATTTCAAACCTCAATATCCAAAATCCAACAATAGTAATAATAATCCAAACGAACGTCTAGTACATCTCAGGATAATAGTAAAGAAGGCGTCTAACTTCACCCTTTTTCAACTCCCAGGCCATCCTATATCTAAACGTCAAGGCATCCCTCCGAGACCAAGACGTAGATTCGAGCACATCCGAGCGAGCTATGTAGTCCATGTACTTGAGCACGTAAATCCCGCAATCGTGACTGTTATATTGCTTTGGTCAGTCCTGTATCATCACGAACGTTCAAGGCTCTATTGTCGAATTGCTCGTGATGGCCTCCCCCTTATAATATATGCACGCTAGCGGAATGATGTTAGTCTGCATCCAACAATAAAAAAGGTCATCAAGCCTATGTAACAAGAATAATAGACTATGAGCGAAGGTCAACAAATAAATACTAACCACTGCATTGATGTACATTTTGTACATCTGCGCCAGCTGCTGATCAGGTCTATCCTCCTTTAGGCTATCGTATATGTGGACCGCTTTATTCATTGGATGGAGAACTAATAGGAAGAAGTGGTTTACATGAAGACCAGGTATCATGATAAGATTTGCCTCAGACGTGTGACATTGATTGTCCGAGTTCAAAAAGGCTAGCACGTTTGCAGATGGTCTCCACTCACCCTTGCTTGCCCCTCACCTCCTCCTCTATTCTGTGAAATCCTTCATGTTGTTCACCATGAGTTGGATAAGAAAAGAGGGATACATGTTGAGCTTCAAAGTTTGGCAGGGGTTATAACGTAGCTCTCTAATCCGGAGCAGATCTATATAAGCGTCCATGACAAAGTTCAAAATATCTATTTCTAGGGCCAATGTTCTCATATCCGCATGACCTAGGAATGCCAAAACAGGAAAGTCTACTGTAGCGATTGGCTCAGGCCCAAAGTAGTGCCCGTCGATCCAATCCCGTTTTGCCGGCCTTAATGGCTTCGTCGCTTGTCCTTTATCCGACCGGACGCTTGGGCGCCCCTGGGGAGTGGCTTGGGTCACTTGACTCTGGGGCTGAGAGCCATACATGTCAGGAGGCAAGCGACTAGACAACTCCCCTTGGTAACCCCGGTAAATGCTGAAGTTGTGAACTTCAGTCTTGTACCTCTCAATGGACCTCTTGACATTGCCAGGAGCATGCTCGACAAACCAGTCAAACCCCTCCAGCTACTTGAACACCTCATTGCCCAGGTCAACCTAAAAAACATGCATGAAAAATATGGCTAATCATTTCATGCATGGTCAACAAGGTGCACAAGTATAAATAGAATCAGAAGTAAATGACTTACAATGTTCATCGCCCAGAACTGGTCGATTATCTCACGTGGCGCAAACGATGTCTTCCTCACCTGGGAAGGGCGATTCACCCTCGTGCGCTTCACCTTGAGAAACCATTGCAGGTACTCCTCAATACTGATGCCCGGGTTCTTCAGTGATACGAGGCTATCATACGTTTCCTGCCAAGTAATCCACTGTTGCACCTCGCCACTCAACACATCCAAGGCATCAGGAACCTCGAAGCTCAGCCCTCGACCCTTTCTGTATGGCCGCATGTCTACAGTAGGTTTTAGTATCCCTTGTAGACATCCAGCTTGCCTCATAGCTCGATCAGGCATATGAAACTCACATACTTTGAATACAATGAGCAACACCAAAACCAAACCTGCCAGCATGAACGACACTGAAAGTTGCCAACACTACTCATCCAACTGATGCATCACCTTGCAGTATGACTGTCACGTCACCTGTGATGCCTCCAGTATCTCTAGTTAGCCCTGATAAAACTTTAGGTGGTGGTGAGGGTCTACCCGTCTCTTCCGGTTGGGCGTATGCCCCCAAGCCCACGCCCTAGGCCACGTCTCATCAGAATCATCCTACGGCCGTGGATGACCCGTAGGTAGGCTCTCGTAAGACCAAACTTGTGAATGCAAACATTATATAGAATTACTAATTAATTATTAATCATGAATATATTGACACGTCAACCAAGAATATAAATGCTCATACCTGTAATAGAGTTAGGCA
The DNA here is from genome assembly GCA_033070095.1 of Escallonia herrerae. Classification (NCBI taxonomy): domain Eukaryota; kingdom Viridiplantae; phylum Streptophyta; class Magnoliopsida; order Escalloniales; family Escalloniaceae; genus Escallonia; species Escallonia herrerae. The sequence continues at coordinate 188,133 of JAVXUP010000916.1, read as the reverse complement.
GGCGGCAACGAACTTATCACCCTTTCTCGTAGCTTTGTACAGTACTCGATATCGGTGCGCAAGGACAGCTGAACCCCACGAATACGAGTATACCTCCCTAAGATTCTCCAAGAACAACATATACTTCGGATGCACCGTGTTTTTCGAATGCGTCGGAAGTAATATAGCTCCAATAATATACAGCAGGAATGCCTTTGTATACGTCACCAAATCATGAGGAGTGTATGCATTAGGTAGCACGCCATACTGCTCTCTCAGCCATTTAAGTTTGATGCTGTTTATTGTAAGAGCTTCTTTCAAAATTTCTGAAAAATATTGCCTAGCCATTTGAGCTATCGTTGCTGACGTCCAACCCAAAGTAATAGGTCAACCGTGACATGGGAGGCTAAGTTTAAATTCGACGTCCTCTAATGTAATAGTCATTTTACCAAACCAGAAGTGAAATGAGTTCGTCTTGCTCCGCCATCGCTCAACTAGAGCGGATATAAGGCACTAGTCGTGCCGAGACCAATGATGAAGGACGGTGAACATAGATAAATTCGGACGGTGTAATACTTGTATTTGTTCCTCATTTAGTACCCACTCTTTGAGGTGACTTATGTTTTGAATTGTTTCCAAAACATCCCTTTCGACACCGTCAAATACGTCCCTCGTGACGTGGTCATCGTCATCGTAATAATTAATGAATCATAAGGTCTGGGGTTGAACTCCATATCTTTAAGAAAAAAATATAATTGTAAACTAACTTAGCGTGCGTTCTATTACATCCCAAACTAAAACAAGAACACGTAATCCTAAAAACAATCCTAATTCTGAAGGCCGAAAAATCCTCAATTTTGAAGCAATAAAAAATTCCAAAATTTGAATTATTTAGCAAATCCCCCAAATTTGAAGCTCAAAAAAATCCCAAATTTCAAATCACTAAAAAACCATAATCTTGAGCCCTAAGAGACCCCAATTTTGAAGGCCTAAAAACCCTCAATTTTGAAGCCCTAAAAAATCCCCAATTTTAAAGCCCTAAAAACTCTAATTTTGAAGCCCTAAAAAATTCCTAATTTTAAGTCCTAATAAACTCTAATTTTGAAAGCCCTAAAAAGTCCCAAATTTGAAGCCCTAAAAAGTCCCAATTTTGAAGCCCTAAAAAATCCCTAATTTTGAAGCCCTAAAAACTCTCCAATTTTGAAAACCTAAAAATACCCTAATTTTGAATCCCTAAAACACCCAAAAATTTGAAGCCTAAAAAACTCCCAAATTTTGAAAACCTAAAAATACCATAATTTTAAATTCTTAAAAAATCCCCAATTTAGAATCCCTAAAAATCGTCCAATTTTGAAAACCTAAAAAAATTCTAATTTCGAATCTCAAGCAAAACCCTAAAGGGATCCGTGAATGAGAGAGGGAGAGAGATAGGGGAGAGGGAGAGAGAGCTTGTAGAAAATTCCCCCAACCGCCACAAAGAGTAGCAGTTAGGGCGGCCCACACCGCTACTCTTTGTAGGGGTCAAGGGTCATTTATTGCGGGAAAGTGGGGTAGCTAGGGGTTATTTAATGGTTTGATGGGGTAGCTGGGGATTTTTTAATGGTTTAGTGGGGTAGCTAGGGTTTGTTTTAGGGTTTTTTAAATGCGATTGAACCCCAACCGCCACAAAGAGCGCGGTTAGTGGTAGGCCAGTAGGGTGACTTTGTAGCGGTTGAAGCTTTTTTCACCTACGAGGGGAAAAACTAATCAATTCCTTTGAGACGGATAGAGCACGTAATTTTTTTCACGACGTATATATTCTACTAAATTTAAACTATAAATCGATATTTACATCACACTCCCTCCGTCTCACTTTTTTTAATCTGCGCGAAAAAGAAAAAAAAAAGATCGAAAAAAGTCGTGCTAAATTTGGACGACTCGGTCTCTCCTCTTTCCCGTGTCAACGGTTTGAAATAAAAGCAATAAACACTCCATCATCATGCCTCGCTAAAACGGACTGGCAAACTAATCAAAATGAAGACCCTGACAGCAAAACACGCTGCACTTTGAATTGAAGGATTCTTCGTTTCTGAGATTGTTGGGTTGATACGTCAAATGGGGGGGTTTCTCTCTGGTTTATGGGCTTGCATGACGAAGCGATTGAGACGTGGCGGCGCCACCGTAGGGGAGGACGCCGGCGACGACGATTCCGGGTCAGACTTGTTTTTCGAGCTGAGGAATCTGGAAATCGCCACCAATTTCTTCTCGGACTTGAACCAGCTCGGCCACGGTGGTTTTGGCCCCGTCTACAAGGTACGTGCACACACATCCCTTTATAATCTCACTGACAAGGTTAAATTAGTTTATTCGTCATTTCTGGGGATGATCTTTTTATATCTATGATGCCGCTGGCTGATTGTTAGAATTACCGGAGATTGTGCTGTTCATCAGAGGCATATTACCCGCCATAATAAACTGCATCAATCTGCGCTAACACACACGTACGCCCTTCATAATTGAGTTATTTCAGTTCAGTCATTGTTTTGTCATTTCCGAGAACGGTCTATTTTCTATTATTGAAGAATGCTTCAGTCAAATGTTAGGCCTTGTTTGTTTCACCGAAATCGTTTTCCGCATTTTCCGATATTTGGTGCATGAAAATAGTTTAAACCCATCTCCTTGGAAGTCGTTCATGTTACACCCCTGCCTAGTCCTTGTATAAAGGGATCTCTCAAATTTCCTTTGGACTTTAGATAACTAATAGTAACAATTTCTGTGTTAAGTTTTTCTTCGACATGGTCAATGTCTTTCCGACCAAAAAAACTATAAATAGCTATTGCTTAGACTTATACGTCTTGACTTCCCAAATTTTGTTCTCACAAGTGGTTAAATTTATAGTTTCTCAATGGAACGGTTTCTTAATATAATGAGTATCTGATAAAGAAATCAAATCCGAGGATCTAATAGTTTTTATTCCCAAGAGTACATTGGCTTCTCCCGTATCCTTCGTACCAAAAGATGAAGACATAATTGATTTTAGTTTTTGACGCATCATTTAGATCAGTACCGAAGTTTAACATATCATTAACGTACAAACATATTACAATACCACTTCCAATTTCAAACTTAGGATTAACGGACTAATCAAAATTATTTATGTTAAATCCATGGGATATGACAACTTTGTCCAATTTTTCATGCAACTACTGAGGACCTTATTTTAGGCTATATAATGATTTGATAAGCTTCCAAACTTTATTTTCCCGGTGATTTAGAACGGAACCTTCCGGTTGTTCCATGTAAACCTCCTCCTCTACTTCCCTATTTAGAAAAACAATCTTGACATCCATTTGGTGTATAATTAGTTTGATGATTGACGCTAACGCAAATCTTATAGTGCAAAATTATTGCAGCCGAAGCATATTTGTTAAAATAGTTAATCACGTCCTTTTGCTTGAAATTCTTGGCCACAAGTCTTGCTTTTGTACTTGTTAATGGATCCATTAGGATTAAGCTTACGCTTAAAGACCCATCAAAATATTGGTTCAAATGCCGGCGGCAAATCAGTTGAACCCAAGTTTGGTTTTTATAACTTCTTGCCAGGAGGCAAAATATCAAGAATTTATGGTTTCTCAATAAGTTAATTGATCGTGCTCGACGTTATAGACATGAGAGGATATAGCCTCATTGTTCTTTTCCTTAACTAAAAATTGATAGAAATAATGACCCTAAGACTTCCCCTTTCTTACTATCTTATTTCTTCTAAGTTTACCACCATCTTCCATTTCTGGAGTAGGCTAAACTTCAGCTTGATCCTAATTGTTTATGTTTTCAATTCTCCGTGGTCCAAAAGAAAGATTTCTTAAAGAGTTACATTTAGTTTAGAACCAATTCTTTCAGAATTTGGATTTCAAATTGAGAATTGGATGTGGAATTTAATTAACTTCTATTTGTTTGGAACAAAAGAGAATTCAAATTGCAAAATTCCTATTTTGTGTTTGGAATAGAGAGGAAATGGGAGATAACAAAATTGTAGATAATTATTTCTTTGGCTTATAATAAAAAACAAATTAGGGTAAGTGGTTCCACATTTGTTGGTGGCACCACTTGGTGGTGGTGGTGTGTGACTAGCAGCGACATAAGTGGCAGTGTAGCAGCATTTATGGTGGAAGTAATGGGGTGATCAAGTGATGGTAACGATGGTGATGGTGGTGGCGGTATTGAGGTGTAACTAGTGGTAGGGATGGTGACACTAGTGATAGTGATGGCATCAACGACGATGGTGGTGGTGTGGCGTCAGTGGTGGTGTTGTACTATTCATTGGCTGCAATCGACAACACAACAATGGTGATAAAGGTGGTGGGGCGGTCTAATGATGGTACCAGTAGTAGTGGTGTTAGTGGTACTAGGGTGTAGCTTGTGGTAATGTTGGTGACATAAGTTACGGTAACAGTAGTGGAGACAATGGTTGTGGTGGTGGTGGTGTTGTTGTAACATTGGTCATGGTGGTGGTGAGGTGGTCTAACGATTGTAACAATGGTAGCGGTGGTGGTATCTAGGTGTCATGTCACGCCCCCAAAACGGGAGGCCGTGACTGCAAAACAAACCTAATGATATACCGTTATGGTTTTAAAAGCAACGGTATAAACAGAGTCACTAAAAGCCTCTAAGACAAAATATCTTCATATATATATATATATAAGACAAAATATCTTCATATATATATATATATATATATATATATATATATCTAACAAAAGTCTATTACCATCCATTCCCACAATATTCCATTACAAAATCATTTCTAATCACAGCAGATAAATAGTTACACAAAAATCAATTCCATCAAATTACCCGTAATCGGGTAAAGTCCTCAAAAGAATGTGACTACAAGTTTATCGAACCAAAAACACAAGTCTCATAGCTCCATAGCTGCCATAGGAATCATGAGTCACTTCCTTCACCTGTAGCAAAGGCAAGGTATAGGAGAAAAGGGGTGAGCACGAATAGCCCATTAAGGCAGCAAAATGGTGAAATATCAAGCAATACTAACCGAATCAAATGACAATAATAGATGAAATGAGCAATCATGTCTCACTATCAAATATTGGAGTAACAAAGTTAAGCATTTAACCCAAAACGCATGTCAATTATATATCAGGTGTGCTACAAACATACGATGACTATGATGGTCATAAGACCCAATTGTCGAACCAAACATACAAACATCAAACGTGTGCTACTGGAGCGTACTAGGAGTCTTTTGCTCACTAGTATAACAAACATGTGTCCATAGGACTCTCTCTATTTCGAGAGTTGTTCAACATAGTCAGTGTCAATTTTAAATTGACAGTCACAAATGTACAGATTCAAAGATGTGCATCACCAGGGCACAACTGGAAAGGGTAGACAATATTCTCAACGAGGGCAAAAGTGGGACAAATCAAATGCAAACAAATAAATATAAATGAACCAAAATTGACGAAGCATAAACATTCGGATTTCGAAAGATACCTTTTCCATAGCAAAAACGTATAAACCCTTACCTTAAACAAGCTTTTAAACAAGAAAACCTCAAACTACCGCTCTAGTACCAAAGGAGCTTCCCAAGCCTTTTATTCTTTCTATCTCTGCCGCAAAGGAACAAGGAACCGGGAACAAAAGGGCTAAAAAGAAAATAAAGGGACTATTTATATGAAATAAAAATTACACTATTCATTCAAAGTAAAATATGTTTCATTCAACTCAATTTTTCAGCCGTGAAAATGCCTTTCCCAAAATCTTGAGGTTTCATTCGACCGAAAACTATTCCTTCGTTCGAAAACTATTTCCATTCGACCGAAAACTTCAGTCCCCATTCCTCCGCAAATCGAGACAAGTTTTCGTTCTAAACAAAGCGGATTCATTCGACCAAAAGTACTATTCATCAATCGAAAGTTATTGTTCATCAACTGAAAACTTCAGAATTTTTTTTTGGTAATAACTTAACCTAGTGGTGATGATAGACATGTTCATTGTGGTAGGGTTGATGCGGTTACACCAATGATAATGGCAGTGACAATGACGGTGGTGGCAACATTGATGATGGTGGTGGTAGTGGTAATAGTGGTGTGGTGGCAGAAGTAACAATGACAATTTATTGACAAAAATGGTGGTCGTGATGGTGTATGTAACACCCTTGATGAGGGTGGTGACTGTAGTGGTCGTGGTGTTGTCTTGTTGTGTGGTGATGTCAATAGTATGGTGGTTGTGGTGTGTATAATTGTCTAGTGTTGTTGGTGGTGTTGTCTTGTCGTGTGGCATTGATAATAATATGGTGGTTGTGGTGGGTGTAATCGTCTAGTGGTGGTCGGTACAACGGTCCATAGCTGGTAGTGGCGGTAACGTAATGGTGGCAGTATTGGTGGTGGTAGTAAAGGTGGTGTGGCGGTAATGGCAGCGGTAATGAGGGCGATGCTGGTGGGTTCATTTGTTATTGAGATTCGGGAAAGGGTAAAAGAGGTAAATAATTGTTTTTAGTTCATGTTATTCCAAATCCCATAAAATTTTATCGGATTTCGTACTATAGAAACAATTCCAGTTAATTCCTATAAAATCCAATATCAATTCCTTTTTTGAATGTCCCAAACAACAAAATTTGAGTATTTGAAATAAAATTCCATCAATTCCGTGGTTCCAAACACACTGTTAGGCATCTCTAGATTCCAAAATCATATTTAGGCTAATGTAGTCCGTGAATTCTATGATTAGGAACCTATAGGCCTTGCTATATATTTTGGCATAGCCAATGAAGACACGATCAATTGTTCTTCCCCAGTTTGGGTCCCTTGGGATCTGTTACCCTTACTAATCCTGTACACCCTTATATCCTAAGGTATTCAAGAGAAATATTTGTCTTCTTTTAATGATCATGGAGTGAGATCTTAGTTATTTTGCAAGGCACACGATTATCTTATAAGCAGTCATAAGTGCTTTCCCTTACAGATCCCTAGGCATTTCAGAATTAAGCGACAATATATTAACCATTTCTTAGAAAGTTTGATTTTTTACTCTCTACATTTTGTGAAGGACTATAAGATCATTAACTTGGTGAATAATTAGCCAAGTTTTAAGTAGATATCCAAGGAAAGGTACTCACCTCCTCTATCCGATCATAACATTTTAATTTTTTGATCTCGTTAATTTTAAACTTTGGCTTTGTGAATTCTAAATTCATCCCAAACCTCATCCTTAGTCCTTAAAAGCTATGTATATGCCACCCTGAGCGTGATGGATCCTTGAGAGGAGTGGCTGAGCAAGAGAAAAAGGTAAATCAGGTGATTAAAGCAAGTTCCAAGTTGGGTACTTTGACGATCTTCCCCTGGCACTCTTTGTGATGGAAGTAGAACCCCGGATCGCCAGATCTGCCGCTAAAGAGAGCGTAATACTATAGTTTGGGCAGTACTGAGAGGAACAGAAACAGAATAACCTGTACCTAAGGCATAACTATTTTCTATAGGCAATACGTTTGATTCACATATGGCATCATCTTTCCAGGTAGGTGCAGTTGGCATGCCAGCTTTTCCTAATAATTCACGTGATGCTGTGCTTGATTTGGAAATGGTTCTAGATTGTTTTCCAACATTTCCTAATAGTTGACGTGATGCTGTGTTTGATTTGGAAATGGTTCTAGATTGTTTTACTGACATGCATGTTGGTGCCTGAGTTTCCTTTTCTCTTTCCTGAACAGGGTGAGGTATGTGTCCCAGTAGGCATGCCTTAACAATCTAGCCTCAATAGTCTCTAGGGTATTGATGAGATTGGTGGGTCAATCCTTAGTTCTGCTTAGCTATTGTCTTTAGCATCGTGCCGTCTTCAAAGACAATAATAGTTCGTGCTAACCCATATCGTCTGTTATTTGCTGATGAGAGAGCCACTTGGGCGTCCTTCTTTGAATGCTACTGGTGGAGCCATTTCACAGAAGTTCGAATGCACCAATTCAAAAGTTGGAATTTCCTTCTCACCCTTTAAACTAGATGAACCATGCTAAAGAGTTAAACGTATTTTAGCCATATTTCATAAGCATAGTTAACATTTCCTAGTCTAGATTGTTAGAAGTCGAAACAAGAAACAATACCAAAAAACATGCATCTTCTAGATATACACTAACACATTCAGCATGCTTGAATTCTTTTCTTTGAAATAAATTATGGTGCAAAAAATGAACTTGAACACGAGCCACGGAAAATCTCCATTGCTTTGAAACAATTAACAGATTGATCGCTATTCAAGCACTACTTCATAGTCAGTGGTAATTGATGAAATGCCACCATCGAAACAGTTTTGGTCTAATTATTTCTAGCTCCAAACTGTCTCTCAATCTCATTCCAATCATTGAGAAAAATGATTAGACAGATACATGACAATGAGTCACAGCCTTCCAAACAAAAACATATGATTTAAATGACTAATTAGACTTCTACATTATCATTACGGTTATCCCCTCTTTATGAAAATGACCATCTAAATAGTTTTCCTTTTCCTTGTGTAACTGTCTACTAGTTAATATGATCACCCGGTCATGTTCTTTCAAACAACCAATTTTTTTTTTCTAATTATACATCCGTGATCATTTGCCCACATGGTCATCAGCTGTTTGCATTTTACTTTTTATTTAGTAACAAACACGCTGCACATATTTAACTGTTATTTGGTAAACGCATACAACCTTATTTTTTGAAGAAGAAGAAACAGTCTTTTTTTTTGGGACATGAACAGTCTTTTTTTTTCAAACAGCCCACCACCATTGAGCAAAACAGTAACTAACCGCCCTTTCAAAAGAAGAATGGCTAGCAAAGCATTATTTCCTTTTTGAACAAAACACTTTGACACGTTAAACTGGCTTTTTCAAGAAGCGTCAACGTGACTAATGCTTCAACTGTCTTTAGTTTTGAAACAAAGTCCTTTTTTTTCTCAAAACGGAAAACGCACTTGCCAACCACTAACCGACTTCTGCCTTTAAACACCATTGCACACCATTTACCAACAGGTGAATTTAAGTAGTAACAGTCACTTTATGCATTCAAACAATGATGACCACCTGCCATTTTATTCAGATTGTTTGCTCGTTTACTTCACCTTTTTTCAATTACTACAATCATGCTAAAACCAAACAAGTATTTCACACTATATTAGCATTACAATATTCATTATGATAACTGAAATCAGTAAAACAGACATGAGGATCACCACACGTATTAGCCATGACAAATTATAAACAGGAAATAGACACCTACCTTTTCAAGGTGTCCTACTTTGTCGCTTGATAAATTTCATATGCATGAAAAGAATTATTTGCAAACATGCTATTTAAGTATGATCCTTCTTCTCAAATAATACTTGTGTTGTTGTAACACAAGTAAATCGTGAACACTTTCAAACACAAATCTCTTGATCTGTTGCGTAAAAGAGATTTGTCACTAATGCAACCCATTTATTGCTTCTCACTCTCCTTTGTGCCAAAATAAATTCGTAGCATTCCCCATATACGAAATACCATCTTAAGATTGTTGGAAAATATCGCACAATGGGGATGGAGAATGCCTGAGTGGAATGCTAAACGCTCTTTCCTTAAGACAGGATTTGTTGCAACAAATTAAAACAAATGCGCCTCCCAAGATAAAACAAGCAACTATTGGCTACTAGTTGCAGGGTAATAGCTAAACAGATAATATTTAGTGAGTAAAAATATGAAATTTTTTAGAATTAATGAAGGGAAGCCTTAACACTTATTTATATTGCACCAAAAGTGTCTTTGAAGTGGTTTAATTAGTTATATATACCATTAAACCAAAAGTCACCATGAAAGGTTATAACTTTCTACTAATAACTTGAATAATTACAACCTGTAATATTAGACCCAAGTGCCAATTATTGAAAAATTTCCTACATCTATTATACCTCTTGTTGTTTGTTGGAATTACTGAAATGTATTGTTACCAACTTGTGCTCTGCATATTTTATTTGCTAATTTAAGCTTTTTAAATTGTTTGTCAGATCTCTTCACAACACACTCTTGTACAAATGTTCCTGGCGGTGGCAGTTCGAAAGTACCCTAGACTCTAAAAGTGAAATGCTTTTGAATAAGTGGACTGTATTAAGCCATTTCATTTGGGAATATTATATTTGGGACGAAGTTAAGATTCCTCTTCTGTGTGTCTATATTAGTATTAACTGTTTTAGTTTGTTATCGTGTGGAGGAAAGTCGCTGAGGTTGTTACCGCGGCAGCATGATGTGTGAGCACTGTAGCATTTTGGTTGTGGATTGGGATGGTTGGTTTAAATCCAACCACAAAGCATAAAGGTAAAAAGAAACGAATAAGGTAGTGGTGGTTGTTTTGGCTAGTTGTGGCTCAGAAGTTGTAAGAAAAGGGTGCAGATTTTTATTTTTTCCATCTCTTTTTTTAAATGCGCCAATGACCACTAAACTCTATCTGTATCTCTGGTGTCAATTTGGTAACTGTACTTACCTTTGTGTCCAACTGACCATTGGATTCGTTGATTGGCCCAATCGAGTCACTTCGTTAGGTTCAGGTAATACTATGCCCATTAAGTGCGCATCTGCATTGTACTTGGGGCTTAAGTAGGGTAGAATTGTCAAAAAATCCATATGCTTTTTTATCTTTTCTTTTTTTTCTTCTTCTTCTTCTTCCATCGACACCCATCAGCCACCACCGAGCCCAAACCCACTTCTGCTGCCACCACCACTGACCTAAATCACCCACAACCGCCCATAATAGCAGACCATTGCTTCACCGGTCAATCGACAGCAATCCAGCACCACCATCAACGCCTTTCTCTCCCACTGTATCACCCTCACTTATCATCACAATCTCCTAAATCAAAGCTATAAATCGTTCAAAAATTCCCTTGTTAATTAGACTCATCTCGATCTATATGTCCTTTGCATTGACGTTCATAACATTTGAGTTCTCTGGATTGAAATCAGGGTTTTGTTTTTCAGAATTTTAAAATTGGGTCTTAGCAATTGATGGGAGAAGAATTACTAGAGGGAGAGAGAGAAATCAGGGAAGGTGACGGTTATTCAAAGAGCTAAATATTAGAGGTGGGTTATGGTGGTGGAGTTGGGATTGGGTTCTAATGTGGTGGTAAATTGGTGATGGGCTGGTAATTAATGTGGCTACCGGTGTGGCTGGTGGTGGCCATGGGTGGCAGCAGACGTGCATTGAGGTGGTGTTAATTGGTGATGACGTTTTGGGTGGGGGCGGTGACGGTGTCTTATGTTTGATGGGATAATGATGGTGTAAGGGTGGTGATGGCTGGCGAAAGTTTGGTGGGTATCTGACGGTGGTTGGTTGTGGTTGTGGGGTGGCGACGGAGATGGGTATGGGGTGGTGGTGGTGGTTGATGGGAGCGTGATGAAGAAGAAAGAAACAAAAAGAAAAAGAAAAATAAAAAGAGAAAAAAGTATTGTTTTCTTCTTTTGACGATTATGCTGAAATGGGTGGCACGCTGAAACAGCATAGTCCCCCTTTATCCTTTAGAGCCGGTCAACCTGCGCTCATCCAGCCATCTCTTAATAAAGTACGAAGAGGAACCCCAACCGAAAGTAGCAATAGTTCTGTCAACTGCCACCCACTTTAAGCGCACCTCTGTATCGACTGAATCGCGAATTTGGTCTAGTCGGTGGCAGGAACAAGAGGCGAAGGCCCAGGCTGATGCAAAGGGCTCAAATTGGATTTCTTACTCCAGAAAAGACAGACCAACCCGTCGTCTGTAACCGACTACGAACCATAAGTGACTTGACTTATCCGAACTGAATGATAGCAGCTTCCCCTTGCCTGAAATCAGACAAAGTAACTGACTTGATCCCTATTGAATGACTCGCAAGCTTAAGGCAAATGTGCTCGCTTCTAGGCTTCGACTTCCGGAAGGCTTTCAAGCGCTTCATTTCCTCCATGTGATGGAAAGCCAAAGTGGAGGTGGCTGACATACTTTTTTCACCGCTTATGTAAGCCACATGTTTTGCACATGGGCACTTAACGAGCCTGGGGTTAACCATGGCTAACAGAAAGACCTGATTGAGCCAAACAACGAATCCAATGGTCAGTTCGGTGACGAAATCAAGACTGGGGTAAAGTCCCATTGAATCAAACATATGGCAAGGATTATATGACCTTTTATTGTTGGTGATAAGATATCTATGTTACACTTAACACACCAGTATAGTGGATCTTAATGTCATGTTTTGTATGTTACACTAATTTCCCTTTTGAGTTTTACCATGTAGACACTCTTAAGAAACTGAATTCTTGTATATCTATGTTCTTACAGGGATTGATGCCAAATGGTCAAGAGGTAGCAGTGAAAAAGCTATCATTAGATTCAAGACAGGGGATAACGCAATTCACTAACGAGGTGAAATTGTTATTGAAAATTCAGCATAAGAACTTGGTATTGTTGTTGGGCTGCTGTGTAGAAGGACCTGAAAAGATGCTTGTATATGAATATTTACCAAACAGGAGCCTTGATTACTTCCTTTTTGGTAAAAGATAAACCCTCTCAAGTTTAGAACGTAATATCTTGTCTTAGTTGCTTACTCAAGCAGTAGTCAACTTGTATATCTAGCTCTCACAGTTGCTCACCATTTTCAGATAAAAAGAAGTCCCCACTCTTGGATTGGTGGAAGCGTTTTCATATACTTACCGGTGTTGTAAGAGGTCTTCTCTACCTCCATGAAGAAGCCCCTGAAAGGATTATACACAGAGATATCAAAGCCAGTAATATATTGCTAGACGTGCAATTGAATCCCAAGATATCAGATTTCGGCTTGGCAAGGCTTTTCCCTGGGGAAGATACTCATCTAAATACTTTTAAAATTTCAGGAACTCAGTAAGTACTTTCTGAACTTCACCTCATTTGGTATTATGTTCAAGTAATTGTCCTAGCTCCAAAAGTCATCTTGATATGCCGACATATCCTCCCTCTTCTCTTATTTACTTATCAAGACTGTACTTTTCCTCCGCTTTCTAGTCTCTTCTAAATTTTATCAAGATGGAGGAACTTAGAGCAAGTAAATTATATTGTTGAGTGCAGTGGTTATATGGCTCCTGAGTATGCGATGCATGGATATTTGTCTGTTAAGACGGATGTGTTTAGCTTTGGCATTTTGATATTGGAGATAGTGAGTGGAAGGAAGAATCATGACAAGCAGCTTGGTGATGTGAAGGCAGAACTCTTGAGCTATGTAAGTTGTTTCCTTGTGTAGCTCTCGCTGAAAAATTTGCTAGTACTAATGTTTTTTCTAGAAGGTGAATATCTTTATAGAACTGAGGCAGTTGCTTGAGGGAACATGCACCCAAAGACACTTAATATTACATGGAAGGAATAAAAACCGGCAACATTTCGATAATAAATTAATTGAGTCTCTGACAAGGGCACATACTACTTGAGAAGTATATGAGTCCGTAATCTGATCAATATTTGGATTTCTTTTGCTGTTTAAGCTGACCAAATGATTAGGATACTCTGAATGATTTAGAGTGGCTGAAAACATTTGTATGACTTTAATAGGTGACACCTGAACAAAATTTGCATCTTTCATTAGGCGCTTTCATTTTCCCAAGTTGAATCCCTGCTTTCATCTTCATTTTCCCAACTTGAATCCCTGGTTATGGAGGTAGGGTATGTTCAATAATGAGGAACATTGATGTGGCAGCAACCCTTGTGTGCTAAAACGTGAGAAATTCTCTAATTATCTGTTCTCCTAGCAGACCTGGATGCTCTTTCAAGAGGGTAGGGCACTGGAATTAGTGGATGCATGCCTTGCTGAGTTTTTTAATCCCGACGAAGCAGCAATGTGCATTCAGCTAGGGTTGTTATGCTGTCAAGCTAGTGTCTCGGATAGGCCTGATATGAACTCGGTCCATCTCATGTTATCAAGTGGTTCTTTTACTCTACCAAGACCTGGAAAACCTGGAATTCAAGGTCGTCGAGGACGTTGGACTACCACCACTTCTACTGCTTTTACTAGCACTGATGCTGGCAGTACCCAGACTGGTGTTACTAAGGCTTCTGCTGGTAATAGTTCCGTTGAGGAGTATTCTAGAAATTCTATCTCCTATTCTTCTATGGATGAAGGTAGATAACCCTTTATTTATTTATATTGTGCAAAGGATTATGTAGTTCTTTCTTTTATGTAATTTCCTTCTAATAGGTTCTTTTGCCTGTTTTTTCTTTTCTGTTTCTAAGGTGGGGTGTAAGGTATCTAGGACTCATTCTTTTGTCCTTCTAAAGTAGATCTTGGTTCCAATGTGGATGACTGAGAGCTTATATAGTGTTGTGTATATGGGCAGTTTATCTATATACTCACAGAATTCGGTATCTAAGAATAATTCTACTCAGAGGAAGTATTCTTAGTCTAGAGCGACAGTTATTTGCGCGCAGTTGGTCAGACTCGATGGACAATTTGGATAAACTAGTTAAAAGAAAATAAAACCAACAAATATAAAAAATGTTATAAGAATACCATGAAGAAAGGATAATCAAGTAGATAACATACTGGTCAAAAGTTTACCCACCGATTTCAATCACATTCTTCAGTGACTAAGGCTATGTTTGATTTTCTTTTTGTTTTCAGTAAAATTAGAGAGAAAAAAATGCCTTTGGTACATAATTTTTGTTTACCCCTCCCCCCCTTTAGTTTTGAAAATTAGTTTTTAAAACACGACTGTTTAATAAAACTTTTATTTAGGAGTTTTGAATTTTCAGTTTTGATTTTTATTTTGAGACCAGCACTATCCTCCCACCGCCATAGTGGCCCCCCACTGTCACTGGCCACCGCCTATCGCCGTCCACCTCCAGTAATTGGTAGCCACCGCCAGCCGCCACCGCAAATCACTATCAAAGAAAAAATTCAAAATAAAAATTGGTTAATCAAACAACCATTTGTTTTTATAAAATATAAAATTTAAACTGGTTTTGAAATTTTTTTTTTTGAAAACAAAAGATCAAAATTGGAAGTGATTTCAAATGTTACCTAAGTTAATATAATAACTTCTTAAAATCAGCTTCAAGCTTGAGCGAAATTACTTTTAAGCTATACATGTTGTGTGGATAAAGTTTAATAAAAATAGCTTCGATGTGACAAAATGATCAAGAAATTTAATGTTTTAGTAAAGATGCAGAAGAGCTTTGTAGTTATTATGGATGTTTTGATACTTCACATGGTCAAACCTAATTACGAAGAAGCGATAAATTCAGAATCCTTATATTCTTGAAATATGATTTAATGAGATTTTTATCTTTTGAAAGTTTTGTATATTTGCCAAACACCTGATTAAATTTAGTTTGTCTATCCCATAACCGATCCCAAAAAGGCTCCAATTAGATTTCTTTTTCTACAAATTCCTTTTGCCATGATTTGGGTATTGGTTTTTTAAGTTTATTTTCACGTTATTCAAAATGTCGTATTTGTTTATAATTTTCGAAGTCTATTGTCAAGTAGTAGCATAGCTTTTATTTTTCATGATAAAACGATCATTATAGCAAGATGCTGAAATTCTTGAAGGAAGAAATGAAGCTAGTGGAAAAGATCTTATGATTTTGGTACAAAAGCTTAAGATTGCAGAGAATGCACCTAATAATGTTGTTCCCAACTTATTCTGGTCGCACTCAAAGGTCCACTTGGAGTCTCATTGTGCATGACACGTCCGCACAAGCATAGTATTCAACGCTTTGAACCGGACAAAGTGCGCGCATCCAAGTCACTTGCATTCTTTGCCTCACACGCCTCACGCGCGACACAGTCACCATTGATTTCACGCTACCATGACTCACAGTACCACGTTCGTCGCGCCGCGACCACCTAAGCACCTTTTCATCAAAAATATCGACCGTTGGCGCAACCGGAGTGACGAGGTCAAGGGCATAGGCCTTGGCCAAACCTATGGGGTCGGCCTCGGCTTCCCCCAAGGCCATGGGGTTGGCCTCGGCCTCTATGGGGTGTTGGCCTTAGCCTTTCCCCGTGGTTGTTCACTCTTAGCGCAAAGTCCCTTTTCACGATTTGATCGCTTCATACACTTTGTACCTGACTTTGGCATCTTGTTCGTCACGCAAGTACGTTTCACGTCGACACGTTCGTCGCAATGTAACTTTTGGATTTGTAATTGCCCATCAAAACACCTTCCGTCGGCACGCTCGAATTTCACCCAAAGGGGGAGTGGCCTTGGCCTCACTTCATGGGAGTTGGCCATTAGCCTTGGCCACCCCCTAGGGTCGGCCTCGGCCTCACCAAGGGGTCGACCTCGGCCTCCCCAGGGGTGGTGGCCTTGGCCTATGGCCTCCCCTCCCGCCGCACTTGTTTTCTCAAGTCTTTGCACCTCCGCGATGTTTACGGACGTTCGTACATCAACCTTGCGATGTTCGCCGTCTGCGACCGCGCACCGCTCCCGCGATGTCCGTCGCCCAAAGTCGAGCATTACCACCGAATGACCCGTCACTGACGATCGCGTACCATCACTTCCAACTTTGTCATTACTACATGTTGCATTCATCATCTTGTTATGACAGTACACTCAGCTCAAATCCCATCTTCGGGACACCCGACGCGTGCCCGTGCGCCGTCTCCGCGACGTTCGTCTCCGCGCCCGTGCGCCATCTTCATGATATGTACCCCCGGCACAAAGTATAGCTCTGCGACGTTTGTCGCCGCGCCCGTGCGCCATCTTCATGATACGTGCCCTCGGCACCATGTATAGCTCCGCGATGTTCGTTGCCGTGCCCGTGCGCCATTCTCATCATGCGTGCCCCCGGCACCAAGTATTGCTCCGTGACGTTCGTCGCAGCGCCCGTGCGCCATTCTCATCATGCGTGCCCCCGGCACCAACTATAGCTTCGCAACCTTCGTCGCCGCGCCCGTGCGCCATTTTCATGAAACGTGCCCTCCGGCACCAAGTATAGCTCCGCGACGTTCGTCGCAGCGCCCGTGCTCCATCTTCATGATACGTGCCCCCGGCACCAAGTATGACTTCGCGACGTTCGTCGCCGCCCTACTTTCATAACACGTGCCCCGAAACCAAGTATTGCTCTGCGACGTTCGTCGCTGCGCCCGTGCGCCATCTTCATGATACTAGCCCCCAACACCAAGTATTGTCTCCGCAACGTTCGTCGCCGCACCTATGAGCCACAATCATGATACAGGCCTTCGAGCATCACACTTATTCACCACACCATGCGCCCCTGCCATGGACGTGGAACATGCTTCGACCCACTCTCTGGAGTGTGCAGCATTCTAGGGGGCTCCGTTTGTAGTGCTCCGGCACAAGGACCCCTCACAGCGGGATGGACTTATTACCACAAAGTCATTGCCGCCACGGGATGGGCTCGTTACCACAAAGCCATCGCCGTCACAATCACGGGGGGCTCTGTTCGTAGTGCTCCGGCATGAGGCCTCGCAGCGGGATGGACTCGTTACCACAAAGTCATCATCGCCACGGGATGGGCTTGTTACCACAAAGCCATCGCCGTCACAATCACGGGGGGCTCTGTTCGTAGTGCTCCGGCACGAGGACCCCTCGCAGCGGGATGGACTCGTTACCACAAAGTCATCGCCGCCACGGGATGGGCTCGTTACCACAAAGCCATCGCCGTCACAATCACGGGAGGGCTCCGTTCGTAGTGCTCCAGCACGAGGACCCTTCGCAGCGGGATGGGCTCGTTACCACAAAGTCATCGCCACCACGGGATGGACTCGTTACCACAAAGCCATTACCGTCACAATCACGAGGGGCTCCGTTCGTAGTGCTCCGGCACGAGGACCCCTCGCAGCGGGATGGACTCTTTACCACAAAGTCATCGCCACCACGAGATGGGCTTGTTACCACAAAGCCATCGCCGTCTTCATTCCGGGGGGTTCTGTTCGTAGTGCTTCGGCACGAGGACCCTTCGCAGCGGGATAGGTGACTCTTCCGGGACACTGTCTCCGCCAGGGTGCCTGCGTGACTGGCCTACGTTCTACGGCACTGGGGGCTTGCGTCGGCACCCCTATGGACTATGACCCCCGGGTCACTCCGAGACGGGAGCAGGTCTTCGGAGGGCATCGCACCTAGTACGCCTGGCAGTTGGGCGTCGGGTCTTCCCCACCACTGCCAGGCCTGTGGGACTCTGCAAGGGCTTGGATTGGAGGCTAGATCAAGGGGGTTCTCTTGCCACACCAACGCTGTGCGAGCCAGTCTTTCCAGACAGACAGAGTGACGCTGTGCGGGGCAGGCCAGGTGAATATGCTATTCGACAGTTAGTAGAGCACCGGCATCTCTGGACCCCTCGGTGACGTGTCACTCCCGGGGAGCGCCACGTGTTGCGTGATGACATCATCATCTCAGCCTCTATAAATAGAGGTCTTGAGAATTCATTTGGGGGGATTTTGGACATTTTCAGAACACTTACATTTTCTCACTCTAGAAATCTAGAGAGAGAAACATACAGGACCCTGACTTCGGACCTAAGCATCAAATTGTGACTGTCGTCGTATATTCATCCTGCGACATCGCCCTCGCAGCACTGCCACCCTCAGGCTCTGTCTGGGAAGCCCTCGGTCTCTGCCCTTGCTCCGCCCTTGCTGTGTCTCACATCAACATACTTGGCATCTGAGTCGGACTGTATTCCTTGTGGCACCTCCACGTCGACTGCGAACCCACTTTCCTTGGCATCAAATGTTAAACCACCATACCTTTTAACACACAAAGAACTTAATTTGAACACCAAGTTGATGACACTTTTTTGTGCTATTGGTTAACGCAAAACTTGTGCCCCTAAATGTTGTCGTACATATGATAACGTTTACTTTTTTATAAAGTGGATTCCTATTCTCAATCGACTAAAACAAAGCCAATTATTAATTTAGACAACATAATAAGACGACCTCTAATACAACAAACACACAAAATAAACGCCAAAATAAATAAATAACAAATTGTGCATCAACATTTTATTCATCATTGTATGCAGAGGTCTTTGTATTAGTTAGGACTTAATACACCACTTTCTTTACAACGAAAGATCGAAAGGAAGAAAAGCAATCTATGAATGTGTGTGTGTGTGTGGGGGGGGGGGGGGGGGAGAAAAGCAATCTGTGTATGTGTGTGTGTGTGTATATATATATATGTGTGTGTGTGGAGAACATAATAGAGAGAGAGAGAGAGAGAGAGAGAGAGAGAGAGAGAGACTAAAAAAATCAAAGAAACGCTCTAATTTTTCTCGAAGCTCGAATATGGATGTTGCTAGGTGATAGCTCTCTCTCTCTCTCTCTCTCTCTCTCTCTTCTAGCTAGATGTTCACTTTTTTTTTTCCTTCTATTTTTTCCTCCCCCTCCCCCTCCCCCCTCTGCTGTCAAAGACTTCTTTTTTTTTTTTTTAATAAAGTCCAAGTATCAAAGACTTGTGCACCACTTTAGAAAATAATTTTTACATGTTAACACGTGATTAATCTTGAACTTTGTCAAGTCTAATGAAATTTATCTCTTTGATTTTTATGAACTATCTTCAAAAGACTTCCACTTCACCCTAAATGTTCAAGCAAAGTTGCAATATTAGTTAACTTCCGAATTCAAAGGCCTACTTTAAAATGCGATTATTTTGTTTCACTTAAAAAAAAAACTCCCAACAAAGATATCAAACCTGCTTGTTAACCATATATACTGCAATATTGGATATTATCTTGTTCCTTTTTGGTAAAAATTGTGGTGCCAACAAACGCCCCTTGTGATTTAGACTCTTTTGAGTTTGCAAAGAGGTTGAATCACGGTTTTATGATGCGGATGGTATTGACATCTTCATCGTGAATTTCCAGGATTTATTGTCTTCCTCGCTGTAATTTGGGTTCTGCAAGAAACAACAAAATTAAGAGTCCTGCGTTACACCATCCTATTCATTGGTACTGCTTCTATGTCATTTGATTTCCTTCTGTTGCGTATCTGTACCATATACTGACTTCTATTTTTTTCTTTTTTTGTTGATGGCTTCAGGTGTAATGAACAGCTGATTGTCAGTCTATGGTATGGTCTTGGAGACAAATCAGCTAGCTACTTGGTAGGCTATTTGTTTGGTTATCTATATGTGGTGTTATAAGTGACCCGTAAGGTGCACAATTATCGCAGATATATATATATATCTAATATCGAGAAGAGTTCACACTAGTGATGCTGAGAAGTTTGCAGAAGTTTGTCCTTGCCCTTGTAATGGCGTCGCGTGGGGTGTTATTTGGTAAGCACTTTTAGCGGAGTGAAGGGCCTAAATATTAATTCTTAGCAGTCAATTTTTTTTTTCCCGTTTTTCTTTGTCTGCCCCATTTTCTTTATTCTGTTGACACTTGTTATTGATTTATGGTTTAAGGTATAATTACCCCTAAGCATGAGAACTGCTATCGCAGGGGTTTTGTGTCTTTCTTGTTCCTTTGTGGAGCCATGTACCTTGGTCTTGTGATCTTGTCTTAAGCTTCTCTGCTCAACCTTTCTCTGTTTCAGGTAACTGTTTAGGGCATATCTTTGAAGTATATTAGAACAAACATGATACCTGGTACTTTTTTCTGTGACAAAAACATGGCTTCCAATGACCTCATTAGTCGTACGAGCTACAATTCTTACACATATGCTCTCACGAGTTATTCCCAATTGGGGGCATTGTAATGTAAAATTTGGTCGTACTTCCCTTTTTCTTAACTTTTTTTCTCTGGGTATCATTTGAATAAGTCCATACAGAAGGTACTAAATGAAGTATATGAATGTATAACCGGTCCTAAGGAATGAGGTTATTACAATAGTTATCAAATTTCAGGACAGAAGTAAACAGAAGCTCTTACACTGCCATAAGTACCAGATCATTAAGTTAACCCGTATATGCTGAAAATTCTAATGCCATTAATGGAATTGGATAGGACTAATTCCAGGGTAGCTGCTTTGTTGCGTTGAGCCCTGTCACAGGACTAAGTTTGACATTGATCTCTAGAACATGCGAATTATACTGTTGATCCTTTATGAATATGAACCTTAAATTGACAGCGATTGTTTTAATGAGATGATGAGCACACCTTTTCTGAAGATTTAATTCAACTTAGGTCTTCTGTTTTTCACTGTTTAGCATTTTCCTTGAGGCTCGTTCCGAATCTATCTGGTCGGAGCTCGCATGGAACTAACCAAGTGTGAGGATCGCGATGAATCTTCCAAAGATTCACTGATAGGTGAGTCCTTTCGGAGATGATGAACCTCCAATAATGCACATATCCTTACATTCACGAGGTTTTGAGCGACCTAACTGAAGCCTGTTTGATAGTGATTCTAAAAATGGTTTTTAAACTAAAACAGGTGAATTTTGAAAAGCAGTTTTTTTTTTTTTCAGATTTGTGCGAATCCGTTTGGCAAAAGTTGCGGAAACTGATGTCAAAGCCTTTGAAAAATGTTTTGGGAAAAATTTGTTCAAAACTTATTGAAGAATGGAATATCTCCAAATGGATGAATTTTACTTCTGATGAAGACTCCTTCATATATCACTTACATGTCAATCTAGATCCTAGTATCAAGCGATTATAATCAATCTAAATCCTAGTATCAAGCTATTACAATGAGACAAGAATAACTAAATTAAGGAAGATATTCCTATAATTGTGTATGAAGATAAGTCAACGATAACAGCTGATGAAACTGTTATCGTTGACTTATCTTCATATATATATATATATATATGTGTGTGTGTGTGTGTGTGTGAAAGCTGATCCGTTGACCGGGCGGGTAACTTGAGTTAAGTTACCCGTGCGATCTATAGACGGTCTAGATCTTTTTTTTTTTTTTTTACGTTTTTTAAGTCTGTCTGCTACATTATGTAGCGGACAATATTTTGACAAATATACCTCTCAATTCCCAATTATATCTGTCCGCTACATAATGTAGCAGACAACACAAGACCCGATGTCATCTTATGAAAAGAGACAACTCTTTTTATTTTCTAGAAAAGACAATCATGTGTTAGATCCGGAAAAAGAGAGAACCCTTTTATTTTCAATCTCTTCCTCATCTCTCATCCTCTCCATTTTCTCCCTCGTACCCATTCTCTGAAGATGGCAGATTTGGAAATTAGGCTGTCATGGCGGAGAGAGGCACAGGAGGAGAGGAAGCTTCGACGACAATATCGACAGGCCCGCGGCGGACATCCCACGGCTTCGTCTTGCCCGGCCACGTCTTACGGTGGTGCACTGTTGCCTTCTTTTGCGGCCGCAATGAGCTCTTAATCACAAGACCGAAACTACCAGAGCCATTGTCCACTTTTGGAGGCGTTGCCTTCGTTGCATCGCCGCCGGTTCTCGACGGCGGGAGGGAGGTAGGCTGTGGTACGACGGAGATTTTGGTGCCAAAAATTGCTGAGACCGACATTTCCGTAATGAGATTTGCGGAATTAGTGAGTAAAATCGAAGGGTAGACGGTCAGTGGCAACACTGATTGAAGGTGGCGGCTGTTATGCTGGTGGGTATTTATTTGTCTGTGTAGAATCTGGTCTTGTCTTGGTGAATTTAATGGTGGATGAACACTCATGTGGAAAAATGATGATGACATTAATTATTGCACCGACGACATTTTCTCTTCGTTGATCAATGAAGATGTTTTCAATGGCCAACACCAAATGCAACAACTATTACAGCAGTAGCAGCCTGACGGGATTGGCCTAGATTCTTCTTCAGATGTTTTGATATCTTTTGGGCAGGCTTTTGCCTTTGGTGCAGCTGGATGGGATGCTCCTATCATGTCTTCTAGACCTGGTTACAGCCAAAAATGACCCCAGAGTTTGAGTGAGCAGTTGAATAGCATTTCTAAGTAAAATCAATTAACTGCTGGCTCATAGTGATGATGCAGTACTCTACGGTTTGCAAGTTATTTAATTTTGGGTGTGTTTATGTATTCTCTTCTTCCACTTGATCATAGTGTTCTTAATTCCTTTTGTTATGGTGCTGTTTTGGTGTAGTAGCGAGTGTAAAACATACAAGGTATCACAATTATATATGAAAGTGTTTATGTGTTGTGCTTGTTTGTGGACTAAATGTGCCTTTGTTTAATTGTAAGGAAGTACCATTGGTTTCTTAGACTAAAAAAGCTCTTTATTGAATTTTAAGGATTCATTTTTATCAGGTTTTGTGAAGCCCTAGTAAATCGCATCTTAAAGTAACAGGAAGCTTAACTAAAAACAAGAATGGCAGTACTTCTCTTTTTCTCACTTTTCATACTTGGGTTAGAAAACTTAGATGAGGATGAGAGAGAGAGAGAACAAAAAATTGGTGAGAGAAAAGTGAGAGAGAAAGAGAAGGAAGTTGACACGAGCATTGATGATAGAAAGGAAAGAGAGAGAAAAACATGTCAAAAAATTAATATTCATCTGCTATGAAACCAATAAAATAACCCTAGAAGGGGGTGAATAGGATTTTTGAAAATTAATGGAGAATTTAAACTAAGCACAATCATAAATCTCAATCAAACCAAGTAATAATTCAATGAAGATGCTAACTAACCAATCTCAAACAATTAAAGAGCAATAAGTAAAGAGATTGAGTTAGAGATACTTGACGAGGAGATTTAAATGGTTCGGCTTGAACTACCCTCAAGCCTACATCCACCTCTTTAAGGAAATCTTTTGCAAGAACACTAGAATCCACTAGCAACAATCTTCTTCCGGGTCAAGATCAAAACCTTACAACACTTGGCAATATCCCCACACCAAGCACAAGCCTTGAATCCACAAAGCTCACCCAAGACTTGACAAACCCAAGCCTTGATCACAATCCTTTTATAAAGATTAATTGTGTACAAAGAAACCTCTTGAAAGGAAATGAGTACAAATGAAGCTCTAGTACAATAGAGAGATGAGAGAATTGATGACTTGATGTATGCTCACTCTCAATTAAAGAAATGCTCACAAAGATGCTCTCTTTAATGATGTAAAATCATGAAGATGAAGAGAGAAAAGTTTAATCTATGAGCCTTGATGTTTCTCTAATGAATGGAGGCTTAGAATGTGGTTTCCATTGTGTATGATGAAGCCCCAAACCATTTATATAGGGAGCAAATGAAATATAGCCGTTATAGACAAAAAGTGAGCAAAACTGCCATTGCAGTCGACTGTATTCCCTCTAAAATAGCCATTGGAGTTTTGTCCTCGAAAATAGCCGTTAGAGCTGAATTTTGACCAATGCAGTCGATTGCATTGCACTGGGTTCAAATACAGTCGACTGGATTCAAATACAGTCGACTGTGTTACCCTACTGCCTATCGGCTGCCTCATGAAACCCCCTTTTCCTATTTTGGGGATAACTTTCTCTAAAAAAATCGGATTGAGGTGCCGTTTTTTGCGTTGGAAAGCTAATGAAACGTTTTATTAAGATATTAAAAGATTAGCACCAAAAACATTTTTGAGAAAATCTGAGTGAGCCCCAAAATTCACTTATCTTCAAGAACCACACTTGTGTGAAAGGTTATGAACTCACATGCAATGCACAAGGTGTCTTAAGGTCTTTTTAGGTCATAGTCATCAATCCAACCATCAAACCAAGACTAGTTACATAATTGTAAAGATCAATCATAATCGTAGTAACTTAGCCTTTGCATTCTTTCTTACTCTTTGACATAGAACTTGATGAAACTTCCATAGTATGTCCACTATAACTTTAAGCTTCTTTGGCTTCAATCCATCTATCCAAGTTCTCAAATGTGTCTTCATGAGTGTGCATGTATATGCCTACTAAGAATACACTCAAAGCACACATCAGAACATAATCAATGTGTAGTTATCATCAAAACAAGATGTAAGCCTAGGTTATCCAACCATAGGGCTAACACGCTACATAATGTAGAGGATAAAAAGAGAGAGAGAGAGAGAGAGAAGTACTGCCTGCCTACTCATTCGCTACATAATGTAGCGGATGGAGTTGGCGGGTATTTTTGTCAAAAAATCATCCGTAGCATAATGTAGCGGAAGTACTTAAAAAAACATAAAAAAAAAATCTGGATCGTCCACAGATTTCGCGTGGACGGCCAGATCGCATGGTCAACTTAACTCAAGTTGCCCACGCGGTCAACGGATCAGCTCCATATATATATATATATATATAGGGTGGTGATCCATTGATAGCGCTAGCAAGTTGCTAGCGCTGTTTTGCCGTCCGCAACATAATGTAGCGGACGATAAATTATCGTCCGCTACATTATGTTGCGGACGGTGAAAAAAAAGTGCTGTTGTGGCGCGCGATCTGGCCGTCTATTCTCGCCCGTGGACGGCCAGATCGCGCTAGCAACTTGGGTTAAGTTGCTAGTGCTATCAATGGATCACGACCCATATATATATATACTTTTCTTGGTTTAACATGTTTGCCCAAAAGTGTTTATAATCGGAAACATCAAAAGTGGTGTTTCTCATTTTAAAAGCCTTTTATGTTTTCGAGGAAGTGTTTTAAATACCTTCTTCTTCTTTTTTTGTGTGTCGAGCACTCATCAGAACTTTTTAATCTGTTTAAAAAAAGTTTTGATCACTTCAAAATCAATCCTCAACACCCCTTAGCAGAGTTTAAAAAACTCTGGTTCGTTCACGATGGCTTGCAATGAGAAACTGAGAATGATGCTTTTACCCCTTAGCAGGTCGGCTACTTTTTGTACCTTTCCTAGTGGTCCGTGATGAAGAAATACCCATGGTGAGGGAGCGTATCTTGAATTACATGATACTCCCATTACAGTCTAAGCATTTGCCATTTTTTCTGGTTGCATGACTCACTACGCTTCTACAGCCTTTAAACGATGAACCAAACTGGACTCCCCGATGAACAGAAATTACTCTTCTGGTATCTACCCACATAACATTAGTCTCTAAATCTTTCATAGCTACGAGGTATCTAGAAATTTGATGACCTACAAAAGCTATGTATGGTTAAGACTCCTAATTAGGCACAACTCAAGCCTCCATGTAAACTCCATTAGATGTGGCAGTGACTAACATTTTTTTATTAATAAAAATTCTATCTTGCTTAACTATTGTATTCGTTGTTTTACTCTTTAGATTTATGCTAATTTGTTTTCTATAATTAGTTATCACAATATAATCCATGACCCCACCTTAAATGCCAAACTGCGCTTTACCATTTTTTTTTGGCTTTAAATAGGAGAATTTCTTTGTTAATAAAATCACAAAACATAGAAATCCGACAACTATAAAACTCGCAGCAATGAGAAGACTATAAAAGGTTTGGGGATATGCTTGAAGTTGAAAAGCACAAGGATCTAGCTTTTGAAAGAGCTTTGCTCTACATGTACCATGGTAACAGTACGAAATGTCAAGAAATATTGGGGTAGGCAGTGCAAAAACGTAGTCCCCACATATCATCTCGGTGATGATCAATTGTGACTCAATACCAATAAGAATGTACTCTTTTAATTCTAGAGGCAGCCGAAAACAAATGTCGAAGCCTGTATTGAATAATGGCCTAACGCTTTGAAAGATCGTAATGCATCTAACCGATACAGACACAGTATTTGACACCGACTAGAACACCGGAGACATCGTTCCAAAAATTCTGATTTTGGCACAACAGGTCACCGTTACTTTTAAAATATTATTTTAACGTTGTTTGCGTTGTTGTACAAACTCACAATCGATTGGGATTGGTGGTCCATGTGCTGGCGGTTGGAGATCGCGGTAGGTGGTGTTTTAGGCAATTGGGATTGGTGGTCGATGTGCCGGCGTTGACGTCTCGCCAATGGTCGACGGCGACGATGTTGGTGATGCTATGGTTTGTGGAGATCACAGAAGTTGGTGCGTGGCTGGTGACGGTGGGGCAGCTGCGGTGGTGTTTTGGTATTG
Organism: Escallonia herrerae; assembly: GCA_033070095.1. Taxonomy (NCBI): domain Eukaryota; kingdom Viridiplantae; phylum Streptophyta; class Magnoliopsida; order Escalloniales; family Escalloniaceae; genus Escallonia; species Escallonia herrerae. Next base: position 161,296 of record JAVXUP010000916.1, on the reverse strand, counting down.
GGTGCACTGGTAACCGTGGTGCTTAAGAGATTCCATTAGGATGGAGAAGGGAGATTAGGGTGGCCAATTTTTGCACCGGCGGTTCTGCTATGAGATCGGCTGTGATTGCAGTGGAACCATGGGTTTGTGGTGATGATAGTTGACAGCAGCGATACAACGGTTTGACACGGCGGTAGAGAAGGTTTGTTGCTTCTCTTATGTTACCTCCAGTGAGTTGGGTGGTGGAACGGTGACCGAGAGTGTGCCCAATTAGTGATAATTGGTGATTGGAGGTGCATCTAAGGTGGAGCTTGACGGTTATGGCAGTGGTAACACTTAATACTATTGATTTAATGAGTTAAGACTAAAGAATTTTGGTAACAATCTGTATAAATTATGAAATGGGTTCTTGTGGGTGCCTTTGTTCTTGGTGAATGAAATAGAATGAACGAGATGGTTATTTCGGGTGTGTGTGTGTGTTTGGCAGGTGTATAGGTGTGGTTATTGTCGGACGAGCGTGTGTATTGGGGTGAAATTGTCTGGGTGCGTATGAGGAATGTGATATGGAGTTTGTTTTTAGGTATAGAGCAATAACTATGATGGTGGCGGACTAGTTATGGGGTTATTAGAAGGTGGTTGTGGTTAGGCGATGGGTGTAACATGGGTGGTTGTCAGGCATTATTATGTAGGTGTGTTTGGCGTGAGAAGTGCAGTTGTGTACGTTTGGAGGTGTGGGTGAGTATGTGCGGATGGACGGTATATGGTTGTACAACAATGTGGGTGAATGCGTAGTACGTACAATGTGTACATACAGAGTGTGACAGTGGGTAACATGGTACAATAGTTTTGTGTGCATAGTGTGGAGTGTAGTGTGAAGTTGACTTTGTTTGTAGAATAGTAACAATCATGGTGGTCAAATGGTTGTGGGTTGTTGGAAAGTGGCATATGTAATGGTAGATTAGCAGTGGAAGCCAGTAGCAGGTATGTTGGGTTTTGGTGGTATTGACTATGAAACGGGGGTTCGACGGTACGAGTTCAATATTGTTGTAATTAATGGTTGTGGTTTAGCAGTGGTTCTCGAGGTGACTGGAGTGGGGCAACCGTGGTGGAGTGTATATGGCGACAGTCGATAGAATTTAGGACCCTATTGATTGATGAGGGAACTTATTAGTTGCAATGGTTGACGGGTGTTGCAATTATACTAGGATGGAATAACTGTCGGTGAAATGTGTATGACTGTGTAATTATGGTTTCTAGGTGGGTTGTGTGTGCGCACCGGTAGGTGTACGTGTTTCATGTGTGTAGGCAAGTGTGTATATTGTGTAGGCGTGATTGTGGCTGGATGATAAGGTGTAACAGGGGTGCATGTGGGACACTATTGCATGAGGAGTGCGGTTGTGTATATTGTAAAAATAGGGCATGCTCGATGGGTTAGTGACATCAAGTTAGTTGAGAAAGGCTCGACAGCGTTGATGAAATGTCGAGAATGGCATGGTGAACTGGGCACGATTTTGGAAGGGTTGTGTAGCGAGCGGTCAGATGTGGCGTCGGAGTTGTTGAGGAAATAACCAACATGAATCACCAATGATGCCTTCGTGTCATAATAAAGCTGGGAACATGGAGATAAAAAGAATGGCCCTAACCATTCTTTTGGCAAGATGTAGCAGCGAGATTGTCGCTCCAGAGACTTTGATGTGGGAAATGCGTAGCGTCAAGTAAGTGACCATTTGATTCAACTAGTATTTTTATATAAAATGTATATGTTTATGTACTGTTAAAAAGTGGCGTTTATTAGCCTTGACTGTTTTAATCATGTTTAGTTACTCTGGCTTGATTTGCTAAACAAAGCTTTTAATGGTTTAATTCCCGTTAAAAACCGAACAAGCATGTAAATGATATCTTTCTTAGAAATTGTAATGGAACTCAGATTTGAAATTATTAGTGCAAGTGAGATGCCTTGGTATTTGACATTCTTGTGAATATTGAAGAGCTTGAAAACTATCAAAATGGGTGTGAGCATGGTTTGAGATCAATCGATAAGAGATTGTGTTTACGATGAACCAAAAGGTTTTTTTGTTTATTCGATTGTTGTGCCCATATCTACGGGAAAAAGTTGGATTTCGGGCCTTGATTAATGGGGCTTGTATGTTAATGCACAATACTGTTGCTCGTGGTTCGCCCTTGCGTCCACAGAATTTTATCCCGGATGGAGGAGGGATTTTGGGCCCAAGTAAGTGGGGCCTCTACGCTGACCGCAGCCTATCGTTTGAACTGATATTGAGATTGAACTGGTTGTCGTGAGTTTGTGCTAATGATTTTATACTTCAGTTTTGGTTTCATGTACTCTATTTTGTTTTACCCAATGATTACAAACTTTATGATTTTAGATTTCTTATGTGGCTGTAATATGAAGTGAGTTATTTTTTGGCATGCTATCGCCCACCTAGTTGAAGCATTGGTTACTTACTGAGCAAGTGAAAGCTCATCCCTTACTTATCATTTCAGGTTTGAAAGTAAGGTGACGGTGATGAGCATAGGAAGGAACAATTTGGCGCTGAGCTCCGGAGACTGTATTGGTTGAGTCACTAAATATTTAGATTGTTGGGTTAGTTTAGTTGTTAACAAATCAGTGTTATGATGAGTGTTAGCTTAAGTGTTGTATTCAAGTATGAAAATGTAATTTAAGTTGTAGAAGTTTTAATTTTTGCTGCGACATATGTTGGTTTTAGCGAGTAAGGCCTAGCAAAGCCCTCGGTTGAAGTCCATTGGGTCTGCGACCGGTCACATGACTAGCTCGCGGGCTTACCCGTGGATTCGGGTCGTGACAATTTAGCATGTCTGGGAGTTTTCTAATTGTCTCTCTCCTGCTTTGGAATTTTCTTTGGGGTTTGATTACTTGGAATTAGTTTTACTAGTACTGTTGTTGCCTAAGTGCTCACTGTTATCAACTGCTTTCTGTCATTTGGCTTTTAGGGTTGAGCGTGAACAACCCCCGGGAATTAAATGATGATGTTGAGTTAGAACAATTGAGGTTTAGATCAACACTCCTAAATTTGTATTTTTTCTGGATTGATCCGGTTACACAATCCCGATATTATCTTTATCATGGAAACTAAAAAACCATGTTCCTTAGTAGCTCATCGCTTTAGGAAACTCATCGCTTTAGGAAACTAGGTTTTGTTACAATTGTGGGAGTGGATCCTGTTGGTCAAATTGGGGGCCTGTGGCTTGGGGGGGGGGGGGGGTTTCTGAACTCACTATTTTCTATTAAACATTCGGATAAAAACTTCATTCTGATCTCAGTTGACTGTCGGGATGCAGTTTTTGAATTCTATGGTTTCATTTATGGGCATCCTTAGGTTCAACACCATAGTGAAACCTGGTTACACATTTAACAAGTTCTAGATCCTTTCTCAGGTCCTAATTGTTTATGCAGTGACTTTTACCAAGTTTTGTCATCCTGAAATCAGGCATACATTCGGGTATTTTTCCTGGGGCACATGGTTTGAGATTTTTCCTTGAGCATTTTGGGTCATCAGACATTGGCTAGAAAGGTTCACAATATACTTGGATGAGGGGTTCTCCTGAATTTGGGTTTGTTCTTGAAAAGTTGGATATGGCTAATCCTGATTGGATATTGTGTTATCTGGAGGCTTTAGCTAGTAATCTTGCCATTCTACGTTCTGATCATGATCCTATTTTATGTGATGATAATCCGCGGCGTTTTTTGTTTCCCGGACCTTATCGTTTTGAAGCCTTTTGGTTAGAATACGCTGCTTGTCTTCAAATTTTAAAGTCTGTCGGCTTTCTCCTCCTTTAGGTTCCCCTTTATTTCAATTCATGTTCTGTTCCTGTGCATGAAACCTCCTTTAGCCTGGAACCATCTCAATACTAGTGACTTACCTGGTCTTGTTCAACATACTTGTCACTTTCTTTCTTCTGTCTTCTCTTCAAATGCCTTCACTTTCACGTGATCTGATTCTGTAGTTAAATCAGCCTCTTAACGCGAGTGAAATTAAAAGGGCTGTTTTTCTTCTAAAAGGTTTTAAATCTCTGGGTCCTGATGGTCTACCTATTGTCATGTTCCATAGGTTCTGGGACTTTAAACCCTTGATTACTTGAAGTGTCTTATCCTTTTTGAATTCTGACTATCTTTTGTAAGAAGTCAATAATACTTTCATATCTCTTTTATCGAAAATCCCTTGTCCTGAGTCACTGGCTAACTTTCTTCTCATCAGTCTCTGTAATGTGATTTACGAAGTCATTGCTAAGATTCTGGTGGCCAGATTATCCCTTGTGATGGATTTCCTGATTTCACCCTTTCAAAATGCTTTCGTTAAAGGTCGTTGTCTTTTGGACAATGTTGTCCTAGCCCAAGAACTTACCCGTTGTATCTCCCAATAGAAAAAGGGAAAAATTTCCTTGTGGCACTTAAGCTAGACATGATTAAGGCTTTTGATTGGTTGAAATGGGATTCCATTGATAATGTCGTGCATATTATGCATTTTTCTAGCAACTAGATCCAGCTTATCATGCAATATGTTATGACAGTCTCACACTCACTCTTGGTCAATGGAGCTATCACACATCATTTTTTACCTAAGTGTGGGATCCGTCAGGGAGATCCACTTTCTCCCTTCATGTTTATCCTTTGTTTGGAGGTGCTCTCAACCTCTCTCACTCAAGCTGAGAAATCCAGTCAGATTTTGGGATTCAGAGTAGGGAAATTAGCACCTCCCATCTCACACCTTGCGTATGCTGACAATGTTTACCTATTTCTTACCCTACCTAAGTTTTGTTACATCGGTTTTTGGGCCTAAATCGATTCTCAATCTTTACTGTCAGCTTATTAACTGGCATAAGTCTGGGCTTTTCATCAGTCCTTATGCCTCGCCAGCTATTCGAGGTCAAATTGAATCTGCTCTAGCGTTTGCCTCCAAACCTAATTTTAGTAAATACTTGGGCATTGAGTTAGACATCTTAGCTAACCGGAAATTGTTATTTGCTGGATTAGTTCAACGTGTGTAGGTTTAGTGTGCCATTAGTTGGACCTGCTTCTTAATAAGGGGGCAGAGCTACCTTAATTCAGTCTGCGTTATCCTCTCTCCTCATTCACTATCTGTCAACTTGATCAAATTTTGGCCAGATTCTGGTGGTCAGGTGAGGCCTCTCAAAAATTTATTCATTGGATCTCCTGGACTACCCTTTGTTTAACAGAATACCTTGGAGGGTTAGGATTTCATGACTTCCATTCTTTCAATGAGGCATTGCTAACCAAACAAGCATGAATATTTTGGTCTTTGCCTTAGAGTTTAACTACGCAAGTCCTGAAAGGACGTTACTTTAAACAACAAGTCTTCCTCAAAGCAAAGAATAACAGTAACAGTTCATGGGTCTAGAAGAGCATATTAGTGGGACAATGGGTTCTAAAATAGGGCCTTCAGTGGAAATTTGGGATGGTCGATCAAATTTCTATCTGGATGGATTGGTGGCTACCTTCGATGCCCCCTCTCTCCCTTATCCAGTTTAGAACTACGAATTCTTTTCAACTTGAGTGTTAATTACTTGTTCATTCTGAAGACTCTAGTCTAGAATGACCACAAAAATCTTACTGTATTCTCTATTGACATAGCATCCCGTATTTTTCGCCTTCGCCCTTTTCCATATCTTTCAGTTGACAAACCTGTTTGGCCTTTTTCCTCAAGTAACTCAATCTCAGTTGTGGCTTCTTATAAATTCTTCATTGGTCGCTTTTCTAGTCAGCATGTTATTGAGTCAAGCGTGACTCTAGCTCTTTGGCGACATCTATGGAAGCTGCCCATCCCTGAGAAAATTAAGTACTTTTTTATGGCAATTTCTTCATAAGCGTTTAGCCCTTTGTTTAGAACTCTTCAAGAGACACTATTTTGGATCTGAAACCTGTCCTCTTTGTCATAACCCTTCCAAAACCCATGAACATTTATTTCTGACTTGCCCCTTGGTTAGAACAATTTGGGCATCTCCTCTTGGCGTTCACGTCTCCTTGAATAATGAAGTTGAATCTTTAAATGATTGGTTATGTTCATGGATAAATAAACCCAGAAAGAACGAGCTGCTCAATTTCCCCAACCTTATCAAAATCTTCTGCTTACTTTGGCATATCTGGATTGCCAAGAATGCCGTTGTGTTTCAAGACAAACCTTTTAGTCTCTCGTCCATGCGTCGGAAATCAGATGCTATGCTTTACAACCTTCGCTTTTCCAAAAATTATTAGCGGAGACTTTGTAATATTTTACAATCCCAAATCCATGTTGCTACTGAACCTAAAACTTTTATTGGATTATAACACTTTCACCCTCCTCTATCTTTGTTATACCATCAGGGCCATTGTTCCTGCTCAGTGTAGCTTGCCCCGGTTAATATTGTTTTGGAGGTGCAGAGAAGTCAAGATGGTAACAGATTTGGCATTGGACTTCTCTTATGTAACTTTCACTGGATTCCTATTAGTTCATGTGTTTCTTCATTTTGTCTGCCAAATCTGAGAATGATCGATAAGCATGTTACCACTCTTGCATTTCAATGATTATCTAAATTACGTTGTTTTCATATTATCCTGTTAATGGTTTCATCTCCTATGTTTGAACAGCTCCAACACAGTAACTTCTCATCTCAGGGACCTTGTGATTAAGTATGTACAGTTGCCGAATAGTCAATCAACCAGCCGCGAATTCTTACGTTCAGTGCACATTGGGAGGGTACAGATCGAGTTCTAGGTTTGGCTTCAGCGCTAGCATGTTTTGGGTTACGACATCGGGATGGTTTTCAGTTAGACTGGTTTGATGTTGTAGAGACTGAAATCCCACTTGTTATGGTTGTTGCTAATTCCTTATGAGCTCTCCCTCTTCTTTTTGTAGCTTTTAATAGTCGGCTTTTTGAAATAATATCTCGGCCTATATGGTTGGGACTATCGCCCTTTATTTTTAACTTTTAGTTCTGTCGATGTTTTGGATCTTATCTTTAATCGTATATATTTCTGAGATTTCTCCCCCTCCCCCCACAAAAAGGATAAATCCAATTTTTCTTCCAATGATTTATCTAATTTTGACACCATCTGCGACACCCTCAATTCTGGTGATATCACCAGGTTGAGTTATCGATCATAATCACATTCAAAACCCCGTGTAGAATACAAAGCAACTACATCCTCATACTTATACATCATTAATAGACGCTCTAAAATGCATCTGTATAAAAATTTTCTTTCTAAACATACATCGAACTACGGCGGAAGACTTTCAGGTCTCTAAACAACATGAATGCCTACAACCTAATATACAACTGTAGTCGTCAGACTCTTATCAACTTTTCTCGTAGCTCAATCTTTATCTCACCATTTCTAGCTTGTCTTACCTCACACAACTGATCCCTTGCTCAACTTTTCCAGCTTATTTCTTTTCCCTTTTTAAAGGGTTCTCCTTGATCAGCCTTATAGCCTGCTGCATAACACAACATAAGGAATGAGTGCAAATCGCCCAGTAAAGATGACATGAGGAGTATTGTGTACAAATGGTTCGAGAGACTCGGAGGAGTAATAATCATCTCAACGATTAGCAATGAATCAAGAGTATACAATAAAATTTCAGCATCAACATAATTTGTCAGACGATAATTTTTTTTTCATTAGACTAAGTGGCTTCAAGGCCCAATAGAACAACATTACTGCCACCTCCTCATGAACAGAACTGACTGACTGACTGACCGACTATACAAGTGAACACTAAAACAGGAAATCGAAAGAAATAAAATCAACGAAATACAAGTCATTAAAATCGTTAACATCAAAAGAAAATCGAATGCAATGCAACTTGGACATGACGGATTGGACTTGACCAGACTTGGCTCGAGCACCATACATCCTCTTTGGTCAGTGATCATAGTTCATAGGCCATCCTCTTCATATTGATGTCTCATTTTATGGGATGTTCATCTCAGTCTCAAATCAATAGAAGAGACACTGTCAACAAGTAGGGAACTCATCTAGAGTGCTTGTCCCTGACCACGTTATAGCTAAGCAATAGGACTTCATCAACGGGGCGGACTAAGCAAAATTATTCCACCTTATTAATAACACAATTCAACAAGGAATACCGGATCAGAAGATCAACCAGTGCTCATATCTAACAACGGGAGTTCAACGTAACATCATCAACAGGGCGGACTCGGGAGAAGTTTGCCATAAGTCCTCAATAGCATTCTTACTTAAGAGAAATGTCGATCATCAATAAGTGCCAACATTTAACAACAACAACAATGTAACAATCTCAACATCATCGTCATTAATGACAGGGTAGACTATGGAGATGTTTAACCACAAGTCCTCAATAGTGTTCTCAAATCAATAATTACCGACATCTCACAACAACCTCACAACCCCTACACCATATCAGCCCTAATGTCAGTTATGCTAATCGAATCAAGTCATAGCATACTTGGACATGCTTTATCCTCACTAAATTTCATTAACGGGGAGGACTAAGGGAATTTATTCTACCTTAAGTCCTCAACATCATAATTCAAGTAAACGAATACCGGTCACGATGACTACCAGTGTCCAATCATAACAACAAGATTTTAAAATATATGTCATCAACATGTCATGCTAACCAAAATAATTGATTAGCATATCAGAAACGCATTGGCTTATAGCCGAAGCAACTCGCAACCTCTGATCGCAACGAGCCTGTTGAACTGAGGGTTTTTTTTTCTTCTTTTTTTCTCTTCTTCTTTTCTATATTCTTCTGTTCTTCGGTCACTGTTCCAACCATTGTTCCCAAGTTTCTTTAATTATATATTTTCACCCCACAATTTCTTTTATAATTCCCTTCACCAATTTTATAATTTAATTTTACTTAATCAACCTTAGAGAAACTAGGAGGTGGCAACTTCTGGGATGATTTCTCCCAGATTCGTGACTCCTCTTGCCAATTTTTAGAACTGGCACTTTGGCCCCTAAAGTTTCTTAAAATTTTATTTTGACCCCTTTACTTTGGAAAATTTATACTTTGACCCCGAGACCACATTAACCTTTCATTTAACTGCCTAACACCTAATTATCATTAAAATGATGCTACTTAATAAAAATATGCATCTGGTTCACCATATTTTTCAAAATTGCATTTTTGCCCCTAACTTTCTAAAATTACAGTTTGACCCCTAAGGCTAAACTAACCTCCCATTCTATTCTAATTAGTCGATTATCGATAAAAATAATGCCCTCGATTAATCTAATTCTTGGTTAGATTAAATCTGGGTATTACACCATCAATTGAAGTTAAGCACAGTACAGTCACTGACTGCAGCCTATGACCATGAACCACCAATCTGTCAACCCCATCTTCATTTTCGGCTCAACATCAATTGATGCTTAACAATATCCTCCCAAATTGAAACATGGGGGGCTTTACAAGTAAACATGACACTTAAGGATCAAGAGGGTTGGGCATCTGAGGAAGCGCCATCAGTGCATGCGGCGAGTTTCCTTTAATTTAGATCGAAACGAGTAAATGCCCTAAAGTCAACCAATATCTTCCATTTATTTTCTAGCAATCTCATATTTCATAATTATTGCATGTCATTTGAGCTTGTTGCGTAAAAGACCAACCGCATATGAAAGAGTCCATCTTCGTGTTGTTGGAGTATTTTAACAAAATCTTTTAGTTGCTTTAGTCCCCCATTAATTATAAATGGAAAAAATAAGATTTACTTACATACTTAAACTTTTGAAAAATACTTGTCCCTCATTGACCCTTTAAATGAACTTTAAGGAATATACAAGAGAACTTTCATTAGCCTCTTTGTAACATCTGTGTGACTCTTAGACTCACACGAGTAAGGGGGAAGGACATGTGGGGAAAATACAAGTTCCTAAAATTTATGAATGTGCTCTGGCAGCATTTTGGCATCTCCCCCAGAACTAATACGAGACTATTACATGCTATTTATACTATAAAATTACAGTTGTTGGGCTACCCATGTTAATGCACACTTCTATTCTCGCCAACTAAAGTTTTCAGTACCTACAATTATATTTTTATTACATCTTTTAATGTTGAAATGAATTTCAAATTAATTTTTTGTGACAAATTTTCAACAGCTACTTTTTCATCAAACCTTAGACCTCTACGAGTCTTTGTTACACTTTTTCAAAACACCAAAGCTTTTTCATTTTCACTTTTTTATTTTCTATACACTTAGATGGGAACTGAGAATTATATGGTGAAGCTTTTGCTTCATTCGTTTGTGCACTTATACGAGCGAAGCAATAGCTAGAACTGCACTATTGTATCTCGAAGGTGATGCATCAAGAATCTCGTTCTGTCGTTGGAGATCCGAAGGAGCGCAAGTCATCTTAAGAGAAAGGCCTAGTTTGCATCTTAGCTAGCTAATCTTTACTTATCATTGGAATTTATTGCATTTTCTTGTAACACTTTCAATAAATTAAGATGATTCCATGGCTGATTCCACCAACTCTTTTACCTTTCTTACTACCAAATCAAATGACTTGAATTAGACATTCTGTTTTGGTAGACAGAATTTCAAAAGGTGGGCTAGTAAGGTATTGTTTTATCTTTAATTGATAAAGGTGGTATGGATTTTAACCACCAATAATCCAAAGAAGGTGGACACAAAAGGTATGAATGAGGAAGAATTGGCGTTGCAAGAGAAATATGTTGCAGAGTGGAAAAATGACGAAAAAGATTGTTGTATTTATTTGCTTATTGCCTTTCCAATGAACTTTATGATTCTTATCTTCGTACTTACAATTCTGCCAAAAGAATGTAAAAGAATTACAACAAAATACGACATTGAGGAAGCCAGAATAAAGAAGTGGCATATAGTGGCTTTTTCAACTACAAGATGTCAAAAAATATGTCAGTTGTACTTCAGAAGTACGACCTTTGGATGATTTTTCATGAAATCATCTCGGAAGGAATCCGTGTAGATGAACAAAGGCAAGTTTCGGAATGCCTATGTCACAAGCGATCAAAACTGTCTATTGTGAATCTTATGGTGCAACTTCAAATTAAGGAGAAAGGAACAAATCAAGATAAGAAGAATGAAGCTCTTGCCAAGAAACACAAGCCAACCATGCCAACAACAATTGTAGTAATGTTAACGGTAATTGTGCATAGGCAAACTTCCAATTGTCTAGTGATAGCGCTCCCAGGAGTCAAAACAATTTTCAAACCAAAAATAATTTTGTGAATGCTTGAGGCAAGCATATGAAAAGGCAAAGGTTTAAAAAATGAACATTTATCCTACACCTCAAAGAAGTGGAACGAAGGTGATCCTTCCAATAGTGAAAATAGCAACAACAAGAATAAAAATTTGAACAACAATTCTAGCAACAATCATTTTGGAAATGGTACATGTTTTATATGTCCTGCTAGCAATGGCGGGAATCGAAAACTCGGTTCAACTCCACAAGCAAATATTATAGAGGAACCACTTGTTACTATGATTTTCAAATTAATCTGGTTAAAAGTGTGGAAAATTGTGAGCTGATTTCCGGGCATCTAGACGTGTTTGTGATGATAGAAATTTGTTTAAAACTATGTCCTTATTAAGAGGACAAGAAAGTTATGCTTGATGGTTCTCACTCTACAAAAGTCTTAGGCATGAGGAATGTTGTTCTTAAGTTTACGTTATGCGGAATTTTGAACCTTAAGGATGTGCTATACACTCTGGATATTAAATAAAACTTGGTGTCCGATTATCTTCTCAACAAGGTAGGATTCAAGCCAACATTCGAGTCCGATGAGTTTGTTCTATCAAAGAACTATATGGTCGTTGCTAAAGTTTATGCATGTGATCACATGTTTAAACTCAATCTTGAAACGAATAAAGCATCTACCTCCATTTATATTGTGTCTTATGTGAACATTTGCATGCTCATCTTTGTCACGTAATGGCAAATATCTCAAATATATGAGTCAAGTAGGAATTTTGCCTAAACTGCATAATAAACTTGAGAAATGTTAATTTTTTAGTATGACCAAAGTCACTAAACAATCTCATCGCTGTGTTGAAAGAAATTCTGAGTTGTTAGAGTTAATTCATTCTGATATGTGTGCATTTAAAAGCATTTTGACATGCAGCGGAAAAATACACTATATCACTTCTACTGATGATTTTTCTAGATATTGTTATGTCTATCTCATGAAAAATAAAAATGATGCTTTTGAAATGATTACTATTTTAATCAAAGAATTAGAAAATCATTTTCATAAAAGGATAAAAAGATGAGAAGTTAAAGAGGTATGTAATGCGATTCCTTAAGCCTTATTGCATGTACTAATCTGTTGCGATTGTTCATGAAACTACCCCTCCTTATTCTTTCCTACCTCTAATGATGTGGCTGAAAGAAAAAATAGGACTTTGATCAATTTAACCAATTCCATGCTTGCGAGCTCTAGTCCACATAAAAATCTTTGGAGTGAAACTCCATTGAGCGCAAACAATGCCCTTAATAGAACACCTAAAAAGAATTCCTTAAAACCCATTATGAATTATGGAGAAATAATAAACCAGATTTAGAACACTTTAGAGTTTGGGGTGTTTAGGCTTTGTCAGGACCTCTGACTTAAAATTTTGTAACTTGGGAATTAAATCATTACGTGTGTGTGTGTGTGTGTGTGTGTGATTATGCTCTCAATAGTAAAGCCTATAGGTATCTTGATCTTAAGAACAATGTTGTGGTTGAATGTATTGATATTATCTTTCATGAAGTAAACTTCTTCAAATTTAAACATAGTGGGGATGAAGAAAACATATATTCATCCTAACCTAGTCATGAGGCAAGCTTGATCTTTGCAACTTTGTAACATAAAGGACGAAGAACCTGGAATGAGAAAATGTGCAATGGTAGAAGCTTATCCTTCCCAAGTGACACACTAGGGCGTATAAACCCCCTATCAAGCAACTATTTGCTTTCTTCTACTTACTTCTGCAGGTCCAACCAATAAATTGATGGCCCTCGTAACATATGCGTAGTAAACGCAACCTTCTGATGTTTCCCACAACCTGTTATTTCAAATGCTTTTTTCCTTTTTCTTTAACGAAGTAACCACTTTTATTGGATTGCTTCCTCTATGGAATTCACTAGGTCGAGCATCCTGAAAATCTCAAAACTTATATTCCTGCCTTTGTGCTACTGAAATTGTTGCATTAGCAGCAGCCAGTTGTGCTACAGGTGTTGTTACAACTTCATGCAGAAGTCCCACCAGTTCCCTTCTTAAGTCTTCTCTATTAATTTCTGCCTTATTGTCATTTATTGATGTATCTTTGGGATTTATTACTAGATGCTCCGAATGACCACTTGGGAGAATGTTTGATATTTTGAGGTTTTTTTTACTTTGTTTATTTTATGTTAACGCTCCAAAAATTTGGTGCGTTACACCAAACCTTAACTCTAACCCCTTAACATACCCATCTTTAGTTAGCGACCTCATATTACAAAATTCTTGGAACATCTTAACTGTCTGAGCTTTTTTACTTCTAGACATAGTCATTCCTATCCTTGCCATTCACATCTTGGCCCACCCTCTTGCCAACATTAAAGTCAAGAAAGCAACTCCGACTGGAAACGACACAGTAGCATCACCCTGTAATTTGTTGTATTGTCTCAAGAACTCTGACATGATTGATTCTGGAAGACACCCTTGGTGTTTCTCCCTTTTCTTCTCCCCTTTGGATAACCTTATGGTCTCTACAGCTACCCCCAAGATTACCTTTCTCCTTTGGGAAGTATTGTCGAACAGTTTCCTACCTACTCCAAAACTTTTTACCCTTAATATCATCAACTCCCCACTCTGCCCTCTTTGTGACCTTCATCTAAAAACTTTGGATCACCTCTTCTTTCACTGTCCCTGCGTCAGACCTATTTGGTTTGGTGGTCGAATGAGTATTAGAATAGATCAAAGCATTCTCGCGTTTAAGGAATGACTATTGCATGGCTCAATAATACCCAGTCCTCGTGCAAACTTTTACTTAACAATCTCACTATTTCTTCCACTATTTGGTTTATTTGGCTCAATAGAAATAAAAAAAATCTTTAATCGCAAGGTTTCTTCACCACTGTCCACTGGAAATTCATTGCCAAATCCATAACCTCTCCCACTTGCCAGTGGCGGAACCAGGATTTCACCCCAGGGGTTGTTAAAAATATATTGAAGTCAGTAGATTTTTTTATAAGTAAAATAGTACACAAAAATAGAGTTCACTTTTTGATAATGCACAAAAAAACATACTAAAAAGCATCCAAGGTCTTATTAAGTTTCATGAGAGCCACTAAAAACTCATTATAGCACAAAAGAAATGAATACAAAATAGATATTTCAGTGTTTGCAAACGAAAGCACTAAATAACTACTCGATGAGGTACCAAAGATTGGTAGTAGTGCTTGATAATAACTTCATTCCCAATAATATTTTGGAAGACATTTTTCTCAATGTAACAAACCAAGCTACCATTCGTAAGACCAATCTCAAAAGCAAGTACACCAAAGGATATATGACATCCTTTTTCAACTTAACTAACTTTATAGCAAGTTCACCAATTCTCGTGACATCATAAAGTTCTTCACAGGAGAGCACATCCATAATATAAGTCTCAAGGTGACTTTCAAGTACTTTAAGCTCTAATGTAGAAAAGTCATATGAATAAAACTGTGCAAGACGTATCAATTTCTGCTTATTAAAAGCAGAAAAATCATCACTTGGATCAAGACATGCCATACAAATAAGCAACTCTGTGGTTACCTCACTGAAAATATTATTCAACTCATTGATTTGCAAATCAACAACCATTAGAAAAGTATCAACACGATAGTAGTAAATAAATTTACCTTCTTCAGCATTACATTTTTTCCTCCCTGAGGCTACAAACCTCACATCCATGTTCAATATGTCAATATCGTTTTACACAAAATTGTAAGACCTCTTCCACCAAGTCTTCCCACCCATAATCTCTCAAGCTCTGCAATGCTCTGCAATTGTTTCTTTGTTATTCTTACCAACTTCATTGCATTCATGATGTTTTGATCTTTCTTTTGTAATGCTTGTGAATGTTTATTCGTCATCGCCAAAATATTTTTCATCAAATGCATGTTGAAGACAAAATCATAAGTTGGCACTAAATTCAAAAGACTTAATGTTTCACCTCTCTGATTATAATCTGTCTCAACAACCTTATTAAGCACGCCTATCACTAAAGCAAACATATGAATCAAATTCAATACTGCATCGTAATGTGATTCCCAATGGGTCTCTCCTGCTCTTTTGATGCTAGTTTCTTGATTTAAACCTCGACCATTGACGATATCACCACTCTTAATGGTGTGAGCAAGTCTAATGGCTTCACATTCTCGAAAAGCGTCTTTTCATTTCCATGAAACTCATAGTGTTTACTAGTTTAGCAACCAAATTAAAGAGTAATAAAATTTGAGAATGTTTTTTTGCAACAGCTACAAGACTTAACTAAATTTTATAAGGAAAGCAATGAATACAATAGGCTCTTTCATTCTCTCTTTGAATTAAAGTTTTAAGACTATTGAAATCACCTTGCAAATGGCTTGCTCCATCATAGCCTTGTCCATGAACTCTTGGAATGTTCAATTCATGCCTTGAAAATAAACTGTCAATTGCGTCTTTCAATGATAAGGCAGTGGCATTAGTAACATGTACAATACCAAGAAAACGTTCAGTTACACGTCCTCTTTTGTCCACATAACTCAAGACAACTCTCATTTGTTCTTTGATTGAAACATCACGACAGTCGTCAACTAAAATGAAAAATAATTTAATTTTCATTTCTCCAACAATTGCATCTCTTATTTCTATAGCAACGGCACTAAAAATTTCTTTATAAACTTTTGGTGATATCAATTTGAGATTCTAAGGAGCAATTGACAACCTGACTTTTTCACGCTTTCATTATGATCAACAAGGAACTCTAAAAGTTCTAGAAAATTTTTCTAATTCTCATATTCGTTAAATTCATCATGCCCACAGAAAGATAAGCCTTGACGTAAGAGAAGCGAGTACGGTATTGAACCTCACTTTCATCTATTTGCTTAGACAAAACTACTTCAATAGTCTGTTTAGGGTTATCAAAGGCTTGACACTTAGTTAAAGCAAGATTATGTGCACTACCAACTTCTCTAACACGTTTTTGGAATTTATTCCTCTTTCTCCAATCTTTAAAACCATGGTTGACAAAAGTACCACCATCCCCTTGCTCCCCATGAGCACAATATGCTTCATCTTTTGCTACGATATACTCCAACTAACTTGTATAAATGTCAAACAAAGAAGAAACAAATTGACGAGACTGAATTCCAAATTGTGTAAATGGAAAATTGTGGTGATGAGGTTGGCAAGGACCTTTCGACCAATACGCTCATCGAACTTAATCTCCAACTTTAGGACCATAATCCAAAATATTCGGAGGCAACCTAGGATCCACAATAAGCTCATCAGAGTTGAACTCATTGCTAACTCTGCTTGAATGTCCGGAATTAACATCAGGATGCACAATAGAAGCCTTGTCCGTTACTGTTAGAATGGAGACTGTTGAATAGTATCTTGATTTCTAAACTCATTCTTATTAGATTGCAAATATTCTTCCAACTTTTCTTTTATTTTTAACAACTTTTCCATTCTGGAAAAAAACAATTCATGCATAAGCAACTAAAAAATATTCATAAGCAAAAAAAATGTTTCATTCATAATTTTGATTTACTTGAGAAAGATGCACATTAGGTGCCATATATTGACGTTTAAAGTTACGGCTTATTTGTACTGTTTTCTTCTATTCTAAGCGGGTTTAATATTTGCAAGACATGATTACTTTTCTAATTAGTTAAGCCCTAACGCACCTCCTTCTTTTTTTCTTTGTTTTATTGAAAATAAATTTACTCCAAAATTATTGGTTCAATAGAGTTTTTTAGTTCAGTATTGAAGTAAAATTATCAATTTTTTTAATCCTACCACATGTTCAATTGCATTTCTTGTTAAAGATAAATTCTAGGGGCAACTTCTGTCAAAGTAATCTCATGTTTTAAGGAGTTGTACCATTTGTTTCTTTTGGTGTACCTTTCTTTGGGCAGAGTTATTTTGCTTTTAAACAGAGATACCATATGTTAACCCAACAAAATTAGCAGTTGAATCTGTACTAGTATCTAGAATTCACCCCAAAGCACTAACAAAGTCCTACACTATACTTACTCTAGCAAGAACATATTTTCTATATCAATCCAACAATCTAATTAAGTCCTATACTACACCAACAAAATTGATTGGTTTAATAGAAAATCTCAATCCAATTTGGTCACATATCTCAATCAACAATCCAATTAGGTCACATATGTCACCACCCGAACCCACGGGTAGGGCCATGAGCTAGGGACGTGACCGGCCGCAGGCCCATTCAAACACCTGCCAGGGCTCTGCCAGGCCTTACTACAATCCTGTGACTCCAAGTTAATTCTAATTTACGGACCTCCAAAAATTCAAATAAAACTTTCATTACACGTCTTTAAAACTTATAAATAGAACTCGAGGGGACCTATGCTCCTTACATCAGTTCAAGCATAACGTAAATTAACATAGACTAAAATGTTTGAATAGTGGGCACTCATTATTCTAAAAGTTCTCTTCGGGCACTACTCCCCCATGTGGCTCATACGGCTCCACTTCCCTTAAGTCGTCACCTGAAAAATAAAGAATGAGCGAAAGCCCAGCAAATACACCAGCCATGTTTCTAAAATAAGTTTGAAATTTCTAAAACATGCCATGGGTTTTCTTTTAACAAATCAAACAATCGATTATTGTCATTCGTAAAAACCTCCTTCACATACATATACATGAAATTTCAAAAGAAAAGATTTCAAATCTGAGTACAATCATCGTTCATTCCATTCACATCAGACACATATATTTCTTTTCGTAGGTATGCTGCGGTCAGCGTACGAGCCCCCCTGACTAGGGCCCGAAATCCCTCCTACACCCGGGATAAAATAATTGTGTGGACGCAAGGGCGCACCACCAGCCACAGTATTGTGCATCAACGTACAAGACCCGTTGACCAGGGCCCGAAATCCAACATTCCCCCGTTGGATATGGGGCACAACAACCAAGACGAGTTTCATTGCCCATTAACATCAAATCAATAAAATTTTATGACTCACACGACATTCCATGGCATTCTTTCAAATTACATTTCTCATCAAATACTTTCGAAATAAAACATATGCAGAATAAAACATTAAACTTCAATGATCAAATCTTAAATACATATTATAGGTTTTGCAAATAAATATACGGAGGAACATGACAGGGGTACTTACCTCGCTCAAAATCTACTTCTGGTATTTGCTCAAATGCTGGCCCTAGTTCTTGACTATCAAAACCTAAATAACAAATCATACGAAGGTCATTTATTGTCGCTCGGGCACGTTTAGGTATTATGTTTCTTTTAGATGAGTAAAACTTTACCCAACCGTCCCCCGATTAATGTATAATTACCTATTTACCCCTAATGTCTAAAGTACCTTATCCACCCAGATATAACCTAAAAGAGTCATTAGAAATAATTTAATAACTATCGTGATAATAAAGCGCTACGCTATATCCGTTCGGGCGCTACACTACTAAGAACGCAAAAAATAGCAAACGACTTTCAAAATTTTGAAATTCTGGAATATACATTATCATAGCTACGTAAGACTATTATAAAAGTATCATAATTTAATAACTTAATTTACTATAAAAAATGCACCGAAATCTCTTTTACGACTAAAATTACTTAACATGCTTATCGAGCTCCGAAAAATCTGAAACTTTTACTGTGTGTAGATCTTGCAAACTTAACATAAGTTACTTCTTTGAGTTTTGTCCAAATAAATTCCTAAATATATTTAAAAATTCAGAAGTGAACTGCTAAGACAATAGTCCCCTTTAGCGACACTTTTGAGTTAATTTCTTAAAACTAGACTTTCCCTCTCTAAACACAGTGCCTTCTTCTCCACCATTAATCCCATTTGTCTCTTCCCACTTCACCAGTTTATATTATACCCTCACATACGTTTTATACCATTTCTATACATCACTCATACACTTGCTCCTCCCAAAGCTCAACACCCATTTCATGCCATCTAACAACCCATGCAGCAACACACACTCACAAGCACACAGCACATACACTAAACCCAGCTGCCTCCTTGGCAGCCTCACACACACACAAACACACAACACACTACACACATAATACACCCGCGGTACACTTACCTGCGTAGACTACACACCACCTTGTTCACACACACACACACACGTTCACTCTAATGGTCACAGACCAACATACCCACAATTTAATACCCCTTCCCTGTACACGCCCCATCTTCCATGCCAACCCACAGCAACACCATCAACTTATACACCATAAAATACCCAGTACAATCACACCCCTCACTACTGCCTTACGGCAGCTCATCTCCTTCCCCAGTTTTGTTTCTCTCTTGCTGTTACACTCACCCCTTTACCTCATCCAAGAAATATTACACTACACATCAGGTTTCTCTCTCTATCATCCACAGTACTTCATACCGCAGCCATCACCGCGCGATGCAAGGCAGCACCCCGTTGCTACTTTCTCTTCTTCTCTTTCACACACGGCCGCTTTACACCGCACCTCCACGAAACCCATCGGCCGCAACTCTATCCACTTCCATCCCACGGTAGCCATGGCTGTACGAGCCCATCAAGGTGCAATGGCAGTCACCGCAATCCCACGTATATATCTATACCCCTAGATATTACATTCGATCTTTATATATACACTAACAGCTATTTCATATATAGGGAGACCCATGTACATCATAACATCAACTCATATAAAACTTAACACCAAAGCAAAACTTATCGGAAAATGTCCTTCGATCGCCGGAGATCTCCCTCTAAGCGCTCTGCTATTTCGAGATGGCTTTTAAATTCCTAGGGTCAGCTGGTAAGGTCAACTACATATACAAGAAAGAAGAAAACCTAACTTGAGGAATTTCATATTAGCCCCCTAATTTTTGTTAGTTAATTAAATTTTCCCCGGTTTTCTATTATTGCCAAGGAAAAGACCCAAATAGCTACTTACGATATTTTACGAGTTAGATAAATTATTAACAAGTTGTTGCTTCACAAGCTTCACCCAATGTCGTAATATCGTAATTATAGTGTTCCTCAATTTTGTCGCTGTAAGTCGCCCAAGACTAATAGTAAACCAAAGTTAGGTGAGGGTTCGACGCTAAAGCTTATTTCAATATGACTAAGTACTAGTAATTATAAATAAAAAAAAGAAATTTTCGGGCATTACATTCCCCCCTCCTTTTAAAGAGTTTGGTCCTCCAAATTTACGTACCTTAGTTTTGGAAAAGGTGGGGATATTTGCTTCTGACTTCGTCTTCGCGTTCCCAGGTGGCCTCCTCAACCACATGGTTTCTCCACAGGACTTTACCAAGGGGATCTTCTTAGTCCGGAGTGTCTGTTCCTTATAATCCAAAATTTGAACCGGTTGTTCGATGTAAGTGCAGTCTTCTCTAATCTGTAAAGGCTCTGGTTGTAGCACATGCGTTGGGTCTGGGATGTACTTCCTTAGCACGGACACGTGAAACACATTATGGACGCTGGCTAATTTCGGCGGTAACGCTACACGGTAGGCCAGAGAACCAATTCTTTCCAGTATCTCAAAAGGTCCCACATACCTAGGGCTTAGTTTCCCCTTCTTTCCAAATCGTAGTACTCCTTTCATTGGTGACACCCTCAAGAACACCCGGTCGCTGACTTGGAACTCTAACTCTCGTCTGCGTATGTCTGCATAACTCTTCTATCTGCTTTGAGCACCACGTAACTTCTCTCTAATAACCCTGACCTTTTCCGAAGTCAATTGCACTAGTTCTGGTCCCAACAATTTCCTTTTCCCTACCTCGTCCCAACATAGTGGCGATCTGCATTTCCTACCGTATAAGGCTTCAAAAGGAGCCATCCCAATGCTACTTTGATAACTGTTGTTGTAAGAAAATTTGATCAACGGAAAATGGTCATCCCAACTACCTTTAAAATCTAATACGCAAGCCTGCAGTAGATCTTCTAATGTCTGGATAGTCCTTTCCGACTGACCATCTGTTTGGGGGATGGAAAGCCGTGCTGAACTATAGCCTAGTACCGAAAGCATGCTCTAAGCTTCCCCATAATTTAGATACAAAACGAGGGTCTCTATCCGAAACGATTGAGACTGGAATGACATGCAACCACACTATCTCCTCTACATAGGTAGTGGCCAACTTGTCCATCGAATAGGTCATCTGGATAGGCATGAAGTGTGCACACTTTGTTAATCTGTCTACTATTACCCAAATAGCATCATGTCCAGAATGGGTCTTTGGCAATCCTGAAACAAAATCCATAGTGATGTGTTCCCACTTCCATTCTGGTTCGGTAATGGTTGTAATGGTCCGGCGGGTCATTGATGTTCCGCCTTCACTTGCTGACATACTAGGCATCTAGATACAAACTCTGCAATCTCTCGATTCATGTTTCCCCACCAAAAAGTCTCTTGGAGATCCTTATACATTTTTGTGCTACCAGGATGGATCGAGTAACCTGATCTGTGAGCTTCTTCTAAGACCTCTCTTATTAAACTGGGGTTACTCGGTACGCAAATCCTACTGTAAAAAATGAAGTATTCCATCTTGCAACTTGTACTCAGATCTGTCTCTTTTCTTTACATCTTTTATGATCTTAAGTAGATGTTCATCGTTCTCCTGAGCTGTCTTAATTCTATCAATTAGAGTGGGTCGTACCACTATGTTGTTCAGTGAACTGTCCTTGTCTGTGTCTCGGATCCTGACATCCAAGTCCAATTTTCTCATATCTTTCAATAAATGCCTCTGTCTTGTGATTAGGGTAGCCATTGACGAAGATGACTTCCTGCTAAGTGCATCGGTAACTACATTCCCCTTCCCCGGGTGGTACTGGATGTTGAGGTCATAATCCTTCAGTAGTTCTAACCATCGCCTTTGTCTCATGTTTAGTTCCTTCTGGGTGAATATGTACTTCAGGCTCTTATGGTCAGTAAAAATCTCACAGGACTCCCCATATAGGTAGTGCCACCAGATCTTTAAGGCAAAAACTACCGCCGCCAGTTCTAGGTCATGGGTTGGATAATTCTTTTCATAGGGTTTCAGCTGTCTAGAGGCGTAGGCAATCACCTTTCCATTTTGCAAGAGTACGCACCCTAGACCCTTATGGGAGGCATCGCAATAGATCGTGAACCCTCCCGACCCACTAGGAAGTGTGAGTATAGGGATTGTGACTAGTCTCCTCTTCAACTCTTGAAAGCTTTTCTCACAATCTTCGCTCCATTCAAACTTGACTCGCTTTTGGGTCAGGCGAGTCAAAGGTGTTGCTATACGTGAGAACCTTTCCAAAAATCTTCTGTAATATCCCGCCAACCCTAAGAAGCTCTGAATTTCCGTCACCGTAGTAGGTCTATTCCAATCGACAACTGCCTCTATCTTTTTAGGGTCGACCGATATTCCTTCTTCTGATACCACTTGCCCCAAGAATGCAACTCTATCCAACCAAAATTCGCATTTCTTAAGCTTGGCATACAGCTTCTTTTCTCTTAGAATCTTTAATACCGTTCTTAAGTGTTTTTCGTGTTCTTCCTTCGTCTTAGAATATATCAGTATATCGTCAATGAACACCACCACCCATTGATCCAAAAAAGGTTTGAATACTCGATTCATTAAGTCCATAAATGCCGCTGGGGCGTTAGTCAATCCAAATGGCATAACCAAACACTCATAGTGTCCATATCTCATGCGAAATGTCGTCTTGGGCACGTCCTCTGCCTTGATTTTTAGCTGGTGATACCCTGAACGGAGGTCAATCTTCGAAAACCACTTCGCCCCCTGTAACTGATCAAACAGGTCATCTATGCGAGGTAACGGGTAACGATTCTTTATTGTCACCTTGTTTAACTCTCGATAATCAATGCACAACTTCATTGTCACATCCTTCTTCTTAACAAACAGCATTGGTGCACCATAGGGTGATGCACTAGGGCGAATGAACCCTTTGTCTAAAAGGTCTTGTAGTTGCGTCTTAAGTTCTCTCAACTCCATGGGTGCCATACGATAGGGTGCCTTAGATATAGGGGTAATCCCCGGAATCAAATCAATCTGAAATTCAACTTCTCTATTGGGCGGCATCCTCGGTAAATCTTCGGGAAACACTTCTAGGAATTCTCTCACCACTGAAATGTCTTCTAACTTCTGTTCCTTTTGTCACCAATTCTTTCCAGTATCTCAAAAGGTCCCACATACCTAGGGCTTAGTTTCCCCTTCTTTCTAAATCGTAGTACTCCTTTCATTGGTGACACCCTCAAGAACACCCGGTCGCCGACTTGGAACTCTAACTCCCGTCTACGTATGTCTGCATAACTCTTCTGTCTACTTTGAGCACCACGTAACTTCTCTCTAATAACCCTGACCTTTTCCGAAGTCAATTGCACTAGTTCTGGTCCCAACAATTTCCTTTCCCCTACCTCGTCCCAACATAGTGGCGATCTGCATTTCCTACTGTATAAGGCTTCAAAAGGAGCCATCCCAATGCTACTTTGATAACTGTTCTTGTAAGAAAATTTGATCAACGGCAAATGGTCATCCCAACTACCCTTGAAATCTAATACGCAAGCCCGCAGTAGATCTTCTAATGTTTGGATAGTCCTTTCCGACTGACCATCTGTTTGGGGATGGAAAGCCGTGCTGAACTGTAGCCTAGTACCGAAAGCATGCTATAAGCTTCCCCAGAATTTAGATACAAAACGAGGGTCTCTATCCGAAACGATTGAGACTGGAATGCCATGCAACCGCACTATCTCCTCTACATAGGTAGTGGCCAACTTGTCCATCGAATAGGTCATCTGGATAGGCATGAAGTGTGCACACTTTGTTAATCTGTCTACTATTACCCAAATAGCATCATGTCCAAAACGTGTCTTTGGCAATCCTGAAACAATATCCATAGTGATGTGTTCCCACTTCCATTCTGGTTCGGTAATGGTTGTAATGGTCCGGCGGGTCATTGATGTTCCGCCTTCACTTGCTGACATACTAGGCATCTAGATACAAACTCTACAATCTCTCTCTTCATGTTTCCCCACCAGAAAGTCTCTCGGAGATCCCTATACATTTTTGTGCTTCCAGGATGGATCGAGTAACCTGATCTGTGAGCTTCTTCTAAGACTTCTCTTTTTAAACTGGGGTTACTCGGTACGCAAATCCTACTGCCAAAAATGAAGTATTCCATCTTGCAACTTGTACTCAGATCTGTCTCTTTTCTTTACATCTTCTATGATCTTAAGTAGATGTTCATCGTTCTCCTGAGCTGTCTTAATTCTATCAATTAGAGTGGGTCGTACCACTAGGTTGTTCAGTGAACTGTCCTTGTCTGTGTCTCGGATCCTGACATCCAAGTCCAATTTTCTCATATCTTCCAATAAATGCCTCTGTCTTGTGATTAGGGTAGCCATTGACGAAGACGACTTCCTGCTAAGTGCATCGGTAACTACATTCTCCTTCCCCGGGTGGTACTGGATGTTGAGGTCATAATCCTTCAGTAGTTCTAACCATCGCCTTTGTCTCATGTTTAGTTCATTCTGGGTGAATATGCACTTCAGGCTCTTATGGTCAGTAAAAATCTCACAGGACTCCCCATATAGGTAGTGCCTCCAGATCTTTAAGGCAAAAACTACCGCCGCCAGTTCTAGGTCATGGGTTGGATAATTCTTTTCATAGGGTTTCAGCTGTCTAGAGGCGTAGGCAATCACCTTTCCATTTTGCAAGAGTACGCACCCTAGACCCTTATGGGAGGCATCGTAATAGATCGTGGACCCTCCCGACCCACTAGGAAGTGTGAGTATAGGGGTTGTGACTAGTCTCCTCTTCAACTCTTGAAAGCTTTTCTCACAATCTTCGCTCCATTCAAACTTGACTCGCTTTTGGGTCAGGCGAGTCAAAGGTGTTGCTATACGTGAGAACCTTTCCACAAATCTTCTGTAATATCCCGCCAACCCTAAGAAGCTCTGAATTTCTGTCACCGTAGTAGGTCTATTCCAATCGACAACTGCCTCTATCTTTTTAGGGTCGACCGATATTCTTTCTTCTGATACCACATGCCCCAAGAATGCAACTCTATCCAACCAAAATTCGCATTTCTTAAGCTTGGCATACAACTTCTTTTCTCTTAGAATCTTTAATACCGTTCTTAAGTGTTTTTCGTGTTCTTCCTTCGTCTTAGAATATATCAGTATATCGTCAATGAACACCACCACACATTGATCCAAAAAAGGTTTGAATACTCGATTCATTAAGTCCATAAATGCCGCTGGGGCGTTAGTCAATCCAAATGGCATAACCAAACACTCATAGTGTCCATATCTCATGCAAAATGCCGTCTTGGGCACGTCCTCTGCCTTGATTTTTAGCTGGTGATACCCTGAACGGAGGTCAATCTTCGAAAACCACTTCGCCCCCTGTAACTGATCAAACAGGTCATCTATGCGAGGTAACGGGTAACGATTCTTTATTGTCACCTTGTTTAACTCTCGATAATCGATGCACAACCTCATTGTCCCATCCTTCTTCTTAACAAACAGCACTGGTGCACCATAGGGTGATGCACTAGGGCGAATGAACCCTTTGTCTAAAAGGTCTTGTAGTTGCGTCTTAAGTTCTCTCAACTCCATGGGTGCCATACGATAGGGTGCCTTAGATATAGGGGTAATCCCCGGAATCAAATCAATCTGAAATTCAACTTCTCTATTGGGCGGCATCCTCGGTAAATCTTCGGGAAACACTTCCAGGAATTCTCTCACCACTGAAATGTCTTCTAACTTCTGTTCCTTTTGCTGGGTATCTATAACGTATGCCAGGTATCCACGACAACCTTTCCTAAGGAGTCGGTTTGCTTGTAAGGCAGAAACCATAGGTGGAGGGGGTGCAATACTAGATCCTTGGAAAAATAACTGGTCTTGGCCTGGAATGTTAAAGGTCACTCTTTTATAGAAATAATCTACATAAGCATGATATGTTGCCAACCAATCCATTCCTAGAATGACATCGAACTCTAACATGTCTAAACGAATCAGGTTCACTGCTAGTTCTCTCCCCTTAATTTTTATTAGACAGTTCTTGATCACTTGGTCCGCTACAACCGAGTCCCCTATTGGGTAGAGATGCATAACGGCAAATCTAATGGTTCTAGGTGCTTGTCCAAGCATTTAATAAAAGCATGTGATGCAAAGGAATGTGTAGCGCCGGAATCAAACAATACTTTTGCAAATATGGAGGAAACAAGAAGTGTATCGGAAACCACCGAGTCCGAAGCTTGTGCATCCTGCCGAGTCATAGCAAAAACTCTCGTCGTTCCCCTAGGCTTTGTTGCATCATTCTTCACCTGATTTTGAGGTTGTGCCCTAGGACAATTCCTAGCTATGTGGCCTTCTTGCCCACATTCAAAATATTTGTTCATCCCCCGCTGACATGGGTGCCCTGGATGGAAGCGCTGGCCTCTGTTACATTTTGGTGCTCCCATTTGTCCACCCTTCTCAGTTGCCGTATTCCTTTGAACGTTCCACCTTGGTTCATTTCTTTGTTGTGGTGGTGACCTATTACATGATCCTTGTCTTTGTTCATTCCACCGTTGAGTCTGCACTCCTCTGTTTCTATCTTAAGGTTTCGGGCGCTTGGAAGTATCTCCAAACATGTTGTTTCCTTGAGATTCGTTATTTCTAGCTCTCTTCCTTTGTTGGTCCCTCGTCCGATACAAGTTCTCACTGTCCCTTTCCGCAATTAGGGCTCTATCCACCACCTCAGCATAAGTCCCCAGCCTTAATGTCGAAATGCGAGACCGGATACTGAGCCTCAGTCCATTCTCAAACTTCCTTGCTCGTTTGACTTCTGTATCCACTAAGTGGGTAGCGTATCGAGACAACTTAGTGAATTCGGCCTCGTATTCCTTAACGGAATGGTTCCCCTGGGTTAGCTGTATGAAATCGATTTCCATTTGCTCCTTGATGGTTTGGGGGAAGTATTTCTCGAGGAACAAGTTCTTAAAGCCTTCCCATTCCATATTGGCCACCTCATCGGCCTTCACTCTTTTAGTGGCCTTCCACCATTGGTTGGCTTCGTCCTTGAGCATGAACGCTGCAAACACGACCTTCTGTCTCTCGGTACAACCCAGAACCTCAAAGATGTCTTCCAGATCCGATATCCAGGACTCTGCCTTGAAAGGGTCAGTGGCACCAAAGAAAGATGGCGGGTCCATCCTGTTGAACTTCTCAATCGATGACCCCCAGTTGCAGTCACTTGGTGCTCCACTACTCTAGCAAGGTTCTCCACCATCCAAAACACGTCATCATTTTGAGCTCCGTTTCTTCGTGCCATTTCTTTTCAACCTATAATGAAACCCTCGTAAGAATCCTTAATTTTTTTTTCAATCAAAATCAATTTATCACTGTACTAATAATAATAATATAAAAGTTTTTTTTTTCACGTCGATGTAATTTATTCTACATCAGTCTCTTCCTTTAACCCAACATATGTAAGTGATTCAATAGATCTTACCCAAGCTATCATTTCTATAATGAACAACTCAGATATAATAACATCAGAGATATAACGTAATTTAACTGGGTAACTTCATTCCAAATGAGGAATTTCATATTAGCCCCCTAATTTTTGTTAGTTAATTAAATTTTCCCCGGCTTTCTATTATTGCCAAGGAAAAGACCCAAATAGCTACTTACGATATTTTACGAGTTAGATAAATTATTAACAAGTTGTTGCTTCACAAGCTTCACCCAATGTCGTTAATATCGTAATTATAGTGTTCCCCAATTTTGTCGCTGTAAGCCGCCCAAGACTAATAGTAAACCAAAGTTAGGTGAGGGTTCGACGCTAAAGCTTATTTTAATCCGACTGAGTACTAGTAATTATAAATAAAAAAAGAAATTTTCGGGCATTACATTCCCCCCTCCTTTTAAAGAGTTTGGTCCTCCAAATTTACGTACCTTAGTTTTGGAAAAGGTGGGGATATTTGCTTCTGACTTCGTCTTCGCGTTCCCAGGTGGCCTCCTCAACCACATGGTTTCTCCACAGGACCTTTACCAAGGGGATCTTCTTAGTCCGGAGTGTCTGTTCCTTATAATCCAAAATTTGAACCGGTTGTTCGATGTAAGTGCAGTCTTATCTAATCTGTAAAGGCTCTGGTTGTAGCACGTGCGTAGGGTCTGGGATGTACTTCCTTAGCACGGACACGTGAAACACATTATGGACGCTGGCTAATTTCGGCGGTAACGCTACATGGTAGGCCAGAGAACCAATTCTTTCTAGTATCTCAAAAGGTCCCACATACCTAGGGCTTAGTTTCCCCTTCTTTCCAAATCGTAGTACTCCTTTCATTGGTGACACCCTCAAGAACACCCGGTCGCCGACTTGGAACTCTAACTCTCGTCTGCGTATGTCTGCATAACTCTTCTGTCTACTTTGAGCACCACGTAACTTCTCTCTAATAACCCTGACCTTTTCCGAAGTCAATTGCACTAGTTCTGGTCCCAACAATTTCCTTTCCCCTACCTCGTCCCAACATAGTGGCGATCTGCATTTCCTATCGTATAAGGCTTCAAAAGGAGCCATCCCAATGCTACTTTGATAACTGTTCTTGTAAGAAAATTCGATCAACGGCAAATGGTCATCCCAACTACCCTTGAAATCTAATACGCAAGCCCGCAGTAGATCTTCTAATGTCTGGATAGTCCTTTCCGACTGACCATCTGTTTGGCGATGGAAAGCCGTGCTGAACTGTAGCCTAGTACCGAAAGCATGCTGTAAGCTTCCCCATAATTTAGATACAAAACGAGGGTCTCTATCCGAAACGATTGAGACTGGAATGCCATGCAACCGCACTATCTCCTCTACATAGGTAGTGGCCAACTTGTCCATCGAATAAGTCATCTGGATAGGCATGAAGTGTGCACACTTTGTTAATCTGTCTACTATTACCCAAATAGCATCATGTCCAGAACGTGTCTTTGGCAATCCTGAAATAAAATCCATAGTGATGTGTTCCCACTTCCATTCTGGTTCGGTAATGGTTGTAATGGTCCGGCGGGTCATTGATGTTCCGCCTTCACTTGCTGACATACTAGGCATCTAGATACAAACTCTGCAATCTCTCTCTTCATGTTTCCCCACCAGAAAGTCTCTCGGAGATCCCTATACATTTTTGTGCTTCCAGGATGGATCGAGTAACCTGATCTGTGAGCTTCTTCTAAGACTTCTCTTTTTAAACTGGGGTTACTCGGTACACAAATCCTACTGCCAAAAATGAAGTATTCCATCTTGCAACTTGTACTCAGATCTGTCTCTTTTCTTTACATCTTCTATGATCTTAAGTAGATGTTCATCGTTCTCCTGAGCTGTCTTAATTCTATCAATTAGAGTGGGTCGTACCACTAGGTTGTTCAGTGAACTGTCCTTGTCTGTGTCTCAGATCCTGACATCCAAGTCCAATTTTCTCATATCTTCCAATAAATGCCTCTGTCTTGTGATTAGGGTAGCCATTGACGAAGACGACTTCCTGCTAAGTGCATCGGTAACTACATTCTCCTTCCCCGGGTGGTACTGGATGTTGAGGTCATAATCCTTCAGTAGTTCTAACCATCGCCTTTGTCTCATGTTTAGTTCCTTCTGGGTGAATATGCACTTCAGGCTCTTATGGTCAGTAAAAATCTCACAGGACTCCCCATATAGGTAGTGCCTCCAGATCTTTAAGGCAAAAACTACCGCCGCCAGTTCTAGGTCATGGGTTGGATAATTCTTTTCATAGGGTTTCAGCTGTCTAGAGGCGTAGGCAATCACCTTTCCATTTTGCAAGAGTACGCACCCTAGACCCTTATGGGAGGCATCGTAATAGATCGTGAACCCTCCCGACCCACTAGGAAGTGTGAGTATAGGGGTTGTGACTAGTCTCCTCTTCAACTCTTGAAAGCTTTTCTCACAATCTTCGCTCCATTCAAACTTGACTCGCTTTTGGGTCAGGCGAGTCAAAGGTGTTGCTATACGTGAGAACCTTTCCACAAATCTTCTGTAATATCCCGCCAACCCTAAGAAGCTCTGAATTTTCGTCACCGTAGTAGGTCTATTCCAATCGACAACTGCCTCTATCTTTTTAGGGTCGACCGATATTCCTTCTTCTGATACCACATGCCCCAAGAATGCAACTCTATCCAACCAAAATCCGCACTCTCCGGAGTGCCTCTGCCATGGTCATGGAACATGCTTCGACCCACTCTCCGGAGTGTGCAGCATTTCAGGCGGCTCTGTTCGTTGTGCTTCGGCACGAGGACCCCTCGCAGTGGGATGGACTCGTTACCACAAAGTCATAGCCGCCACGGGATGGGCTCATTACCACAAAGCCATCACCGTCACAATCACGGGGGGGCTCCGTTTGTAGTGCTCCGGCACGAAGACTCCTCGCATTGGGATGAACTCGTTACTACAAAGTCATCGCCGCCATGAGATGGGCTCATTACCACAAAGCCATTTCAGTCTTCATTCTGGGGGGCTCCGTTCGTAGTGCTCCAGCACGAGGACCCCTCGGAGCGGGATGGACTCGTTACCACAAAGTCATCGCCGCCATGGGATGGGCTCATTACCACAAAGCCATCGCCGTCACAATCACGAGGGGCTCCGTTCGTAGTGCTCTGGCACGAGGACCCCTCATAGCGGGATAGACTCGTTACCACAAAGTCATCGCCGCCACGGGATGGGCTCGTTACCACAAAGCCATCGCCGTCTTCATTCCGGGGGGCTCTGTTCGTCGTGCTCCGGCACGAGGACCCCTCACAGCGGGATGGACTCATTACCACAAAGTTATCGCCGCCACGGGATGGGCTCGTTACCACAAAGCCATCGGCGTCTTCATTTTGATGGGCTCCGTTCGTAGTGCTCCGGCACGAGGACCCTTCGCAGCGGGATATATGACTCCTCTGGGACACTGTCTCTGTGGGGTGCCTGCGTGACTGGCCTACGTGCTCCGGCACTGGGGGCTTGCTTCGGCACCCCTATGGACTATGATACCCGAGTCACTCTGAGACGGGAGCAGGTCTTCGGAGGGCATCGCACCTAGTCTGCCTGGCAGTTGGGTGTCGGGTCTTCCCCACCGCTGCCAGGCCTGTGGGACTCTGCAAGGGCTTGGATTGGACGCTAGATCAAGGGGGTTCTCTGGCCACACCAACGCTGTAGAAGCCAATCTTTCCCGACAGACAGAGCGACGCTGTGCGGGGCAGGATGAGTGAATATGTGATTCGACAGTCCGTGGAGCACCGGCACCCGTGGACCCCCCAGTGACGTGTCACTCCCGGGGAGTGCCACATGTCGGTTAATGACATCATCATCTCAACCTCTATAAATAGGGGTCTTGATAATTCATTCGGGCGGTTGGACATTTTCAGAACACTTTCACTTTCTCACTCTAGAATTCTAGAGAGAGAAACATACATGACCCTGACGTTGGACCTAAGCATCGGACGGTGACTATCGTCGTGTATTCACCCTGCGCCATCGCCCTCGCAGCACTGCCACCCTCAAGCTCTGTCTATGAAGCCCTTGGTCTCTGCCCTTACTGTGTCTCACATCAGCGCACTTGGCATCTGACTCGGACTGCATTCCTTGTGCCACCTCCACGTCTACTGCGAACCCACTTTCCTTGGCATCACCTATTGTTGTTGTTTATTTTAGTTGCTTATTAGTTATTAGTCTTTATTGTTGTTTGGGCTATTATTATAGGGTTAGGCCTAATAACAAATAATAATTTGAATTTAATTATGTTTGTCGAGTCCAATAAGTAGTCCAGTTAGAATCGAGTCAACTAAGTGGCCCAGTCATAGTCCAGTCCAGTTCATCTAGGTAAGGTAGAGAGATTTTAGCTTGATTCAAAGTAGATTTAGGATTGGTTCTTGATATAGAGATAGACTTGGTATTAATTCCTGATTGATTCCAAAAATCTGGTGTATTCGGTATGATTTTAGGAAATTTTAACCGAATTTACAATTATTATCACCCGAAATCAAGATAAAATTTATTTGTTAGGGGATAAAACCGACTGGTAAAGCTTTTTAGTTGGGTAGAACCAACTATGAGATGGCTTTTTAGAGCTTTTAATTTAATTCAGATATTACTTTTTGGGCTAATTACACCCATGTCCCTGAGGTTTGGGGGTAATTACACGCGAGGACACAAAGTTTCAAAATGTAACACTTATGTCCATTGATAAACGGAATACAAAAATACTTAACGGTTTTAACAAAAAGACTTGATTGCCCCTGACTTTAAAATCAATTACCCACTTAATTTACTGTTTATTCTTCCTCTCCCCACACCCAGGACCCACCCCCACCCCCCGCGCCCCCACCCCACCCCACCCCCACGCGTCTGCCTCTTCCTCTCCCCACACCCAGCACCCACCCCACCCCACCCCCACGTGTCTGCCTCTTCCTCTCCCCACACCCAGCACCCACCCCACCCCCCGCGCCCCCACCCCACCCCCACGCATTTGTCTCTTCCTCTCCCCACACCCAGCACCCACACCCCCCACACCGTCTGCCTTCCCCTTCCCCGTCAGCGCAGTAGCAGGCCTTCCGGCGAGGCACCGCGCCGCAAGATCGCGGTCGCCATACCGATCTGCCCGTTGCGGTCGCCATACCTCCGTACCCTGCGCCGTCCGAGATCGCAAGCATCACCGAGCTACGTCGCGACACCGGCCTCCTCCATCGAGATGCACACCACCGTGACCACCAGCAAGGCAGCGCCATCACCACCACGATGGGCTTGCACCATCGCGCCCACCGGTGTGATCGATGCCTTGTGTTGGGTCTGCTCCGACAACGACGATGGGTGGGCCGATCTGTGGAAGCGAGCAGTTGTGGTTGTGCTGTCGCCGGCCGTGGGTGGGCCGATCGATGGGGATGTACATTGGTGTTTGGTTGGTGGCAATCGCCGGTGAAGAATAGCAGTGGCCGTTGTTGGCCATCTGCCCTCGCCAAAAATGGTGTAAGGCGTCGAGCAGGAGACTGGTGCCTACGGTGGTGGCCCGTTGTTGGGTCATGGTGGTCTGATCAGTTGAGTTTGTGGCCGGCGGTAGTGGGGAGGGGGGCTGCTGGCGGCATGGGGCGGCGGAGGGAGGCTGCCGACGGTGACTTCAGATTTAGGGTTTAAATTGTGGAGAGAGAAAATTATACTTTTGTGACGATATACTGTACAGGGGTAGTATTGCCATTTTCAAAATACGTAATGATGAAAATTATACTTTTTGGACGGAATACTGATGGTTGGATAAAAGTGTTACTTTTTTTTAACGTTTTTGGTCACGTATGTTACATTTTGAAACTTTGTGTCCTCGCGTGTAATTACCCCCAAACCTCAGGGACATGGGTGTAATTAGCCCTTACTTTTTTTATAGAAGAATATGCACGAATTGAGTCAACTTTCCTATTTTATCAGCCCTTTGACCTCCATAACTAGACCACTTGGACATCAGAGAGAAAAGGAATGAAAACCCCTGCCTATAAATCTCGATTTCCCGCATCAAGCACATACCTGAACTTGGACTGCCCACTTCTCATACAATACCCAATTTAGGTGATTCAAAAGCATAGATTACGTAGCGTTTTGAGAGCTACAACTTTGGAGAGAATTTGAATTCCTAAGGTCTTCACCAGGCACAAAATGTCATTTTTCTTATCAGACAGATTACCTTTATTGGTTTTCGATAAGCAATTGGGCAATCCAGATTAAGGTATAATTGTCTACTTTTATTTACGATGTTTTTAATTCTAGGTATCATTTCTAGATTATATTAGAAGAGTCGAACATTGTCTCCCTTCCCGTGACCAGATCTCGATTAAAAAAAGATAAAACTACAAAGTTCAAAAGTTAGATTCTTGAAAAATAGACCTAACAAACGGGTTAACCTTCTGGGTACGGGTAACGCCAGAGCGGGTACGGTAAAATGGATTCAGGTAAGAACTACCTAAATATTTTCGGATAGTCATTTCTTACACCCAGAGGCTACCCGAACAGCCGGGGTATAACCCACGAGTAAATCTCATAATTTTTCTTTTTTATTTATTTATTAATGTGGCAGCTCACTATTTCAACAATTTTTGGGTTCTCTCTTTTCGACTACTAACATATTCTTGTTACAATATATTTTTAACACGCATAAATTGGAAAATCAATTTTAAATCCTTAAAAATCACAAATAAAGAATTACAAATACCAAAACAAGTTACAAATTATAATCAATTAACAAAAAGAATTATACAAAGCAATAGCCAACAATAGCACAAGCCATTAAACTTAGAGAACATGAATCCATAAAACGGCTAAAGTGGCATGCAAAGACGTCAAAGGCAATGGTGCCGATTTGCGTTGATGAAAGAAGTGAGGGAGAAATCACCGCCAGAGGGAAGGTGGCGGACTCTGGAGTGCGGTTTGACAGGCGATCTGTGTTGATGGTCAATCTGTGGACTCTGATTTTTGGATCTGTGGTTGACGCCCGAAAGGGGAGACAATGGAGTGTGGAGTCCTCAGAGTATGGAGGTTAATGGTGGTGAGAGGTAATCAAACGTCGTGTGGGTGGTGTGGAGTTGAAAGTCTGAAGCTTTGACAAAGAGAAGGGTGGCAGCGACGGCTAGAAATGAGAAAGAATGGCTGAATGACCCTTCAAAACCCTACTACACCATATATACACAAGTATCCGGGTAACCTGTACCCGACCCAACATGAACTGCAACTTACGGGTCGGTCTGGGTATATATATAAGTAAAAAATGAACAAGTCTTCATTTCTTCTGCCTGTATCTAAGTTTTTTCAACGAGCCAGGTCTACTGCGCATTCAAGTTATTTTTTGGCCAGGTCTACCAAAAGAGAGAGAAGTCTAGCAACACTAGAATTCTATCGAGGTTGGAATTTTATTTTATTTGGATTTTTGAGACAGCTAGAAGTGTTGTCAATTCTAGTTGTAAGTCCATTCGACTAAAAGAGGTTGAGTCTATTCAAGAAACAATGATCAAGATCTTGGTCACCTGTCATAGGGTCCAATTAGAGCTACATGGTTTTAATCCCCGTCAGTACGATCAGGTAACCAAATTGTATCGGCTATGGTTTGCTTTGTGCACATTTTATTATTTGTCATAAAGGCCAAAAATCATCAAAAATATAGCAGAGACCAATTAGGGTACAACGGGGCTCTTAGCACCTTCCTGTTGCATAACTTAGTCCTTGGACCCATCTTTTTTGTTTTCATTCGATCATGTGCCTATGTTGACAAAATCAGAGTCCATTTAACGGTTGTGCTTATTTTTCCTTGTTGGATCTTAATAATAAAAGTAAGAGGTGACTCGAAATTTTCTTAAGCCTTTCCAGGCCTAGGAACTTTTCGAAGGCAGTGCATTACATGTCATCATCTAGAACCCACGCAAATCCTCATCAAACTTAAGGATATCGGCCTCGATATACATATGGTAGATGATAGTACCAGGTGTAGCAAACCGCCTTAGAAAAATTCCCTTTGTTGAAAAGGATTTTGGGGAGTCATCATCTTATTTTATTAAACAATAGAAAACAAAAACTCTAAAATGACTCTAAGGTGGACCTTCAGACCCTTGAAAATGGTACACAAGCTCTAAAGAGAATAAACTTCACAGAGATATGGTACACAAGCTCTAAGGAGAATAAACTTCTGGACCTTTAAATCCTTAAAAATGAAGGTGAATGGCCCCATTTATAGAGCTCTGAGTCGCACAATTTGATAAGATTGGCTATACCAATCTGCAACGCTAGAGATAAGTTAGAATATTGGATAGAATCGCAGATTGACAAAAGTTAATTAACCATAGGGTTAGTCTAAAACTGGTCGTTATTTCCCTCAACCATATAAATCATAGATTTAATCTTGCATCAGGGATAATTCACAGATTATTTTTATAAATTATCTAGACAAACTAAATAAGAATAAATAGTAAAATCTAGATATTGGACTGGACTTGACATAAATAGATCGGAATGGACTAACATGGTAATTGGACCATTAGACATGACTCAATTATTGGTTTGGACAAGACCAATGGACTTGATAACTGGACTTAGGCACTTATAATTAGATTGGACTGAACTAAATTAAGTAATTCGATCACATTACTAGGTTTAAACTCAATAATGCACCCTAATTAATTACTTAATTGAGATAACTAAATAAATGGGGTGCCTACACTAGGAAAACACATGAGTTCCACATTCTAAAGAATTCAAGATAACCTTGAGATCAAGAAAGCAATCTCCAATGACCAATAACCTAAAGATTTTCGCACTTTGGCACCAAAAAATATGAATGTGATAAATGTCCATAATAGATGCCCGATAACAAAATAAAGAGAATAAAAAAAATAATGGGTATTAGCACTCTAAAGTAATTCACTTTTTGCTTGTTCTTTTTATTAATCCATGGAATATAAATATCTTCACCAGCCACTCTCGTAATTTTATCAAAAAGAGAAAAAGTGTCTACAATCACTAAGAAGAGGTCCAACGATTACTTAAAGATCTGCAAGAGGGAATTGTACGTGCCTAAAGATCATATGTTAAGGTTGAAGAAGAAGAAGAAGAGTGCCTCTAATATTTCACGGGCCACTCTGTAGCACTAAATTTGCTACAGAGGATACCCAAATTTCGAAGAGAATAACCTATGGTTAGTGAAAAACCCTAATCTCCCCCCCCCCCCCCCCCATGATTGATTGTCTAGAAGGTTTATAGATCACTCTCATTGAACTTTCTTTAATAAAAGATTTATCCAAACAGAAAATAGCAAATATTTTCTTTTTCTTTTGGAAATTGCACCTTGATTACCCCAATCATAAAATTTTGACAAAAGGAAGATGTGTTGATAATTGAAAAGGTTTAGATTGTAACTAAGGTCCATCAAAAAACCTGTAAGACCCGTAGGAATAAAAGGAAGGAGATGAACTACTTATCATATGTTAGGATAAGAGGTTCATCAATAAAATTGAAAAGAAAAAAAAAACCATTAAAATGAAAAAGGCAGAGTAGTTGATATGGGCAGGGGAATCTCACCAAAATATGCCCTTTTAGGGTGTGAAAGAGCTTTAAAGACAAAATAGTTAATTTAAATCTATTTGGGTTGAGATTAGTTAAAGGGTCGGAGTCATACACCTCTTCTGCCTTAAGCCTGACAATAATGGGTGTGGTGGCAATTTTAGTGGGGGATTTGCGATTACATGTGGTTGGGAAAATGGTGATTGGAGTGAGGTTTTTATTGTGGTTGTCGGGATGGGCGGCTCTATGGTGGTGGTGGGTAGTGGCTTTTATGATGGGGCTTAGTATAGTTTTCTTTCTTGTGATAGATAGATAGTCCTTGGGAGGCCCTCCCTCTTTCAGTCTTCATCAAATCTGTCGCAACACCTTGAGCTGTCGTCTGATGTGGTCCATGGCAGTCACCAAAGTCAGAGATTTCATACATTTTCTTTGCATCGTCTCATTCCGGGCATTTTGTCTTGTAATAATGTCTAATGGTTAGTTACGGTATATCTGACATTTACTCGGTTAATTAACCAATTTATATGTCAAAATTCAATATACTCGAGGGTAGTCATTTGTATTTAACCCAAAAACTGGTTAGGAGAACACGATGAAACCGCCATTTTACAATGAAGAGATTGCTCCTTGTTAGAGTTGGATTTGAAAGACATCTTTGTTCATTGTTACCAAACACTTCTTAAGAAATAAAAAACACAACTTGCAATGATAAAATTACAGCAGCAGCCAAACATGTATTTAAACTATGATTGAAAGATGACAAAATTGTTGGAGGCCTTTTTTTTTTTTTTAACGTGGTGTCATAATTATGCCCATAAGGTAAGGTAGTATGTTATGAGGCCTAACTTTTTTATTTGCACATAAATAAATGCCCCAAACATTTAAAGTGAGAACGCCAATGAATGACTGGATTTTCATACTGCAACCAGGTTTAAGTGACTGTCGCGAATAAAATTAGAGTTTAATTGATTGACATTATTATTATTAATTAAACATAAAAAAGACGAGCTAAAATTGACAAATATATGCAGCAGCGGCCAAACAGGTCGGCACAGTGTCAATCTTTCCATGTTTGTCCTTGGGAGAAACGTTAAAGACCTCCCTCCTAGTTTCCATCAAATCCAGCAGCTATTACACGCGCTTCTCTGAGCTCTTCAGCTGGTAAAAAGGAAATCTATGTAGCACGAAGGAGTCCCGATCCTAAATGTTGTTGAGCTGATAAACAAACCAAAATAGTGAGCAAAGCCCTAATCAGGATCAGATGAAGTCTTCTTCTGGCGGCGGAGGAGAAATTAACATCGCTGCGAGCGCTCAGAAACTCGATGTCAATCCTCGAGTCTCCCTCCGATTCTATTACCGGATTGCTGACAATATACTCAAACAGGTGCTCCTTTTTTTTTTTACTTATCACAGTTCAGTTGGCTATTTTCTCTTAAAATTTGTATTGGCCCTGGCTTTACAATTTTGCAATTGAATTTGGCAATTTATCTCTTCTCTAAACTTCGTTACTCATGTGAGATCACGAGTTTGCCAAGATAAATCTGGTAGTATTGGATTTTTTCTGGTTGACTTGACTCATAAATGATTTATTTAGCTGACAGTTTGATAAACTGGTAAAAAGTTTGTGGTTTTCATGGTTAAGAAAGTTTTTTTTCCCTTCGGTGAGTAAACTTTATTAACCAGAGGGAACAGTTATTAGAACATCATGAGAATGGTAATGCGGAGTCAACTTGGTTTTGGGTGGATTACTAGCAGTCAATGGGGTAGTACTATCTATATGCCAAGGTTGCCAACTTCCTCCATGATTTACGGTGGCATTTGCCTGCTACAAATCCTTAAAATCTTCTCATCATTCGGAACACTCCACCTATAGTTCTTAATACTCGACAAGCTGATAAGATAGTCTGAATTCTAATTTCTACTGGTAATTACTTGAACACATTCAGCTGGGGATGGGATAAGTCGTCATCTACTTTTGCTTGTCATCATCATATCTGGAAATCTTTGGAACATACCTTGGTCCTCTTTGATCATATGGCTATAATGTCATAATAGACTAAGCAGTAAGCATATATTGCATGAATGAGGCCTTATTAGCCTTGATCATTCTGCCATAATGGTTCAGAAACAAGTACTCACCTATTCTCAAAGAAGTGCTCCATCGCAATTTACGACATCATCTTGTTGGCATTTGGCAGCAAGCAAGAACTTCATCTCCTACCTGTCAGTTGGCAGGAGACGCTTTTCTTTGCATAATTTGGCAGATTTCCTCTCCACTAACTATTTTTAGAACGAAATAATAGGATCTTTGAGGCCATACAAGAAACAATTGCTGGTATGCTTAAAGAAATGAATTCCTGGTCTATTCTTGAACCTTGA
Organism: Escallonia herrerae; assembly: GCA_033070095.1. Lineage (NCBI taxonomy): Eukaryota > Viridiplantae > Streptophyta > Magnoliopsida > Escalloniales > Escalloniaceae > Escallonia > Escallonia herrerae. The sequence continues at coordinate 121,677 of JAVXUP010000916.1, read as the reverse complement.
GGTGGAGGAAGACTCCCCGAACTTTGGCGGTTGGTTGGTGCTGACGAACTGGGGACTTACTGAAATTTTTTGAATCTTTTGATCTTTGTTACGAGTGGAGGAATATGTGATTTCATAGAGTATCCATATATTTTTGGTGTCTCTTTTGGTGCTATATTAGCTTGGCTAATTAGTGTTCACTCTAATATGTGGGGAAAATCTCACTGTTAGAAGTTGTGTTTGGTGTCTAGAGTAGTCATTTTAGTTGAATTGTTGGTTATATGTCCGAGGTCTTAAAAAATTTGGAAAGGACAACTGATGTTACACCGGTGGGCTAGAAAAATCATTAAATCTTATCCTACACATGATCCTGTCTGATTCATTGTGGTTTCTTTCTTCTAGATGAGAATGAGATTATAGTCCAAAGTTTCTCATTGCAGCCACTCTTGCAACATAGACATTTTGAGACATATGTTAGCTAGTCAAAAGAGAATTTTCTCTTTCAATAGCTAGCGGAAAGAGAATTCACGAGTCGCGTAAAGGGATAAACATCTCAAGTAACATTCACAGACAGAGTTTGTTTGTAAACGACGTATATATGTTCAGCATGATGTACATTGCTATGCCCATTCTCTAATAGCTTAAACTTTTAAAGCAGACGGTAACTTAACATGGTGTAAAGCTCTGGTTGACAAGGTCTTTGGTTCGATACCTCTTGCTTCCATTTGGTACCCCTTTATGTTAGTGTTATATGCACTCTTTAGTTGTGCGCTTGGTGGTGGTGCACCTTGATATGTCTCTTCACGTGCGAGGGTAAGTGTTAAGCGTGATATCCATGGTTGGGCCACTATCTAATGCCTAAGCTTTAAGAGCAGATGGTAGCTTAGCAATTCAAAAATTCCACAAATTCTACATACCTCTAAGCTGTAGTGTAAATAAAGCCTTTACGTCAATGGACTTCTCTCAGCAGAAATATAAGTTGGTTCAATAGATCAATTAAATACAACATGCCAACGCTCACCACAAACAGGGACTACCCGAAACAAACGCCAAGTCCAACAGGTATATACCTAGAAAAAAAAGAAGAAGGAAACTCACCACTAACCAATGAAACAGGAAAGAGAAAGGCCAATAAAATAAAAGTTCCTGGTGACCAAATAATGCATGCATAAATCAGTATCACATATATCACTTTCCATATATCTATATGTGGTACATATTCAGAATTTTTTATTTTATTTTTAAGCAGGCAGGGTGCCTTAGACTTTATATTAAGTTGTGTTCTTCAGATTTCTATAAATGATTCTCTGTGGTATGTCACATTGAATATAAGCTTGGGGCTAACTATAATAACCTCAAATGTCTATCATCCCAAGTTGGTATGAGTATATTGTTGTTTTTCCCAACTCTGTTTTTTGTGTCTATGTTTTAATTCTCTTTCGTATTTATCTGATTATTGTTTTTCAAGATCCAAATTTTAGGAAACTAAAAGGTCAAAAACCAACTTCATAAACTCTGATAGAGCTTACAAGTTTCTTGATATATTACCTGAAGTTTGAGAAGCCACTTGTAAAATTGTGAGCTCATGCTGAGCTGGGCTTGGCTTTCCGTCATTTGTCCTGTAAATTTAATGATAATGAACCTGATTTTTGAGCTTATTTAACAAAGGTTCCAAGTTTGAGCAAGCGTAAGCTTGCTATTTTCCAGCCTAACTAGTGATTTTTCTTATTTGAGATGAATTTAACCCTAAGGTTTTCAAGCTTGGTTTACTAGAAGCCAATACTTTGTTTTTGTGGGTACAAATTAAACCTTTAGGTTATTTTTGGCAGCCAATTAAACCCAGTCCATTTGTTTTCGTGAAGCTCATTCACAATAGTTTCCATTACCTTTGGTGGGAACCGAGAAACTTTTCGTGGTGGAAAGTAAGTTCTGATGCTTAAAGCACTCATCTAGAGATCTCTATAATGTGGGGCGTTGGAGTTAGGCCTCGTAAAAGTATTTCTTGTTTTCTGGCCAGATTAGATTTTGATTATTCGCATCCTTCGAAAGTTAATTTAATCTGTTTAGTTCCTTTTCTCCTTATATGCAATATATTACTGCACATGGGTGGAACACGCTTTGATGTACTACAGTTATAGGTAATAACTGCTTATTAACTTCATCATTCGTCTTGATTTCTGAATTCAACAGAAGGAATATTTAGAATATTGCAAGGGCAAAGTTATTCTTAATGTTTCTGTTGGGGCTCAATGGCTACAGAATTTCCTTAGTTCCTGATGAGTAACGACTCTAATGCGGCAATGACTATAATGTGACTAGATTATTAACACAGCACCTTTATCCATCATGCACCTTAATTCTTTGCTTGTTCTTTTCTTCTTTTCCTTGTCTTATTCGTATACTATCCTTTTGTTTTCATGGTTTGTTTTTGCTACCGGGCTTATTCCTACTCTGATTTGAAGGACAGAAAATAGCAATACATAAGAACAGTAGTGGTTTCTGGTTAATACACTGGATCTAAATACCTGTAAATGCAATCAAATCTTACTTAAAATTCTGCTAGGAATATAACCGGGAACATGTGCTTTGGGGGGAATGGAAGAAAGGTTTCATATAGCTGACACAAGGTTGTTCGGGAATAAGGCTTGGACGATGATGTTGATGAACATTAAAAGAAAACGCAACGGTTGAACTTGGGATTTTTTTTTTCTTTTCCTGGTGCTGAGGGGAAAAAAAAATCACTGCTGCGTGTGGTATCAGAGTCCCTTTACTCCCATTACTGCGACTTCATCTGAAGTGACCCCATAATTTAATGTAAAATCTTTATGAACCCCAACTCTCAAGCTTTCTACAACCAAAAGCCTCCTGGAAATATATCGTAGGTACCCAAACCTGAGTTTATTAAGTGACCTACGCTATCATTTACAGGAGCTACTATTAATCGATTGGAGATGTATAGCTTTTGGTTCTTGGTTTAACTTCTTTAGGCTTTATGCATATGTACATGCAGATTGACTTCTGGTTAAAGTTGATAAATATTTTAAGGATAAGATCCTAGCGTTGTTCATCAAACTTGTGCTTATTATTCTCCAGAAAGAAGAAAAACCACCTGGTTTGGCTATGGCATAAATATGTGAAGTCTTTTGTTGGGAATGTAATTCCCATATCGGAAAACTAATTATTACCACTTTTATATAACCCTTCTTGGCCTCTGCACTCATCGTAAATTAGTTCCAAGCTGGATGCTTTGACGTAGTATCAGAGGCGGTTAATCCAGCCCAGCTTTCATTCTTTTATTAAGCTAACTAATTATTACCGCTTGTATTTGTAGCCCTAGTTGACCTCTGCACTTCGTACCATTTAGTTGTAAGTTGGATGCTTTGCCACTCTAGGCCGAGCAGACAACTTCGACTAGAAGTCACCATCACCCAGTTTAATTTATACCTTAGTTGCAGGAAACTCCTAATAAGGTGTCGTTTCTCTCTCGGAAACTCACTTTTGCGATCCCAAGTTAGGAGCTCCATGGGATCTTGTCTCAAGCTAATATGGGAACTCCATCCCGTTAGCTGGATAGAGATGCATGGAACAAGTGAGAGAATACCTGAAAATCAAGCCCTTTTCAACTCAATTCCTTGTTTCTCTCCTCCTTCAAGTCCTTAAAGCTTCCTTGTCTTTTGTTGCTGGCTATGTAAACTATACTAAACAAATGATAATACTCTTTACTCATTTATTTATTCAAGCCGCTCCCAACTTTAGATTCTTCTTGGTGCTTACGCTCCCCCGCCCCCGTCCCCGCCCCCGCTTTGTGCAACTAAGATTTATACAAGCCCACATGTTTGGCTCACTCAAGAAGTTCTGGCCACATGTGAGTCGGCCTGTTCTTAATATGAATCACTCATCAAGAAACTAATGGTTATAACAGTAACATTTGCCTTGTACGAATCTTCACTCGTTGCCAAATGGTTTTGAGTTGGATAATTTAGCACTTCTTTCTTTTTACCTCTGTTCACTTTTTAGCTTCACTCCAGTTCTTTATCAAGATTTTGTAATTAACTGATGCTTCAAATCCTAATGTTTAAATTATGCAGGCTGCTATATTTCGAGAAGAGAAAAACATCATTGATCTTTACATTATGCTCCTAAGGTTTTCAAGGTGACTTAGTGTGATAGTTACTTTTGGGTTACTTTCTATGATGACACTGGGAAGGTTGGATATTGATGTAAAATATCGTCAGTTTAATTTTAAATATTATCCTGATTCTGACTTAGTTTGGCCACCGAGACAATACCACGCCATCGAGATTATAGAGCATCCCTACAAAGCAATCAAGTATATCTCAAGAAGGTATGACCTCTTATTGTGTTACTATCAGAATTTGCTTCCTTAATTCAGGCCTGATTGGTCCATTTTGGATGTGGAAATTGCAAATGTAGAAGTTATATAATGCCCTAAATGAGCTGGAGGAGCTGAAGCCGGCAGTGCAGCAGAAGATTAACGAATTAAAGAGAAAACATACATATCAACTGAACGGGCACAATAACTCTTTGGGTTCCTCATTGGAGTCGCCTTCTGGCAAAAAGCAGAATATGAATGGTTATGCTTTAACCAAGGTAGGGTTAATGCATTGTGATAGGGTACCTAACATCTTATCTAACTTCCTTTGTATATGAGTCTTGATTGTGTCTAAGGGACTGCTGCAATGGTAATCAGATATGATAGAATGAATGACAAGTTGTGATGGAGTCTCGAATGTTGAGGCAGCCTTGTTCTAGATCATTTTACTATCTCTTTCTTTATGCTGTTGTTAAGTTGTTTTTACATGAAGTTGCTTGTTACGACCAAGACAATGGAAAGTTCATACTTCGAAATGCATCCAGCAGACCCAAAGACCTGCTGCTGGGGAATATATATATCAAGGTTTGAGTACCCATCAGTCGCATATCAAGCCTGTAGAAGACAGTTTCCGCCGAATGTAAGTACTCTAGTATTATCTGCCACTGTACTTACTTTGTGTATTAGTACCAGTAGGGTAATGTGTTTGGAGCTCTCTGTCTTTAGTACTTCCTTCACATTTAGGTTCAACAATTATGCATAATTGTTTGCATTGCTAGATCTGTTTGAGTCTTGTCTTTCATTTTTTCCTTTCCTTTACCTCTTATCTGTGAGCGCATGTGTTAATGGAGAATTTACTTTGATTCACTCTGCATGACTTTGTTGTGATTTCCTAACCTTTGTTTTCTGGATTTTCCAGGTCACTAAGTATCCCTCGTCCAAAGGAGGAAACTCTTTCTAGACATTCAATTTTGGGTCCAAACGGACTTCGTGGCCAGTGGCAACCTCCTCCTATTTATAAAGGGGTGTGTGTTTTTAGTTTTATGTTAATGAGTAGTTATGAAGGGATATTACAGTCTCAGCTATATATACATTATCACACACACAAACACACAAACTTATATACGTCGATATCACTGAAGCACAACATGGACTTAAAACTTGTGAATGCAGGTCCAATATCCAAGCAATATAGACTTGACGCCAATTGAAATTCCCAGGTTGGACTCCCTTTCCCCTTCTATTTTTGTAGATGTACCAAAACCTATGATGTAGGAAAGTTTAGAAAGAAAATTAATAAAATGAAGGCACTATTGTGCTGCTAATTTTTTTGGTAAAAAGTTTGTTATAACCTAGTTTTCTCTTTGCATTATAACCATGTTTCAGTTTGCACTAGGTTCTCTAGTAATGCTAATATGGTAGTATGTGGTCTTTTTGCTGTTTTAACAATTGTTGCTTATCAATTCTATGTATATCCTGAATTCCAAGCGAGAACAGCTTGCGGCAGCCTGTGGAAGATGGAGTTGTGATGAAAACGGATTTCAGCAATTCAGAACTCGAAAAATCAAGTTCAATATCAATTCTTTCTCCACCAAGTGATCAAAATCAGACGCGTCATGCTGAAGAACCTGGTTCCTTGATTTCCTTCGAAACAATAGATATTCCTCTTCAAGCAGATATTATCCGACAGCCTTCTCCGCCTCCTGTTCTGGCAGATGTACAAGATTTGATCCCCGCAACATCACCCCCAGTTGCTGAGGCACAGATAGAGAATCCCTCTTCTGATGGGTTATTTTGTTCCGAATCTCCCTTGGAGTTGCACATTGTGATATTCCTGATCCCTTTTGGATGTTCACTTTCTTTCTTTTATGGGCATACCTTTTGTCTCTGACAGAATACATTTTTACGTCTTTGCTTTCATGTTTGTTTGTATATCATGGCTAACTCAGAGCAAACTAGTGGAGGTTGTATTCAGTCGTTTTCTCTAACTGTTTCTCTTTTCCAGTCTACAACATTGATGAACAGCTTCATGAAGTTGGCGAAGTCAAATACGGACAAGAACTTAGAAACCTGTGGCATCCTTGCAGGGTCACTTGTGCGTATTGTCAACTTAGCATTACAATGTTTAGTTATCCAGCACTATTATTTAGACTGTAGTTTATCTATTTTGCAGAAAAACCGCAAATTTTATATTACAGCTCTCATAATCCCAAAGCAAGAATCAACCCCAGATTCCGTAAGCCAGAATTATTTCCTTTTCGAATCAGCTTTCTATATCATTCTACTAAAAGCATTTTTCTCATTAGTGTCAGACCACGAATGAGGAGGAAATATTTGAAGTGCAGGATAAGCAGTCTCTTTTTCCCCTAGGGTGGATACATGTGAGCTCATAACTTTACTCAATTCACATTTTCTGATATATGGGTCGTCATTTATACCTGTCTTAGTCTTAGTTGCACAAACCGGGGGCGGGTGCGGGAGCGGGGGCGGGGGCGGGGAAGGGGAAGCGTAAGCACCAAGAAGAATCTGAGGTTGGGAGCGGCTTGAATAAATAAATGCGTAAAGAGTATTATCATTTGTTTAGCATAGTTTACATAGATATCAACAACAGACAAGGAGAATTTAAGAACTTGAAGGAAGAGAGAAACAAGGAATTGAGTTGAAAAGAGCTTGATTTTTATGTATTCTATCACTTGTTCCATGCATCTCTATCCAACTAGCGGGATCGAGTTCCCATTTTAGCTTGGGACGAGATCCCATGGAGCTCCTAACTTGGGATCGCAAAAGCGAGTTTCCGAGAGAGAAACGTCACCATATTAGGAGTTTCCTGCAACTAAGGTCTTAGTTATATGTTCTGTGGTCAAGTTATTATGGTTCTTCCTTATTCAGAAACTTTATCTGTCTGGCAATACTTGGTTTTGTAATGTGTAGGGGCTAAAGTAGGAAAAGAAATACAAGATATAACAGCCTGCTATCTTGCTAAGTTTAGGTCTCACCCTGGAGGTGATCAACAATCAATCACAATCAACTGAATCATAAAATGTCGCACTAATCACGCTCATCCACAATAGGAAGGATAAAGCAGGGCCGCAATGACCTTACTATAGAATATCCAACCATCTCTCTGAAACAAATGATGACCATCTAATGGCACAACACTACGTAGTCCATCTAATGGCACAGCACTACGTAGTTGATCTAACGGTAATTACACTTGCAAAGCAGAGCCTTCATTTTGAGCATAGGGAAACTCCCATAGCTAGCAATATTCTGTCCCAAACTCATTGACAATCTTTATATCCTCTAAAGTCATCAATCCGATAGATGTGTGTGTAGTGAGCTCAAATAGGCCAGTAAGGAAACATCAAGTAGCAACGAAAATTTGTTCAATTAACAATCTCAATCTGCTGAATAGGATTCAATGAAAAAGCTAGTGTAGGAATGAGTACTTGGACTAGCACTAGTACACTCAAAAATCCCAGGTACCCATAGGTCTACTCTCAATCTGCAAATGACCAAATTCACAAACACAATCCGATCAGGAACTTAAGGATAAATTTGATGTTGGTATGTTTGGTTTTGTTGCTTCTGTTTCAGTGCCTCCCTTAAGTTGCGATTTGAGGTTTTCAAGTTATTATATCACAATGTATCATAAGTTTCTCTCTTTGAAAATACATCAAGTTACTTACAGATGACTCTTTGATAAGTTTTTAGCTATCTAAGTGCCTGCCCTGTGCTGATTCAGACCTTTTTGTTTTTCTTTTTGTACTGGTAAGTTGCTATCAAAGGATTAATCCTGAACTTTATTTTGCAGACTCATCCTACACAGTCTTGTTTCATGTCGTCAATTGATCTGCACACCCATTACTCATATCAGGTGCGTGACTCTCGCTTTAACCCTTCTCGTAATCTTAATCTATTTACACGGAAGTTCCATTTTTGTGCACGAAGTGGTGTTCATTTGGCTACTTTTAACAAGTTATTGGAGTCTAGTGCATGTTCGCCAAGAAAAAGGATGCCATTCAAGCCTATTGCATGCTTAGCCAAGCGAAGAAAAGGGGAAACTAGTAGAGATGTCTTGTCCTTCGATCAAATCGGTTGTTTTATGTGTATCTATAGTTTAAGCTCTCTCTCTGAAAAACCTCTTGTGACCCTTCTTTTTTATTATAAACGATGGAATCGACCATTACGTTACATAAAAAAAAAGAGGGCTGTCAAAAATGAAATATCACAAAATTATATATATATATATATATATAGGGAGCTGATCCGTTGAGAGCGCTAGTAAAATAGGAGATCTTGCAAACGCGATCTGGCCGTCCACGTGCGATCTGTGGACGGTCCAGATCTTTTTTTTTTGCATTTTTTTAGTCTGCCTGCTACATTATGTAGCGGACTATTTTTTGACAAAAATATCCTTGAACTTAAAAAGAGCCCATCCGCTACATTATGTAGCGGACTAGTTTTCTGACATTTTCTCTCTCTCTCTCTCTCTCTCTCTCCTTTCTCTCATTAATGCTCTGACTTTTTTCTCTCTCTTCTCTTTCCCTCATCCGCTACATAATGTAGCGGACTAGCTTTCTAACATCTATCTCTCTCTCTCATTTCTCTCATTAATGCTCTGACTTGTTTTTCCCCTCTCTATGTCCTTTCTCTTCAATCTGACTTGTGTCTTTCTCTCACCACTTTTTTCTTCTCTTTCGTCCTCCTCTCCCCTCTTTTCCTCTCTTTCTCCTTTCATATGATAACCATCAAAAGAAAAGCTTTGAAACAGATTGTTGCAATTCAGGCCCTCTGCTTTTTGGAGATGCTTGACCGAGATGCAATTCAAGTCCACATAAAGCACACAGTCCAATTCAAGGAACCCTGCAACGCGAGGAATCACTAAAAAGAAACCATTTATAAATACGGCTACGTGCAGATTTTGAGCCGCATGGTGCTTTGCCATTCAGTTCTACGATGTACAGGACCGGTTGGGCTATGACCGACCCAGCAAAGCAGTAGATTGGCTCATTAACAAGGCCAAGAATGCCATTGCCAAGCTGGATGAACTGCTTGAGTGGAACCCAATTCCTGGTGAACCTTCCACTGTACTGGGGCCAGAGCCAACAGAGTTGCCTCCTTCCTCTTGTGGGTATGAATTTTAGCTACCTAAGCAAATGGGAGAAAATCCAAGTGGTAGTTTTGATGAAGAAAGTACTGAAGATACAATGAAATCGTTCTTTCCTACGAGTTCTGGAATGAGTTTCCAGAACTACCCGAATGAGTTGTCAAAAAACTTGTCCGCTACATAATGTAGCGGATGAGAGAAAGGGGAGAGAGAGAGAGAGAAAAAAAAAGTCAGAGCATTAATGAGAGAAAGAGAAAAAAAATGATAGAAAAGTCCGTCCGTTACATAATGTAGCGGACGGGCTGTTTTTAAGCTTGGGGGTATTTTTGTCAAAAAATTATTCGCTACATAATATAACGGATGGACTTAAAAAAAGATCTGGACCGTCAACAGATCGCGCGTGGACGGCCAGATCGCGTTTGCAAGATTTCATATTTTGCTAGCGCTCTCAACGGATCAGCTCCTATATATATATATATACTAGGAAGCACCGGTGCGGCACTTAGGGTGAAGCACCGGATACGCATCGGGTGCGGCACCGGTGCGTGTCCACCATTTTTTAATTTTTTAAATCCCGGGTGCGGATCGGCTCAGATCTGTGACCACCGGCCACTCCAGCGACACTGGCGACCACTGGCCACTCCAGCGACACCGGCGACCACTGGCCACTCCAGCGACACCGGCAAGGACTCTGACGAGAGAGGACACTGGAGAGAAGAAGAAGGAGAAGGCAGCAGAAGAAGGAGAAGGACTTACCGGCGACGGCGATGGCATGCGGCGACGGCATGCCGTGATGGCGACGGAGTGCGGCCAGATTGAGGAAGACGCTGTCGATACTCTCTATGTTGGACCGGCCTGCTTTCTTTTAATTAATAGTGGGAAGCTGAATTTTGACTTTTGACAAAATACTTGTTAATTTATTTTAAGTACCAATTGTTAAGTTATTACATAAATCACCCCCAAGTACTTTAAAGAAATAAAAGTGATACCACATAAAAACTTTATTCTTTTCAAATTTATGATTTTAATATTTATAAAATAACCCATTAAACTTAACAAATTCTCACTGAAAGCTTTAAAATTTACGAAAGAGCCCATTAAACTTAAAACCTCACTACTTTATTTGGAATATTAATATCTTTTACAAATCAAACATACATATTATGATTATTGAGATTTAAACTGTTTAAAAATTTAATACTAAGTGTATATAATTAAAAAAATATTTATAAAATTTGCCGTATCCCCGCCGCACCCGTATCTTACAATTTTCAAAAATGCAGCATCCGCGTATTCGCACCCGTGTCGTATCTGTACCCGCACCCGCATCCGTGCTTCATAGTATATATATATATATATATATATATATATATATATATATATATATATATGAAAGCCGATCCCTATCTACCGGTGCAGAAATAACTATTTCTCCACCACCTATCTGGCCGTCCACGTGTAGTCGTGGATGACCCAGATTTCACTTTTTTTTTACTGAAACCCGTCTAACCGCGCGGTTAGCATTATGGCCCAAAATGCCCCTCGCAACTTTCTAAACAGTTCAAAATTAGCTGACCGCTACACTTATCAGCGGTTAACCGCTGATAAGTGTAGAGGTCAGGCATGGGCCCCAACGCCCTAATCGCTACACTTAGCAGCGGTTAGACAAATAAATATCAGTTTTGCCCTGTGTTCTGGGTTTAGTCCCATGTCCAATTCTGTTCTGTATTCTAAGTTCTGTTCTTCATCCTTCATCCTTTTCACCACCATATCCATGCCAACCAACACTGCCCGAATACACCCCACCACCAATTCCCCGTTGTATTCCGAACACTCCAAACATACTGGAAAATTATCTAATCAAATATGTCTCATCTCCCAAATACACCAAATAACCAATGCCAAAAAAAAGTAAAATTAAGAGAAGATATTTTTTTTCTTTTAAATTTTGAACTCTCAAAGGTTTTAAAAAAATAGGATTATTACTCTTCCATTCTACACAAGTTTCAAGTATAGATCGTTGACTTTCACCATCCAAAATTAGGCAAAGATCAGTTAGAGGAAGACGACCATGGAGAAAGATTTGTAGTGGTGGCGAGGGAGAGAGAGAGAGAGGAGGTAAAGGCTGGATATGGGTTGACGGTCCACCACCGCCGACCGTCGTTGCATGAACAGAGGAGAGTGAGAGAGGGAGGAGGATGGTGGTGTTGCTGCGGCGACAGCGGCGCCGTTGACTTCTTGGAATGTGGGGCGGCGTCGATCTGGGGGCTAGAGAGAGAGAGAGAGAGGACGACAATGGCTAGATATGGGCCGACGGTCCACCACGCCTGGCGACTGTCATTGCGTGAACAGAGAGAGAGACGGTGACGGTGACGGTAACGGTGGAGATGATGGCGCTTTTTTGGTGTGGTGGTGCTGCGACGGTTGATCTGTCACTGTCATATAGATGATCGTTGTCATTGCCGTGGATTTATCGCCGTCGCCCCTACCATCTACATCCGAATGGACTCCCAGCTTGTGCCAGCACCACCGCCCCATAAGTACCCTATGTCGCTACCGCCCCATAAGTATCCTTTGTCGCTGCCGCAGCTTCATGGAGTTGTCTATGACGGTCGGTGTTAGGGGGACTGTCAACGGCGGCCGTTGTCTCTGGTTCAATTAGAGAGAGAGAATTGGTAGGTTAGACTGACAAAGCACGTAGATTAGAAAGATTTGTTTAACTGCTCTCTTTGTAGCGGTTAGACCAAGGACATTTCAGTAAAAAGGGCTAACTACTACTAAGAGTAGGGGTTGGGCAAGTTACAGCAAAAAAAAGTAATTTGGGCCGTCCACGATCACAAGTGGATGGCCAGATGAGTGATGGAGAAATAACTATTTTTCCACCGGTAGATAGGGATATATATGTGTGTGTGTGTGTGTGCGCGTGTATAAACTAATAGGCTCTTTGACCATATTACATGGACTCTTCAAAATGTATGAAGTACCGGTGTCAGATTCTCGACACTCGAACATGGTTAAGGGATGTGTCCGACACATCTTAATAGATATGCTACTATGAACACTATCTTATAGTGTTTCTTTTAGTTTATTATTGCTTAGAGATGATATTAGTTTCAAAGTAAGACAATATGCGCCACATAAAACACCATTTTAACTAAAGGATAAGTAAAAGTAACAAGAGAGGAATATTTTTTGTCGTCTCCCCGTGTCTTGGGTTTTCAAAATTAGATGAATCCGACACTTAGACACGTATCCGACTCAGACACTTGTATCGAGTCCATGTAACACGGGTCTTTGACTTCCAACCCTTTAATCCCCTTTTTCTAGTTTCTAAAGTACAATGATATAGGTGTTCAACTATAATTGGTTAGAAAAGTAACTTCCAACCCCATGACTTCCCGTGCTATATATATATATATATATAATTGTATAATTGGTGTCCTTCATTCCTTTTTTCCCATGAATTACACATTCCACTATCTAGGTTGTTCTTACCTAGTCTGAAGCTAGTTTAGGCATGTTGTTGTCCTGCTTACCCGTCCGCTTTTCTTTTTTTTTTTTTGTCCCGTTCTCTTTTCCCTGTAACTAAATGCTTTTGCTTAATTTTCTGTCCCTCCAGATTATGCTGCCAGAGTCTATAGCAATTGTCATGGCACCGAAAGATAGTTCAAGGTATGGTAACTCTAAATCTCGTGGCTGATATATGACAATAATCAGCTTTACATGCTATAATTGCTTGGAAGTAATTTCTTCCTTTCCATTTGCAGAACCCATGGAATTTTCCGTTTAACCACTCCAGGTGGAATGGGAGTCATAAGGCAATGTCCGCGTCGTGGCTTCCATCCCCATGACCCACCTCCAGATGGTGGTCCCATTTACAAACAATGTACAGATGTTTATATGAATTCCAACCTAAAGTTTGACGTCATTGATCTACGGTAAATACACTCGTATTGATAGATACTGATGCACCAACACACTATTTCATTGCGGGGTAAAATAATCTCTGCGTTTGTACAGTAGACATTGTACATAACTGGAACTTCAATGGCTTGTCTGCATCTGAAACCGAACTGCTGGCATGTGTGTTTCTGTCGGCCTCCAGTCCGAAAAGATGAAGCCATTGTGGTTCTAGTGGGAATTCATTTCCAAGAGGCTTTGTAAAAACTTCAAATTCGATTAAGTTGTAATCCTGTACAATCCAAATAATTGAGATTGGATAACATGCGGTGAACAGATCTGAACGTGTCCATGGGTGTCGATGTTTCTTAATGGCGAATATAAGTCTAGCCTCACGAAAGTTGCGTGAGGCTAGCAGCAAAAACTACGTAGTTTTATTAAAAAATGAGGTCACATGTCAGTCATTTTTTTTCTCTCTTCCCTCCGTCCCCCACCCCACCTTTTCTCCTCCCCGTCTCTCTGTCGCAAGCCCTAGCACCACTGCGCAACCTTCCCCAATCACTGCCCCAACCTTTCTTCATCGGCCACCATCACGCCCACCGAGACCCATCTGTTGCCGTGACATTACAAGAAACACCACCGCCCAACCTTCCTGCGCCGGCGACCATAACGCCCATCGAAACTCATCCTGTTGTCAAAACAGTCATCGCCAACACCACAGAAACACCGTCACAAGCTACCGCAGCGTGCACCATCACACCTATCATCTCCAAAGCAGAAACCCGCTTTCCACCGTCACAAGCCACCGCAGCCACCACCGCTGGAACATGCTTCTTTTTCCCATGACCCCCACGCCCACCATCACAAGCCATCGCCTCCTTATAGAAACCCAGCACTGCCGCCGGCCAGTTCACAGAGCCAAGCAGCACCGTATAGCTTGAAGGCTAGCCTTTGTCGCTGGGCAGTTCCATCGTGAGTAAAATTTCAATTGGTGCTGGATTTTGACGCAACCAGACCACGCACTACATTTTCTTTGTTCTAAAACATATGCATTAGTTTTGAATGCTTAGTTTTGTGTCGGCCTGTTTTAGGGCTTTCGGGGTTAGTAGTTCCAATCATTTTCTTTCGCTATTTAGGAAGGATTTGTGAATGACAAGGAACTATCTTCCGTCTTTTAAGGGTAAATGACGTAGTAGTTGAATTTTCCTGATGGTTTTCTCAGTAGATCGACGTCAGGATCTCTTGTTTCGTACTTTTCTTTTAAGGCCTTTTAAGTAGTCTTTTTGGGGTAATAATCCCTGCATCATAAAGGATAATCCCCTGGTTAGGCTATCTGCAAGTGCATTTTTAAATGATGAAATGTATTCTACATCAAAAGCATAATAACTCAACCATTGTTGCTATCGATAAAGTCTTATTTGACTAACATCTCTTAGGTCTCTCTTTAGGAAAGCTTTACAACACCTATTATTTGTTCTGATAAGAAAGTGTTCTGAAACTAGAAATATGTAAAAAGATTCTATGCCATGTTTTATAACTAAATTTTTTTTTTCATTTATGTGATACCGATCCTTAAAGGTTCCACTCTAATATCCACACAAATTGTGCTTCAGTTTGATCAGGGAGTATTGTTTTTAAGATTGCACCCCAACAATTTTCAGAAGCGTCGGTTTCTACAACTAGCTTGTCTCCATATTTAGGCAAACTTAGTTTTGGCAGGGTTTTAACCTGACTTTTTATCCAAAGAACATTTTAGGTATTTTTATCTTCCCATATTTACTTTTCTTTTTTAAGCTTTTTACTTAAGGTTTCTGCTAGGTTTGATAAATGTGGGATGAATTTTCTCGCGTAATTTAACAACTCGATAAATCTTTGAAGTTACTTTACATAATTGATTTGTTCTGAAAATAGCTTTATTTTTTCACCTATGTAATCTTGAAGGATAATTTTTCTATTGTCTTCTATTCTTAATCCTAGAAAGTTAATGGTGGTTTGTTTCTATTCACATTTTTTTTGTGATAGTACTGATCCATGGTCAGTGAATTCTTGTGCTATCTTTTTTTAGACAATTTTGGTTTTCTATGGTTTTTTAGAATACTAATATATCACTTATGTACACTACATAGTAGTCACCGTACTTTCTAAAAATGTTATTTATCCTTCTTTGAAATAAATGTGGAGTAATTTTTAATCAATGGTAAAATCGTCCATTTATAGTGTCCTTGTGGTGCGCTAAAGGTAGTTAATACAATTGATGATTCCACTATTTTGATTTGTCAATATCCGCTATTTAAATCAAACTTTGAGGAAAAAAAATTGGCAAGCTGGATTTTGTTCATCAGCATATATTTGTTTAGAATTTTATAGTCATCTTTGACAGTTGCTGTGTTTAAGCTCAATAATCTATTACTAATCTGGCTTTTCCTCTAGCATGTTGTGCATGATCTTTTAATCATTGTTTTAGTATTTCAAAAATCACTTGCTCAAATTCCTGGACCATCTCAAGACTATGTTGCATTGGTTTTACGTTAATCACATAATTTTTATACTTGAGGGTCAACATCGCCAAAGATTTATCCTTTTTTCATAATTTTAGCGGGTCATCACTAAAATTATTTGCTACCATCTTTTTGGATCAAGATCCTCTGCTGTACAGCAGAGGTGCTGTACAACATTTATCGACAAAAGATTGTCATTCAAAGTGTTTTGTCGCTGTTACTAAAATTTATAGTGACAATTTTATGTCGCTAAAAAATATTTAGCGACATTTTGTGGGTACCGCACCTCTGTTGTACAGTAGAGGATCTTGATTCCATCTTTTTATGCTATCAAGACTAGCAATTTCTTTTCCTTGTTTGCATTGATAATGTTGGTTTATTTCTTTAATCAACTGTCATTTTTTTAGTTACTTCTTCGTTAAATAACTCTTCCTTGGTTACTTCTTCTTTAAGTAACCTTTTCCATGATGCTGTTTTCTCTTCACCATACTGGGCTGCATAGAGAGACTCATTCTTAATATGTTTTTAGATTTCTCCTATTTTTTCTAGACGAAAGCCAAATTTATATTTTTGAGCAGCATATTTTAACAAGAAAATTTTTTTACGTTGTATTTCAATATGAAACTCTTCCTTCCTGAATAAATGGTCAATTTTCAATTTGTTTTAGGAAAGCGTTTCCTATTACTAAATTACCGTCAAAGGAGTCGAATTAGATTAATCGCTCAATAATAAATTGTTTTCCATTTATTATGACTGGAGTATGATATGCTTCATATTCTGCCTCGAACTCATCGCCATTTGCCATTTGCCATTTGCATGCTCATGAGTTGATCTTTGATCCATTTTTCAGAGGATAAAATTTCTGGTCGTGCCAGGCAATAGGATACTCCAGTATCTACTAAAGCATCTATTTTATAAGGGTAATAAAGTATCTACCTAAGGTGGTTGCGCCTTGCTAGCCTTTGTCGTCGGGCAGTTCCATCGTGAGTACAACATCAATTGGTGCTGGATTTTGACGCAACCAGACCACGCACTACCACGCCCAATTCCCAGCTGCCGGTTACCCTCACAAACAATTACATGACTCAGTGTAATTACATGACTCAACCATTTCCTGTGCTGTCTTCCCCTACCAGATCTCCCTCGGAGGGGGGAGAGAAAAAAAATGACTGACATGTGACCTCATTTTTTTAATAAAACTACGTAGTTTTTGCCGCTAGCCTCGAACAACCTGCATGAGGCTAGCCTTATATTCTCTTTTCCCATATATATATATATATATATATATATATATATATATATATATATATATATATATGGGAAAGCTAATATGTTGCTAGACTTAGGCAACTTGCCTAAGGCTAGCGTATAAAACTACGTAGTTTTGTTTAATGTTGATTGATTCTTTTTTCTTCCTCTTTTTTCTCTCTCATAACACTCTCACTAATTATCAGATCACACAACCACACCGCACAATCACCCCGTCGCCTGCCACAGTCCCCGACCGACCAGTGTCGTCGCCGATCCAAACCACTCTTGCCGATCCACTACCGCAGACAATCTCCCCGCCTCATAGCAGATCGATAGAAACAATTTCACAATTACCGACCAACTCCACTATGTTGTCGCGCCAACCTCCCCACCACACCGCACCACTAATCCACCACCGTATCGCCGCACTGATCACCGACCACATCACCGCACTGATCACCAACCACATCACTGTACTGTCATCCTACCGTCACGCCGCACCAACCGCCTTCACACTCACCATAGCTAGGCAGCCACCGTTATCAACCACTAGCAAGACCACCATAATCATCACCATCGAGCAATCACTTCCACCAATTGAGATCGACGACCACCATTAACAACCACCAACCTTGAAATGCAAATATGAGGCCTTCATCTTCGGCCGCCACTCTCCATCTCTGTCTTCCAATTTCAAATTGAAAATGTGATCTTAATAAATTATTGTAATTGTGTTTTGATAATTAACAAAATCATTCGTTCAACAAGAACCAAAAGAATAAGCTCAGATGCCCAGGAATCTTCCCCCAACCGATGTGGAGGCTGGCCGGAGATAGTGGCCGACGATGGAATTGTCTTGTGTTGGCTGATCTGAATAGAGAAGAGAAAGAGAAACTGACAGGAGAGAGAGAGAGAGAGAGAGAGAGAGAGAGAGAGAAACTGACGGGAGAGAGAAACAAAACAAAAGGAGTGATAAAAAGTTGACCAAAACGGTGTAGTTTTGGTTACTAGCCTTACGCAAGTTGCCTAAGGCTAGCAACAAATTCGCTTTCCCCATATATATATATATATATATATATATATAGAGAGAGAGACGTGATCAATTGTCCAGCAGGCAATTTAATTTACTTGCCAACACAATTTGACCGTCTATTAGTGATTTATAGATAGTCCAAATTAAATCTTCTCTATCAATAGTGTTAGATAACCTTAATACTTTAATATACTCACGATTAAACCTCAAAATTTTAGAAAAATATAATTTGATGTTACTTTATAACACTATAAAATAACAAGATTATTTTAAGATATAATGTTATTAACAGAGACGCTATTCTTGGTTCTTGAATGTACGCATGCCATGTTTCTCCTGTTACTTTTTGATATTTAAGCTTTTAACCAAGTAAATATACAGCTTAATGCCTTACATTCCTCAGAATTGGCTAAAGGTTGTTATCAAACACACTTAAGCTTCCAGAATATTTATTTGGAAAGTGCAATAGAAAAAAATATCATGCACATACGATTCTTCAATAGTGAAAATTCTCTTATCAATTTTTGTAGGGTCATCTTTTTCTTTTATTATGGCAGACGTCTTTATTCTGTTCTCCACTTGGGCTTTGTCATTTTTCGTTGACATTTAAGTCTATTTCAATCATGCTTATCCTATGGTCCCGAACCCTTTTGTACAGTTCAAAAGTTTGACTAAGCAGAGCAAGTTCTTTTTGTCCTTGACTGTTGATTTGTTCATAAAGTTTGATAACTTGATCTTGACCCTGTTTGGAGGGTTCTATGAATGCTTTGCACCCCTTCAGGATCACTATTCTCCGTCCATCACAGAAACATGCCTCTTGGGAATCAACTACTATGTTATCAGTGGTTGCATGGACAAAATTGATTCTTGCAATCTTTTATTTCTTCACATTATACATGTCACATAGTTCATCCTGGAATGGTTTGTAAAAATCTATTATCAATTTATTAGTTAATGGATAAACGAATCAAATCTGGTATGACTGAAGAACTTGGTTTCGCTTCTTTTTGCCAAGGTTGATATTATCTGGACTGTGATAATCTTCTGACTAAATCCCATAACTCCAAGAGCATATCAAATTATAACTAGAGATTCTCGATGAGTTGCCAATCATTTCGGTCTATACCGATTGTGTCTACGAGTCCATGTCCAATCCATTTAAGATCAATCTTTTTATGATAGTAGTGTGAGGCTTGGCCATCCATAATCCCAATTCAAAACACTTTCATTTCTTGTTTGCGAAGGATCTCTCGTGTTCATTTTCCTTCCTTCCTAGCTAGTTTTTTTTAGTAGTGATATCAGCTGGGAGCAATTATTCTAGTTCTTCTAGCAATTGAATTCTTTCTTCCTTTTCTTGTAATACTATGATTCCTTTCTTCATCGTTTCTATTAAGCCTTTTTTTCTAAGTGCTTAACATAATCAGTTAATTGGCTGAGGGTTCTTCATATTTCTTTTCGATAATTTTTCCTTAGGTAGTACCAGACATTTCTGAAGAGATTTTTGCTCTCTGCACATAAACCTGGATCATAAAATGGTTTTGTTTTATTATCCCTAGCTTGTGTTATGGTAACATTCTATTTTGAAGATTTTTCATCTTCGTCAGTTGTCACCTTCCTTTTTAGATCCTTGTTGTTAGGATAATAATTTCTTATTTTTCTTGCCCATTTGTTTATGGCGCCTTGCTATCGAGGTTTCAGCCTTATCTCTTTGTTCCAAAACATTATTCTTACTTATAAATCAAATCAGCAACCTAACTACTGCTCATACCTTATAAACTTCCCAGATACGACTAGGGTTTCCTCTGACAATACACGAATGCCTGATTAGCAAATCACCAATTCATAACCAGTATGATATCAAAATCCTAAACAACAAATGGAGTGGGGTCCATAGAAAGATCTATATCCCAAACATAGACTATAAACATTCACAGAGAACCACTAAACAATCAAAAACTCTCCCAACGGAGTACTTATCACAATATCAGTTCTTAAAGGATGGATCTTCATCCTCAATCTTTATGCCAAAGTAACAAATGTAACCAAATATGACGCTTCAAACTTAAATAGTAGACACACATCTAATAGGTGTGGTGTACCTGGCACCACATCATCAGATGTGACTACATATTGTGCAAATATTAAATAAACTCTAACTGATATTCTGCACCTCAGCCCCTACCAACCTTGCCCCCTTTCCTACAGAGTATACTACTCGCTATTACACCAGCAATAGGTACACAACTTATTATTTCTCACAAGCAATCAGTTTCAAACTTAATGCTCCACATTACAATGCCAACACATCACCCAATCACTTTATTCCATAACTCACCACTCTGACTTCTCCTAGACCTGACACATGGGGTGGCTGAAGAACTGGCCCGCCACCCAGACTAGTACTCTAGGTAGGTCCAATTTTGGAACTCTGTGATGGTCCAACTCTGGTACTCTGAACTGATTGAGTGCCTATACCCTGTGCTCCCTTAAATCTTGTATCATGTCTCAATCAAATTTTAGAACTCTGTCCAGATCACAATATCATCGAATCGAAGTGGGCTCGAATCCCTAATTCTGCCCCAACCTTTAACCTTGGGCACCATACTGTGCCGGCTATAAAAACTTTTTGCTGACGACTGTCAGCTCTTACAATCCTTTTGGGAAAAATTCTTACTTATCTCTTTTTTATCCGCCCTGTATTTACTCAAATCTTCCTCCATTGTTGGACTTAGACTATTCCAAAACACATATCCAATAAAGACATTCCATATAGCTCGTTAATCGAGCTGGAAGCACTGTATCTCTCAATCCAGTCCTAAGCCCCCATTAAAACTTCCGGCAGCTATCTGCCTTCAACAACATCCTTATGACAAATCTAGCGAAACAAGAAATTACATCTCAACCTTGTCTATCAACTCTAAATCTATTATTTCACATTAATAGCACCTTCACATCTGTTCACGAAATCTCACAAAATACCGGTCATAAATAATTTTCTAAAATGGCATAAATCAATTTTTGATAAGCGTTACTCTTTCCACCCCTGATCGACCTCATCTCTCAGCTTATATCCAACAAATTCAATCTTTCGTCACTTCACTCACAGTTCTTCAAAATTTATACTATCAGTTGCTCAATTTTTTTTTTCATTTTGCTAATCCAATTCACTATCTCTATAGGGTTCAATAACTCCATGTAGCTAGTAATTTCATCTATTAAGGTCACCAAGATACTCCCATCTCGAGGTTATGGTTGTGGTTGGGTTGGGCCAGATTCTATGTTATCAAAGTTGGATTGGGTTCATAGTGTTCAAAATCATAACCATCAATTCTAGGGTTCTACTATTTCCCCTATCGAGTAGGGTTGCCTCTCTACCATCATAAAACCCATAAAGTAGATTTTCCAATCTAAAGATTGTCCGGTCAAGTCTTACTAAAATCAGGAATTTCCATGTTCCATCTTATACCATCCTTTTGGAATCTCATCTTTCGCGGACCCCAGGCCCTCCATATTATCTCCACTGTCAGAGCTTCAAATTCTGACCGTACAGATAAAATAAACAGTTATCAGGGTTATACCAACACGGGTATAAAGAACAAAACAATGACTACTCAAAGGCAGACTTCTTAACTCTACCATCATCCTACCCCGCTCTCGTTAACCAGAATACGATTCCAAAGAATTGTGTTACCTACACTTGGTGTTTCGTGCCTACAGAATCATATGCATGTACTCTTAATTTCATACGACCGAACTGCTCTGATACCAATTGTAACGCCCCCAAAAATTCAGAGCTCCGTCGCCCCGAACTCCTGGGTCGTTAACCTACTGGATCACATTCAACTTGTCAAATCTAACACATACTCTAAATCATCCAATTCAGCATCAACTCAGACTTCCCAAAATACTAGATTACAAGCTATTTAGCTTAAACTATTACAGCTCAAGTCCTTTGCAATACAAATTTCCAATAAACAAATTAACAGTACCGACCTGTGTAGGGGTCTCGCTACACGGTTGTGATGGGTTCATCGGAATCTCACTCAGACTCTAACACATTCCCGAACTTGCTATAGCTTATCATTACCTACAAAAGGGAACCAAACGAAGGGTGAGCTTTTAAGAGCTCAGTAAGGTCATACAAGGACCAACGAAAGAGTTACAAACGATTTCAAGAATCCAACTGACAAAGATTTCCAGAATACTTTAACGAACGAAATAGCTCAACGATTTTTAAAATGATCGAAATTCATCAGAAATAAATACCAAAATAGAAAAACACCATCACAATGAGTTCCAAAACGATCAATAAAAGATTATTTTCAAAGTCATCATTTCTAAAATACAATGGAGTTTTCTGGAGGTATTTTAAACGTACACAGATCATTTGAGACAGTTCTTTCCAAAATACACTGATATTCTCAAGGAATTTCAACCCAAGCACAAATTATTTTAAAGAATACTTTTCAATCATTACCGTAACAGTTACGACAATATATAGAACAGAGACAATAAAAAATCAACGTTGATCATGGGCGATTGCAATGCCATTCCGGCAAGCTAAAAGAGTGTACACATGCATGATGTACGAAAATACTAGTCCACATGGATACTAGCCTACTTTTCTTGTAGAATTCAAACCAGCTTTATTACTCCCTCCCACAAAACGAAAACCCAGGTCAACACGGAAAAATCAACAATATCAATGAGTTTTAACATAACCTCAATCACCAAAATCAATTCGGATTCCAATAACAATAATCATACTGACATAAGTCAGCATTCAGAATTTTTTGAAGAAATCAAAATTTTCATAAGAAAAATCACAGATAAACAGCAAAAACGATTGAGAATAATTATCAAATTTAAGCACAACAATCAGGAAGAACGCGTACAAACAATTGTCAAATTTGCTCAGCACGCAATCACAGGCGAGCATCACAAGATTTTTAAATAATCGATCCAGGTTAAATATTGGGGTTTTCTGGATAAGAACACGCTGATATCAATGCATACTTCAGAGTTCGACACTAGTTGTAAGTAATCCAAAAGAGTACTTATAAGTACGAGTTATCAAATAAGGGTTCGGATAAAAGTCTTTACTCAGGGTTCAAATAGAATCTCTTACTTAGATCCGCAGCTAAATTATCCTAACCGGAAGTCTTTAGCTTTAACCTAAACAGAATAATCGAATCATTAGAATATAGCCTACAGTACAATATTATAACTTAATACGGACTCACACATATTTCCAAAATGAACCCCTTATCAGGAATATAAAATTACCGAAATGCCCCTAAGGTGTAAAAATACCAAAAAGCCCCTCTTGGACTTAAATCACCCAAACAGCCTTCCCGTAAGTAGTCACTAAAATAAGCTTCCTATATGTGAATTTATGCAAAAATACCTTTATTAGGTAAAATTACCAAAATACCTCTTCTAAGTGGCAACTTACCAAAATACTCTCCGTTACACTTAAATCATCAAAATGATCTTTCTGTAAGCCAAATATTTAAAATATTCTTATCTTATGTGACTTTACTCAAAAATAACCTTTATGGACAAAATTACCAAAATATCCCCCATTTGGGGTGGCAAATTACAAAAATATCCCTGGGGGTTTTCGGCACCAGAAAAATCTCAAAAATGTTAAAACGCTATTTTAAGCATCCTAATATCATTTCTGGCCTAAAAAATATTTTTAAAAATTTTTGTCCAAAAATCCTGAACCGGTGTCTCGACCGAGTGCTAAAAGGCCAGTTTTGAAAAAATACCTATCGGCCTCAGAATGGAACGAAATTTTAGACAATGCATAATATCAGTAAAATAGGGTTTCCAAAATTTATCAGATTAAAATAGCGTTATTTACTATACTAAATAAATCTAGAATTTCCCCTAATCGATACCCTAATTTAGCATCCTTTGCGGATACTGAAAATTCTAAAAAACTTTCAGGGCGTAGGTCTCATAAAAATATTGGGGGTTACTGTTTTAAATTTTGTCTAATTTTGGGCCCAAAAATTTATAAAAATTCGTGAAAAATTGCATAAATAAATTTCTAGCATTAGCGACGAAAACAACTACTATTCAGATTGAAACACCTAGTTTCACCCCAAACACAAGCACATCTTCATCTTCAACCTTCAACCGCATAACACAGCCCCTCCAAACTCATACATACACCCACGAATTTGTCATTAATCCACTAAAACAAAACCTAAGCTTAATTAATACATACTAGCACAATTTAAATTCCACAATTACATCCCATACCCACGGATCATCACACATACACACACCCATATATATATAAGAATATACACATATTTATATCTGCATATCTTTAACCAAAATAACCCAAAATTCTCACAATTACTAGTTTGAGATGGAGGAATTACCCTGTTAGGGTTTATAAGTTTTCTTTCTCTTTCTTCCTCCTCTTCTTCCTCCCTTTCTCTTTCTTTCTCTTTTTCTGTGGTAGATTGGTGATGGAGGGGAGGGCAAAAGAACACAGTAATAGAACAAACAAAAGGAAGAATGGAGATGATGAGCATAATTGTCCCAGTAACTAACCGCTCCTCTTTGGGGCGGTTAGCTGAGAACAACTTAAAAAATAATAATCTCAACCATTCACACGATGGCGTCGATAGCTGGATGACAGTTGGAGAAATATGGTTTTTCTCCACCGATAAATGTGGATCAACTCCCTATATGGTGATTTGTATTCTAGGAGCTAGAATATATACATAAAAAAAATCAAAAAAGAGAATGGATTAAGAAAAGAACATAAGAGGCATCTCCATAGCAGGATTCTCCTTCTAGCAGTTGTGATAAATGAAAGAATTTAGCAAATATTGATGAATCATCGGAAAGAGAAAGATATCGATGACTAGAAAAAGTTACTTCTCATTATCTAAAGCTACAAAACTCTGCCATTCCTCCTCTATTATTGCTATTTGCAAAGTCATCATGATCACATCCCCTTTCATTTGTAATTGTAAGAACTAGCATGAACTTTATTTTGTATATTGTTTATGAAAATTTTAAATAGAAAATCCTCCCTCCCTTTAATCCTCCCAAAGTGTAGCTTTGGGACCGAAAGCCTTATGATTAAGTTCTGTCAAGTCCCTAATAAAATTTTTGTTCTAGAACGTAGCATAGAGAAATTTTGCTCCTAAGTCAGACGAACATTTTTTCATTCAAATTTCGGGCCCAAAGCACATTTGTGGGGACATGATGCCATAAGATAATATTTGGTTGTGCTAGGTCCCAAATAGAATCTCTTGTCCGGAACCCTTTGTTGTGGGACTCGAACAGTTTTACCCCTAGATTAGATCAACGTTCTTGCTGTCAAATTTCATGCCCAAAACTGGGACCTAATGCCGTAAGAATAGGTCATGCCAGGTCCCTAATAACGTCTCGTCGGGACCTTAGTTTTGGGATTCACATAGTTTTGCCCCAAGGTTGGGCGAACATTTCTTCTTATTTCGGGACAAAATGCAACCTCGTAACTTGATGCAACAAGATTAGGTTATGCCTGGATCCGAGTAAAATATCTCGTTCGTAACCTTAGTTTTGTTAACCGAATGGTTTTGCCCCCAGATTAGGTGAACACTTTTTCGTCAAAATTCAAGCCCAAAATGCAAACCTCGGACCTGATGCCACAAGATTAGGTTGCCCCGGGTTCCTAACGAAATCTCTCCTCCAGAACCCTAGTTTTGAGACTCGAATGGTTGTGCCCCCATATCAAACAAACGCTTTTTGTGTTAAATTTTCTCCTAAACGCAACTCTTGCAGACCTGATGCCATAAGATTATGTTGTGTTAGGCCCCTAATAAAATCTAGAAATCTAGTTTGGGACTTGGACGGTTATCATGCGAACATTTTTCCTATCAAATGTGTGTCGCAAAACCCAAGTCTGGGATTTTGTGCCATAAGATTAGGTTGTATCAGGTCCCTATTAAAAATCTCTTATCTAGAACCCTAGTTTCTGAACTCAGACGCCTACTGAGCAGGAGAACATTTTTTCTGTCAAGCTTCGGGTCCAAAAGGGAAATGTGGGATCTAATCCATAAGATAAGGTTGTGTCAAGTCCTTAAAAAAATCTCTCTTGCGGAACCCTTGTTTTTGGACTTGGACAGTTTTGCCTCCAAATCATGTTAATATATATTCTGTCAAATTTTGGGCCTAAAACGCAACTCTAGGGACCTAATGTAATAAAATTAAGTGGTGCTAGATCTCTAACAAAATTTCTCGTTTGGAACCCAAGTTTTGGGGCTTGGACAATTTTGCTCCCAGATTAAGGAACATTTTGCTATCAAATTTTGGGTCCAAAACATAACACTCGAGACCTGATGCCACAAGATTAGGTCATGTCAGGTCCCTAACGAAATCTCTTGTTTAAAACCCTAGTTTTGGGACACTGACATTTTTGCCCTACATTAGGCGAAAGTTTTTTTTATCTCAAATTTTTTGCCCCAAATGTAACTCTGGTGACATGATACCAAAAGAATAGGTCGTGTCAGTTCCCTAATATAATCTCTCGTTCAGAACCCTAGTTTTGGGATTCGGACGGTTATGCCGCGAGATTAGGCAACCATGGTGGTCCGTAGTAAAACATCTCAATTGGAACTTAAGTTTTGCGACTCAGACAGTTTTTGCCCCCAAACCAGGCAAACACAAAATTCAATAAATCAGGTAATTGGTTGTTGTGTTGTGATTCCTCACTCTGGTAAGGGAGATACATCAGAAGCGATTTTTCTGTTCAGTTATTTTTATTTTTAATTATTGGAGAGGTTATAGTCCCTCGATGGCGCTTGAAATTGCTCTATTCGAGTCAAAAGTAGGTAAATTGTCTTTTCAGTGCAACTGCTCGGGAGATGCAGCTGGCAGGACTCACTGCTAAAGGTTCAATTGGTTTTTTGGACCACATTGGTGTCAAGGGTGTGTAACTTCTTAAGTTAAGTTTATTATTATTTACTCACGCCGTTGAGCTTCGAGGATGATGGTCATTTCGCTCGTGCAGAGCTTATTGCAATGTTTTATTGGCACTAAGAGGCTGTGGAGTACAACCAGCGTCCGCTTGTTTGTGCGATTAATTGGTTTAGAAGTATTAGTACCATACTTCCCATCATTTGTAAACCTCCATTAGTATTAATATAATCGACCAAAAAATGTTTAATATAGGGGTCAGGCTACCCATGTATGTAGGTTTAACTTAAAAGGTTCAAGTGTTGGATAATGTTGCAGTCTTTCGAGTTATACTAACTCGATCAGTAAGATTTTGTTACTTCACGTGAAAATTCTAACGCCTTATATGCAACTTCCTATATCTCGAGTTTGGGTTTTAGTTTCGGAGACTTGTGGCATCCAACACCCATGTGTTCACCTTCCATGTATGCCGTGAATAATGCTAACATAATTCCCCATTCCAAACTCTTTTTCTAGAGAAAATACAAGAGGTTGGGTGAAGCAAAGGTGAAACTTTAAGGTTCCCAATTAACAGGTAGGTGAGGATCATAGAGGAAAACAAAGAATATAAGGAACCATTATCAATAGCACGTTCGGGAAGCAGAACAACGCAATTCTCGAAGAACGGGGAGCAGAATCCACCTGAAGTTAATTGTAGTCTAAGAATCTTAACAAATTTCAATTGTAAGAAACTCATGAAGAGGTCACTCCACCTAAAGATGGATACAAAGACGAGTGATGTGCAAGGCATTCTTCAACACAAAACCACTGAGAGATATCCTTTTAAGACAAATCAACACAATCATTCTTCCATTGCTTCTTCTCCTTCAATTACTTCCACCAGCTCTTTCAATGGCGTTATCTTTGTCAGCAGAACCTCTGCAACCACAACAGTTGAGATCAGGGACAAATTATAGGGCCCTTATTCTTTACACGGGCATGCTAAATTAATTTCTAATTAACTGTAACTGCAACGACTGAAACTGAAATAGACTCGCAGAAAGTGTAGCACTGGCACAATTGGATCAAGGACCACTTGCCCACATGCATACCTGCAAATGATCTACATTCTCCAAGAACGCATTCTGCTATAACTTGATCATTATATTCTATTCTATGATCACTTAAATAAAACCAACCATAAAGTTGGAAATGCAGACAGCAGAATTTGCTCACAAATGAAAAAAAAAAAATATCGTAGCAGATTATGATTTTTTCTTTTTCTTTTTCTTTTGAGAGACCATAGCAGATTAAGATTTGAACTAGGCTAACAAACCTAACTCTTGAAATGGGTTTACAACACTTGCAGAGATATAAAATTACAGAAGCAGCAAATAAACTAGAAAATCATTAGTAGCTAGAAGTACAAGACATCCTAAGAGGAAGGTAGGGGCAGAATCACTAACCGGTCTTTTTGCTGAATGAATATCCTTTTGAACTGATATAAGTGCGAGGATTTGGCAACAGGTGGTTTCTCAGGTACTCCTTTTGCCCCTGTAGATGCAAGCATAAATTCAGGAGTTTAGAACCAACATGATATTAATAATGTACATGATTCAGTGAAGGTTTGTGGGGAAGAACCAATGAACCTTGGTTATCACACAAATATCTACATTGCTTCCGCTTCCCAAGTCGTTGAATATGCCTGAGCAAATTGCCTCGCAAACAAGCTTTACTCCTTCATCCCTCTGCAAAAAGAAACTTGGACACTCATTTCTCCCATCTAATTGCATAATAGGGCTCTGTTTAAGTCATTTGGTTCCCCAATAAAGCTAATGTTAAGAGTAGTTTCCGACTGAAAAGTCAAAAACTCTTTCATGTATAGATGCCATTGTCATTTTGTCGAAGTTTGATGTTACTTGAAATCCAAGAATGAGAACTCGGAAGCATCCGGTAATGCTATTAAGCCTTGTTGTCATTTGGGAAGGATATGATCCTTGTATGTATACTATGTTTGCAATGACCACATACGGTCGGTATCTATATCTACATGCACTGAACGTCAGGCATCACCAAACACATCAGATACAAGGAAGGACCAGTAAAAGAACCAACAAAGAACAACACAACCCAAGGCTCATAGAGAAGCATCCACAAACTGAGGGGAAAAAAAACTTGCAAAACACTAGAACAAACCTCGAGTCAATTTCCTATCACTCAGACGTCAAAACACTTCTCCCCATTTGGTTACAACTTCTTTGTTTTCAGTTTCATGTCCTTTTTGGAAAATCAATAGCTTTATATTGTAGAAAAATCTTAAGTTATATTTTTATTACTTAAGCAATATATACAACAAAAATATACAGCTCTTTTTATATGAAGCAAAATCAAGAGCTCTCAATTTATAATAGTTTATTACCAAAAAAAGAGAAAAAAAGCAGTAAAATCTGAAACTGTACTGAAACATTACTGGTACTGCTACGGACCGTTAAAACGGACAAACCAAAATGCGTTCCAGTACGGTATATATAACTACAACTGCCCTTAGTTGCAGGAAACTCCTATTAAGGTGACGTTTCTCTCTCGGAAACTCGCTTTTGCGATCCCAAGTTAGGAGCACCATGGGATCTCGTCCCAAGCTAATATGGGAACTCGATCCCGTTAGCTGGATAGAGATGCAAGGAACAAGTGAGAGAATACCTGAAAATCAAGCCCTTTTCAACTCAATTCCTTGTTTCTCTCCTCCTTCAAATCCTTAAAGCCTCCTTGTCTGTTGTTGCTGACTATGTAAACTATACTAAACAAATGATAATACTCTTTATTCATTTATTTATTCAAGCCGCTCCTAACCTTAGATTCTTCTTGGTGCTTGCGCTTCCCCCGTCCCCGCCCCCGCTCCCGCCCCCGTCCCCGCCCCCGCTCCCGCTTTGTGCAACTAAGCAACTGCCATACTTTGGCTACTTACCATGCTAGCTTAATTTATACATTCAGGTTGCGTTGTTGCTATCTTTATGTTAATAAAGCATTCTACTCTATATAACTGAGCTGCAACTAAATGCAAGAACTCACACATACCAAATATCAAACGAGTACTGTTTGTGACTAAAACCATTAGTGGTAGATGCTATTGCTGCCAAATTGCCACCATCTATTGCCTATTAGCAAAAGACAGTTATTGTCACCAATACTATTCCCACAATCAGTGTACTACCTAACCTGATGCAAATACAATTGTCTCCAGTTCTGTAACAATTAGAATCCCTACCGGTCACAACTACCAGCAGTTATCTTGTGATATTTGCCACTATTATCACTACCCAGATCACTGCTACTTCAGTTTATGTCAATGCCAAGACCGTCCTTGGACTCCACTGGGTCCATTACCAAGATCCATATTTATGCTGCAGACAGAATCTCCTTCTAAACTAGTACAATGGTACCGACAGTGAATTGCAGTTGACTTCCTTTCTTTTCTATTGGCTTACTTTCCGGATACTTTCCGGATCCGCCCTCATGAGCTGTCATGACGATATTTAACTTGCTTTATATTGATAACAAAAAGTCCTGAGTATGTCTCGGGGACTAAAAGTGAACTATGTCGTAAAGCGCTAGCATCTCTTCAACATCCTTGGACTTTGTTGACAAAGCATAACCAACCAAAAGGGAACATAACTGAATAACTCAAGTATTGAAACACCGAAAGTACTTTAAATTTATCAAACCGAAAAGAGAACAGATGAAGAAAAGGAACGAGCGAGTTATGAAAGTGCCAGATCAGACAGTTTCCAGGCTCCAAGCAAACTTACACTCAGCCCTTCATGATATTTTGATTCAAACACAGCCATAGCCGCAAGAGAACCAGAGCCCATGGTAGCAAATGGCAAGGAATCGGTTGAACCATGAGGATAGATCTGTCAAATAATATTCACCAATGTTAGTAACATCTAGTGACAAAACATAACAAATTCGTATATTTACGAGGAGGGAGCCTCCATGCGAAGGTAAGGTTGCTCCATTATGACCTCAAGATCACAGGCACAAATCCATGGCGACAATCACTATTACCCTCCCCGTACACCCAAAGGCAGAAACCTCATGCATAGAGACCTTCACATATTTGCAAGTCAAATCTAACTCACAGTGTGCAGATGGGGGCCCGTGACATCTACTCCTCCAAGCACCAAAGCAGCTGATACATGACCTTGGTATCTAGTTAAGTAGCAAAAGAGTTAGGCATTTGTTGATACTGCTAAAGTCCAAAATAAAGGGCCTCAAATTACATGCTAACCTGAAAAGATGAGACTTCAGAAGCGTTAGCGCTGTCACAACCCTTGATTCCCGGGCAGTATGATACCGGTGCAGCTTCAGGTGCGAGCTTATCGTGTCTACCAAAGACAGTGATCATCCGAATACATAATTTAGATAATAGTTAGAGAGTGTAATGGAAAGATAGCTAAAGAACATATGATGTACTAGCATTATCACGTGCAAGTACAATTAACTAGAAAACAAATATTTAGCATACCTGTCACTGCTTCTGTATCAGCAGCAGTCCCTGCTCCACAGCAATAAATATTTGGTGCCATATAATGAATTTTCTCACAATTCTTATCAGCAACAATGGGTCCTTCAGTGGCACGCGTATCTGCTCCAAGAATTACACCATCCTAAAGACGGTGAAGAAATTTTCAAAGGATGATTCCAAGACATATCAGTAGCCAGCCAGAACTGAACAGGGAAACTGAAACACTAGGACCACTTTTGTTCGACCGCCTTTTACCGTCAAACTATTCTAACTGGTACCTTGTAAGTTAACTAACCAACATATCAAACAAGAATACACTTGATGGCGTATTGCCATATTGGAGATAAATGTCATCTTTGTTTTTCCATGAGAAAGATGGCCAGATAAAGCTGTAGGAGCCATTACTCTTCAATGTATGTATTTATGTATTTGGGCGATCTTAGATAGCAATTTCTATGAAGGGTAGTCATTTTGCATTGTTTGGCTTAAAGTGATCGTTTTTTGAAAATGAAACTTCTCCTCATTTTACACCTATGAAGCACGGGTGCGGGTGCGGATATGATACGGGTGCGTATCTGCAGATTCGGCATTTTTTTGAAAATTTTAGGATACCGGTGCGGCAAAGATACGGCAAATTTTGTATATATATATATATATTTTTAACTATGTACACTTAGTATTGAATTTCTAAACAATTAAAGGACCATTTGAATCTTGATGAAGTGCATAAAAGGATACTCCCTCCGTCCCAAATTATTTGATCAACTTTGACTTGCATGCTTATTTATGATTTGACTCATGTTATGAGTTTCCTTTCTACGCCAAGAGATAGATAGAGAGGGGGGAGAAGAAAGTGGGCCAGGAGAGTGCAAATGGGTTGGTGGAGAATTAAATGGGGGGAGAAAAATAGAATAAAAAAGGGTAAATATGGAAAAGCACCTACAAAATCTTTCTTAATTAGGAATGTGATCAGTTTATTTGGGATAGCCTAAAAAGGAAATATGGTCAATTTTTTTCTCGACAGAGGGAGTATAACGCAATTTAATTTAACTATTCAACAATAGTACAATATTATGCAATAAATAATAACCACTACAAAATACATCATAATAAAAATAGCACCAAAATATAGGCAGTAGCAAAGTTCTGAAGTTCAAACCAATCATCAAAACAAACCCATGACAAACAAAAATCAAATTACTTCATATTGTCACACAGAAACACTACATATTGTCACACACACACAGTGAAAAACTAAAAAAAAAAATGGTCCAACCCATAAATGGGCCTGCCGTCGCCAGTGGTTGCCGAAGTCGCAGGTGGTTGCGGGTGGTCACCTTCTGGTCCTGCCGCCGCTGCTCTCTCTCTCAGACCCTCTTCATAGGGGAAGATTAATCCTTCATTAGGTTAATATAGGTTTTTTATTTACGTTTTCACCCCCGAAACTTCTTTCTATGTTTTGACCCAGGAAAGTTCTTTCAAAAATTATGTTTTGACCCCATAAGTATCCAATACGCACCCAACCATATCCTATCCACACCTGAACTGCACCCGATACTTACGAAATTGTTGCCTAGGAAAAGGGGTTCGCTGCTACGCAGAGGTGCCACAAAGAATGCAGTCTGAGTCAGCTTCCAAGTAGGCAAAGTGGGAGACAGCAAGGATGGAGTAAGGGCTGAGAGCAAGGCTACCCGGACAGGTCACGAGGGTTGCCAGAGCCGCGCAGGCAGGGCGACGATGAACAGGGCCGGCAGTCGACAGTCAGAGTCAAGGGTGCAGCGTCAAGGGTCCGATGTCAAAAGTCCAAATGTGCTTCTCTCACTAGAATTCCAGAGAGAATAGGCTTTTTAGAGAGAGAAAGTAAAAATGTCAAATGAGATAGAAGTCCTTGAATAAGCTCCAAAGTCCACTATTTATAGGCAAAAATGTGAATGTGTCATAAGTTGACAGGTGTCGTCCCCTGGGAGCGACACATCGCCGGGGGGGTCCAAAGTACTGATTATCCATTGGACTGCCGATCCCCAAGTTCGTGCTGCCCTGCCCTGCCCTTGCAACATCTCTCTAACTGTTTGAAGAGACTGATCATGCTGTGGTAGCATGGTCAGAGTAGCCCGTTGCCCCAGCCACCAGTCCCAACCCTTACTGAATCCCACGAGGTGCGTCAAGAGACGCGCAGAGAACCTGACAGCGGTGAGGGTTGCCCCTGTAGCCAACTGCCAGGTGGACTAGGAGCGATGCCCTCCGATGACCTGCTCCCATCCCGGAGTGACCCGGGGGTCATTGCCCTAGTGGTGTCGACGATCAACAGCAACATGAGTGGGCATGGTCGCCGCTCAATGCTTAGAGTCCGTTGCGGGGAAGCCTTCGTGTTGAGCCCCCTGCGAGTGTGATGTTGATGGCTTTAAGGTTGTGCCGGCGATGGCTTCAGTGTTGTGAGCCCATCCCGCTGCGAGGGCCGGAGCCCCTGGTGATTGTGCCGGCGATGGCTTTAAGCCCATCCCACAGCGAGGGCTGGAGCCCCAGGTAATTGTGCTGACGATGGCTTTAAGCCCATCCCGCAGCGAGGGCCGGAGCCCACGGTGATCGTGCCGGCGATGGCATTAAGGTTGTGAGCCCATCCCGCAGTTTGATTAAGCCGGCAATGGCGTTAAGCCCATCCTGCAGTATGATTGAGCAGCCGATGGCGTTAAGCCCATCCCGCAGTTTGATTGAGCCGGCAATGGCGTTAAGCCCATCCCGCAGTTTGATTGAGCCGACGATGGCGTTAAGCCCATCCCGCAGTTTGATTGAGCCGGCGATGGCATTAAGCCCATCCCACAATGAGGGGTCCTTGTGCCGGAGCACTACGAGCGAAGCCCTCGGAATGCTGCACACTCCGGAGAGTGGGTCGAAGCATGTTCCACGTCCATGGCGGGGGCGCATGGTGTGGTGAATAAGTGTGATGCCCGGAGGCCTGTAACATGATTGTGGCACTTGGGTGCGGTGCCTACATCACGAGGCATTGATTATGGCGCATGGGCACGGCGACGACCGTCGCAGAGACAATACTTGGTGCCGGGGCACATGTTATGGAAGTGGCGCATGGGCGCGGCGACGAAGGTCGCGAGACAATACTTGGTGCCGGTGGCACGCATCATGAGAATGGCGCAAGGGCACAGCGACGAACGTCGAGGAATATTACTTAGTGTCGGGGCACACATCATGAGAATGACGCAAGGGCGCAGCGACGATCATCGCGGAACAATACTTGGTGCCGGGGGCATGTATCATGATAATGGCGCACGGGCGTAAGCGATGAACGTCGCGGGGAGGGGCACATGTTATGGAAGTGGCGCATGGGCGCGATGACGAAGGTCGCGAGACAATTGGTGTTAAGTGAGCATTGTAGAGAGCGCGATGAATGATGGCGGGGTTAAGGAGTGACCCCTGCAGGACAAAAGGGTGGCCGACCCCCCTCAAGAAGGGGTGGCCGACCCCCTTCAAGAAGAGGTGGCCGACCCCCTTCAAGAAGGGGTGGCCGACCCCCTTAGAAAGAGGGATGGCCGACCCCCTTTGAAAGAGGGGTGGCCAACCCCCTTTAATAAGGGATGGCCGACCCCCCTCAAGAAGGGGTGGCCGACCCTCCTGGAGAAGGGGTGGCCGACCGCTTGGAAGAAAAGGTGGCCAGGGCTTGGACTGGGTGGCTGACCCCCTTGGAGAAGGGGGTGGCCGACCCCCTTTGAGAGAGGGTGGCCGACCCCCTTCAGGGGGGAGAGTCCTTTTTCCAAGTGTTTTGACTATGTTGACGTCGCTGCATTGGTGATGCCTGTGAATGCTCGAAAGAAGATGCGCTTTGACCGGGTGATGGCGTCGAATAACTGACCGTTGACTGGGTGATGTGTTGCGCAAAGTGGGTCCCTTAGCGGGCCCTGGGGTGCAACCAGAATTGGGTGTGAACAGAGATACAAAAAAATAAAACAACAAATCGGATACGCACCCACCCCGCACCAGACCCCAGTGCTTCAGCCATATATAATTTACACTGTACAGGATGAATTTCTAAATAGGCTTTCCAATTTTTCTACTCCAATTCTAATTCCCCCTTGATCTTTTGCAGTTTGCATTGCCCAAGGGCTTTTAAATAGGCATTCCGAATCATAACTCACATTCCCCCTTTATGGTAATTCTTTTGGTTGTTCAAGACTGAAAGAAGGATTACCCATGTGCAATAGGAAGGTATCTTCCAGAAATTAAACCCGTTCTCTGTCCTTGAAAAAAAAGATTCAAGATATTTTCTTCTCCTATTATGAATAATAAATGCTATAGGTTATATCACAATTAATGCATGTACATATATGAGGAAGTGTTTGTAAGAAACATCAGTTTAGATGTATCCTTTTCTAGGTTTCTAGAAAACAATACTCATTTCCCCCATCCTTGTTGATTACGGATTACCGAAAGCAAGGGCTCGGTCAATTTTCCATTCTATGGAGGGGGCAGGGTGATTGACTGGACATAATGTAAAAGGGGCATGTACAGTGGCTATTTAAGAAGCAAAGACATTGACAAGGACAGGCAACAAGGCTAGTATTCCCACTCAATAGTCTCACAAATATAACTGTCAAAAGTGTATTATTTGAATTGTGTAGATCTTGTATGCAATGTGTGTGGGCGTGCATGCAAGCGTTTGTGTGATATCTGTCAGGTTCGGGACTCTGAATCTAGAAAGAGAAGATCAGTTGTTGTACACGGGGATAAAATCGTAACAAAAGATTCCAGAGGACTTTGGTTTTGTAAGAAAATTGCAACTGTTTTACATACTAAGAAACACTCACAAATTCCTGGCCGGAAGTACCAGACGACCCTATCCACACTCACAAATATAATCTCATAAGATGTATATATTCAAGAAAGTCTTCGATATATGACAGAAGCAAGGACAAGACACGTCTAGAAGTATCTGGTATTCATAGGTGCACCACTGATACAATCTTCAAAACAAACAATTCTACAAAAGAGGCACCAAGGAGCATGCTGAAATACAGAGGAAGGGGAGGCAGCACTTACGTGAAGGAGGATGCTTGGAGCCATTTTATATACAACTAATGAATTCATGAGGGTGAATGTTGCCGTAAAGCAGGCATTTGTTAATAGAAAACCAAAAGGGTGAGCCATCAGGAAACAAAATGTCAAAAGACCGTTTATTTGGGGTGCAAGGCAATATTAATCTTGCTGAAGATGAAATGACAGAAGGCACAACAGAGTAGATTTAATACGCTAAAAGTGCCAGGCTTCGGATTCTCCTAAATTCAAGGAAACAGGAAACGGTGAAATTGTTAGTAGATGATGTTAACTTTTAGATACCACTCAAAGAAAATGGTGTTCTATGTAGCATATTTTTCTGAAAGTAGGAACTTCTCATTACAGCAATAGTGAGTCCAAGACAATTTATCATCCATGTTAGTGGCACTTGATTATCTGATGAGAAGTGTTGGACACAGATCTCATATCCCTCCTCGAGTATCCGATGCTGGTATTTTACACATTTTCAAGAGTACACGTGACATGGTGAGGAGTGGGGCATTTTGCTCTTTAAAGTTTCAAAGTAACAATTGACAAATGCTGCAGGATTGTGCAGAATAAACCAACTTATGATGAAAGGTTGTGTAGCCTAGAGCACCGTATCTCACACTATAAAGCAAACAACCCCCACTCCCTGCGGGCAAGGCACACATACAGAAGTATATGGACATGCTTAACCAGGAACAAAACTACCCTTTGGTGAAAAGTAATAATTGAATAACTTATTAGAAATCAACGACGTCAAAGCGTCTCATAGTTAAGATTGATATACTGTTAACTAAACAAGCATTAGAGCAAAGCCATATGCTATTTCTAAAGCCATAGTACATACCCCCTCTCCTACATAATTTTTGTCCCCTTTGACTTTTGGCAAAATTCTAGGATACAATTCGAACCTCTGGACATTGAGTTGGACTCAAATAGTAACTATTTTATTTGAACAGTACAAATCAAACTAGGGCAAAACTAATGAGTGAAGTCATGGCTATGCATTTTAGTAATCCACAAAATATCCACGAAGGGAATAAAAGGTTAATTGCAACTCCACAACAGACTACTCATATATATTATATTCTCATGTAACATGAATCTGTGCCTGAATCTCTCACTCCTTGGCTTACCCCAAACAATCAAGAAGACAAATCCACACCCAAATTACAGAAATTTTCATCTCTGATTTAACTTCTTGTTAGAACTATGTAAAATGGGAAAGACAAGATTATAACTTATGATCAATCTAAGTTTGTACAATTTAGAAACTCAAGAGTGTTGATCCAAAGTACCCAGCCAGCAAAAAAATTATTATTGCCTCCATTATATTGGATTTTCCGTATTTGACTTCTTGCGAAATTCTAGGATAGGTTTGGTACCCAAAAATGTTGACTTTCCTCATTGTTATTACCCTAACATGGCTTGTCAAATGCTATCTTTTTAATCTACTATTGTTATTCAAGTTCAATTTGATGTTTACACGATACAATTACGACAAGGTCAAAAGTCAAAAACCGATGGAGCAGGTAGTAAATCAGCTG
This sequence comes from Escallonia herrerae, assembly GCA_033070095.1. Taxonomy (NCBI): domain Eukaryota; kingdom Viridiplantae; phylum Streptophyta; class Magnoliopsida; order Escalloniales; family Escalloniaceae; genus Escallonia; species Escallonia herrerae. The sequence goes on along the minus strand of JAVXUP010000916.1, from coordinate 83,545 downwards.
AAAGATGTACCTGGAAGATTAGGCCGACGATTGTAGTGCCGGTCTTGAGAAAAGACGAAGGCTTGAGGCCTTTGTTCAAGAGCATTTCGTTCCTCCTGCATGAGTCGAAACTGAATCCGCCTCTTGCATGCACATAATCGACTTCTCCCTTCGACATTATCCTCTTGAATAAATTCCAAATCGAACTAATCAGACAAGGTATAACACTGTAAACTGGATTGCTAAAACCCTAATTCCAACACGGAATTGTGTACTGAAGTTAAACCATAGATATGATTTCGGTTTTATGATGCTTCGGGAGTCGGGGACCTAGAACTTGAAGAAAAGTACGCCAAAGTCTTGGAGCAAAAGAAAAAAAATAAATAAATAAAATCTCTCTATTTGAATTTGGTTAACATCTTTTACACAAGGCATGCATACATATATAACGATATTTTTTTGCACGCAATTTTTTTTTTTAACTTTTTACATTATTTTTAGGGTCGAAAACCGGCCGGTTGATCAGAAGGTAAGCTGATTTTTTTTGGTAAAAACGAACGGTTTATCAAAAAGATTGATTGCCAAAAAGTTAAATTAAATAGGAAAACAAGCCGGTTTGTCAAAAACTGTCCGATTTTTCCAATAAAATCTTCTGACTTTTTTAAGTTTTTGAATTTATCTTTATACAACTTAAGCTCTTTTATTATATATTCAGGACTTATTTTTTCTAGACGACATTCGAGTCTCGTTCTGTCAGAATAACTCTCAATGGCTTCCGAAGACAATCCTACAATCTTCGAGCTCCAATTCAAGGCCTTCGCCGATTCTTTCAACAAGATCAAAATAATCCATCTCAATTGACGTTTCAATCTAAAGTTCGTTATGACCCTAAGGAATGTGGTTGTTTATGAAGGCATTCTCCGACAGCATAGAAATTCTGGGATTTCGATGATAATGTCTTCCGCTTCGGCCTGCACAAACTTTGCCCCAATCACAAAGAATTTGCAACTCTAATAGATGTTCTGGTTAATCTAACATTGTTATTCCGGTCATCCAAGATGGTTATGTCAAGACTCTCATGGGTTTGCTGAAGGTCAGCGAGAAGCCTGCTAGAATATTTTTTCCCCAAACCAGATAGTCGTGATTAGCGATACGCCCATGGTTTGGTAGCTGCTCTGGCATTGTATCTGGTGGCCAAATATCTTACTGTTGTGGGCTGTGATATTGTTGATGTGAGGCCGACTAAGATACTAGTCCAGGTGTCAACGAAGGGAAAAACTCTGATCCCTATAATAGTGGCTGGGACCCTACATGGCATTACTGACGCGCATGAAGACCCTAGCCTTGTATTTAGGGGTAGCAGCTTGCTTTTGTATATGTGGCTCTTAGATCACATGCGACTGATAGTTGCTCCTACCAAAGGGACATATCGCCCTTGTTCTTTCCATTTTTAGCCTTTGCTCTTTGAAGGTCGCTCTGGCATAGATGATTGGACTCTTTTTTTTTTTTTCCTATGTGCAAGAGTCCAAAGACATTCGTTGGTACTATCCTTGGTGGGGAGTCCGCGGCTCTACTCTGCAGATTTTTGGATATTATTGTGTCTGTCTCTTAGCAGTGTGATATTCATTCTTTTACTTCGCCTGTTGAGACAGTTTGGTTACAGGCAATCTATTTTGGACTTTTATGATAACTTCGCTGCTACTGTGAATGACCTCAATCCTTCATTGATCAAGGCCGTTTGTAAAGGTTGGGCCTCTCCTCCCTATTTTAGTTGCTTCATCGAGAGTGACACCTTTGTTAATTTTATGGATCCGACTTCACTGTTAGTATTTGAAGAGTAAATCAATTAGCTTTGGTTGGGAGAAAGTTCAGACTTTTAAGAGTCGTTTGAGGGTAGAGCTGAATTGGGATTTTCTAAGTGCCTGTGAGATAAGGTCCTTCAAGCCAGCTAAAGAAAAAGCTTTTGCTGCTATTGACTTAGGTCCCGAAGCACACGATTTTGGTAGGTCTTCTCAGAGTATGGTTCAGAGCTTCCGTCGTCCTCAAGTTGAGGGAGAAGTCCGGGTTTCATGGATCAGCCCGTCTTGGATCGGTTCCCAATTGTTTGAAGAAAAGTTCAATGTAGAAGGGAATTCGATACGCTCTCTAAAATGAATGAGCCCTAATGACACCCTTCTTCGCTGCCCCAAGGAAAAACAACAAAAGAGGCCATTATCCACCAAAGCTGCTATAGAGAGAGAGAGAGAGAGAGAGAGAGAGAGGGTGACATGGATGCTTATATCGAGGGTCGGTTCAATTGCAACCATGGCAACAATAAAGGCATCAAGAAAAGGGATCGAGGTCCAGCTTTCGAGGCTGAAGTTCTAGAGTACGTGATCCCAATATCTCAGAGGTTGACTTACATGAAAAGCATGGAAATGTGGAAGTCAACTATATTTTTGGATGAAAAGGATTCTCCGGCTCAAAAGAAATAAATACGCTGATAGATTAGCCTTAGGTTGCTGATAGGACCTAGAATTTTTCTTTTGCCCTAACTTTTTCCTAGGCAGCCCTTTGCATGGTTTTCGTCGCAAAGGCCTTTTTTTTTTATAGCATTTTTATTGTATTTTCTTTGCCTTAACTTTTGTCTAGGCCGACCTACGCAGGGTTTTCTTCCAAACGGGTATTTTTTTTATTTCTCTCAAGGATGTAGTCGATATCTTAGCCAATGAAATAAAAGACTTCTAATAAAATTTGACCGCACCCGAGGTAACTTTATGGGTTGCCTACTTACCTTTATCTATGCGTTACATCAATATGTGTGTGCTAGATAATATTCATAAGGAGATCAGGACGTTCATAGTTCAATTACAAATTTCATTCAAGCATATTATTTCTTTAGCCGATCTAGATTAACTAATTATGACAACTCAATTCCATCTAAATTTACTAACAATGTTGCATCCTCTGTCATGATTTGCTTGATCATTTAGGGACCTGACCAGTTGGGTTCAAACTTTCCTCACGGTTTGCTAATTTGTCCCATATTCTTCTTCAATATGAAATCTCTTTTTTTCAAATCGCATCTTTTTACTTGTTTGTTAAAGGCTCGGACAATTTGCTTCTGATAACCTTAGTTGTGGTACAACGCTTTTAACAATTTTTTGTCTACCAGTGCTAGTTCTTCAAATCCGTGTCTCACTCAATCTTCTTCGGCTATTTGTTTTTCCAATAGTACCCTCAGAGAATTCACTTCTAATTCTACAAAGAGTACGACCTTCACAGCGTAGACTAGTGAATACGGAGTAGCTACGGTCGATGTTCTCACTGATGTCTTATAGCCCTAGAGAACTCAGGGAACCTTGTCCAGCCAACTGCTAAAAGGAATCCGTCATCTTACTAGCATTTTCTTGATAACTTACTGGCAGATTCTATAGCCCCATTGATTTTGCAGCCGATAGGGCGATGAGCGATGTCATACAATACTATACTCCTTAATTAGGTCGGTGATTTCTCCTTAGGGTACTTTGTACCGACAAATGATATTGACTCAAATAAACTGTGCACCTTCATGGTGTTGAACATGGCATACGAAGTGGCTTGCACCCATTTCGTGAAATAGTCTATGACTACCAAAATTAACTCTTGTCCATTATAGGCTCTAGGACTAATCTTCCCTATCACTTCTATTCCCCAAACTGAAAAGGGGCAGGGATATGTCATGTTGTGTAACTTTCAAGAAAGGAGATGCTGCAGGTTGGCATATACTTGACACTTGTGACGCCTCCTTATATACTCAACAAAATCTTCCTCCATTGTACTCCAATAATATCCCTGTTGGAGAATCTTCTTTGGTAGCATTCGGCCATTCATGTACAGTCCACACTCTCCTACACGTATATCCTTCATGATCTGATTGCATTCTCTCTTGGTCACACACAGTAAGTGTTCTCTATTCTAATGTCTCTTGTATAATCATCGATCACACATGATGAATTATGCTGCCACCTTCTTAAAGTTACACGCTCTTTGCTGGAAGCTCCATCAGGGTATTAACCGTCCCGGATAAGATTTTGAATATCAGTGTACCATGGTTCGGCTACTCTTTCCTCCTCCCTCTATGGGTGCTATCATGAAGCAATAAACTGGTCGATGTCTCTTCTGTATCATGAAAGGCTCGATATGTTGTCCCTCGGATATATCCACCATAGACGTGAGTGTGGCTAAGGCATTGGCAAAATTGTTCTTAAGCAGGGGTAAGTATTGGAATTCCACATCTTTGAACTGATCTACAATCCTATCCATATGGTTATAGTACTCCTATACACATTCATCTCTAATTCTCCATATCCCCTAAATTTGGTGTATTATCAGCAGTGAATCTCCATATACTATAATCTCTCAAACTCATAGAATTAGAGCCATCTCTAAACCGATGTTACAACACTCGTATTCAGCGGTGTTTTTAGTACCGTCAAAAGTCAATTTGATGGTTAAAGGTGAATGGGCTCCGTCTGCCGAGATAACAATATCCCTACTCCAAATCCCTTATTGTTCACTGCTCTGTGAAAATATAATTATCACCACATCTCCGATTACATGACACAAACCCCTTCATCAGGGAGTTTAGCCATCCATCAGCTTGTATCTTCTGTCAAACAATCGACTAACAAGTCGGCCACAGCTTTTCCCTTAACTAACTTTTGTGTAAATAGGTTATATCAAATTCGAAAAACAACAAAAGCCACTTAGCTCTGCGGTTGGATAAAACTGATTTTTTGAATAGGTATTTCATGAGATCCATCTTGGCCAACAGTCTGATGGGGTAACAAAAATATAACGCCTCAACCTTTGTTTTACCCCAATTAGAGATTCGCACGTCGTTCTAAAGTTGATAATTCACCTCCCCCTGGGTCAATTTTGGGTTAACATAGTAGATGGCTTTCTCAACCAAAAGATTATCTAAATGTTCGGTTAACATGGTTCAGGCTGCTGGATTATGGTTAAATATAACACTAAGGGACTATTAGGTATTGGAGGGCTTCAGATTGGAGGGTTACTAAGGGCTAATCTACTAGATTGCTATGGCTTTGATCTTAGCCGAATCAAACTCTATTCCTCGCTTGTTCCTTGTTTGCTCAGCATGAAACCGAGCAAATTTCATGATGTAACTCCAAACACACATTTTTTGGGGTTAAGTCTCACGTTACACTGCCTTAACCTCTCAAAATACTTCCTCATGACCATATAATGATCATCATGCTTCCTTGACACAAACACTTTTACCTCCTTGTGGAGCATATCATGAAAAGTGTGGTAGCAACTCACTAGTATGTAGCCTTGGTATTCTTCAAACGGAAAGGGATTACCATGTAACCACTACAAGAAAAAAAGACTTTAAGTGACGGACAATGAATTTGTTTATAACCTCATCTGCTCATGGACACAAAAAAGTCTGTCACTAAAAGTCATGTCCTAGAGCCTCGTGTCCATTAGAGGCTTAACACCACGAAAAAGTCCGTTGCCAAAATTAACTCGTGTCCATTAACTTGTGTCCATTGTGCCTGCGTGGCTTTGCTCATCTGCTCATGGTCAATATCTTCTGAATTTGTTTACATTGCATCTTGAATTGATTGTTTTGAAAATGATCAAAAATGATTATGTGAATGGCTGATCAAAGGGGATCGAGTTGAGACCCTTCCCCCATATTGCTATCAAACTATGTGTGAGTGTCTTGAAACCCTTCTCCAGAATGTCTTTGAACTATCTTTACTTGTTTTAAATCCTTTGGAAAATCATCACTGTAACTTAAAATGATGGATTTGAAAAAGATCTTCAAATGATTGTTTCGGTATCGGATCGAATGATCAAAGAGGATTGAAATAAAACTCTTCTTCATGTTGTTATCAAATTGTTTATGATCGAAATGTTTTGAAATATTAACATCGAATTAACTCTCGAGTCATTCTATAATTCCTTCGATTGTTTCTTAACCGATCTTACTGAGTTCTCAAAAACTCATCCTTTTTTTGATTCCCTTCTGGCAATGATCAACCCGTAGAATGCTTGAGAATGAGTTATGGTTTGAGTGAGATTTTGAAGTTCCCACCACTATTTTGATTAACAGGACCCCTACATGGGTCAGCACTGTTAGCTCGTTCTGTAAAGAACCTAAGTTTTAATAGTTTAAGTTTAAGTAGTTTTTTTTTTGTGTAAACTTATTTTGGATAAAATAGGTTAGTTTGTTGGAAGTTGCAATTGAGTTAAGATTGTATCTATAAGTGAGCAGGGTCTGATGTGATGTGATGTAGTAGGTTAACGCTTCTGGAGTTCGGGGTGACAGAGCTTTGGATTTTCGGGTCATTTCAGGGGGTGAAATCTACGACCAAGAGCTGGCCATCATGTTGTGAAAATCCCGATATAGAGGCTCTCACCCCAAGTCAATAGCAATTGTGGCAGCAACACTCCAACTTTATGACCCTAACCTTCAGTTCCACCAACAAGAGGCCAACTGGGCATTCACCTAAAAGTCTTCATACACCAAGTGTGAAAGAAGAAGCTTCAAGCTCAATATTTTGGCTCTATTTCCTCGAGGTTCATCAATTGAGGGATTGAAAGGGCATGCTGATTGTAATATGGCTTTAGACAATTGGGGGTTAGATATTTAGGGGTATAATGCCTCTCTTGGGCAGGCATATCTAAATTTTGAATCTCAACGAGCATTGAATTTGTTGTAGCACAATCTCAACAGTTATTGTGTCTTGATTATTTTTCTCTTCCATAAAATAAGTGGCAACAAAATTTATGTGTACATTCTCTAATCTCCTGTATGAAAACTATAGCAAATTTAATCATCAATTATAGCAATTTGAGGATTGGATTGATCTCTTTTATTACAGAGTCCAGGTTGTTGGCAATTAAGGGCTAAGTTGCTCTGGTTAAGTTGACTAGACAGAAAAGTTAAAATCAAAAAGAAATTATTAGTTTGGAAGAGCTGAGGTGTAGCAGTGTTACTGCCTTAAAAGAAAATTTTACCCACACTAGGTCGTAACCTCTGATGCAGATAGGCTGCAGGGCAGCCACCTTTCAGGTTTCAACATTCAAGCTTTGTTAAAATGCACTCTCAGAAGAAGTTTGGACTTGCTAATATGAATTGTCCCAAGATTATGTATGCAAAAAACTGAGATAAAGAGAGAAGACAATTTTTTTCTAGTGTAAAAAGCTTTGATGTGGGTCTGCTTTTCTAGTATCAGAGGAGGATTAGAATTGGAAGGTCAACTCTTCAATCACAATAAAGGGTACGATTAAGGACAAGAATAAGGTGATTGATGTTATAATGAACAGAAAGTCTCAATTAGAGACAAGCAATAATGGAAAGTTTGACTCGTAAAAAAATCATGTGGAAATGTGTTTTCCATTGGGGTCAATTGCAATAGGCACCCCTAAGTTTTCACGCGGTAGCGTGCTACACCACAAAGTTTTTTTTAGCTATCTACCACCCCAAAATCGCATAAGTGTGGGGCCCAACACCCTCCGTCCAAATTCCGGACAACAGCCTCACAGGATAAGTAATTTAACTTAAACAAGGGGGCATTTTGGTCAGAAAGATTAAAAAAGGGTCAATCGCAGTAGGCACCCTGAAGTTTTCACGCAGTAGCGCGCTGCACCACAAAGTTTTTTATAGCTATCTGTCACCCCAAATTTTCATAAGTGTGGCACCCAACACACTCAGTCCAAATTCCGGCCAAAAAAATTAATAAGCTGAACTTAGGACGACATTTTTTGAACATCACAGAAATCCTAATCTCTATCAGCCGTTTGAGCCGCCAACCCCCTTGCGCCGGCATCTCACGCTGGTGTCCCCCCTTTTCTGACAGTGCCCTTCCCCCCGTCGGCGACGCCGACCTCGTCCCCTGCCTTCCTTCCTCTTCTCTCCCCCGCGCCCTTCCTTCTGCATCTCACGCCGGCAGAGTCTCTTCCCACCCCACGGCCACAATAGCCCTGCATCGCTGTCCCTTGCCCCTCTTCGCATCTTAGGCCGGTGCCCACTCTCCGCCGGCAGTCCCTCCCTCGTCGGCGACGTTGACCCCCCAACCAGTCCTTCCCCCGTCACGGAGTAATGCATATCAACAACCAAGAATTCGTGCCTGCAACAGCCGCACTCTCTGTCGGCAACGTCCCTTCCCCCTGTCGATGATGCTGAGCCCCTCTCTTCCTTCCTCTTCTCTCCCCCGCCCTCCACAGCGGCAACAGCCTCGCGCCGCCGCCTGACAAACCCATTGTAATCTTCCCTCCCTTCTTTTTAATCTTTTTGACCAAAATGTCCCATTTTTTAAGTTAAATTACTTATCCGGTGAGGCATTTGGACGGAGGGTGTTGGCTGCCACACTTATGAAAATTTGGGGTGACAGATAGCTAAAAAAAACTTCATGGTGCAGCGCGCTACCGCGTGAAAACTTCGAGGTTCCTAGTGCAATTGACCCAATTTAGAGATTAGGGTTTCTGTGATGTTCCAAAAATGCCTTCCTAAGTTCAGCTTATTAATTTTTTTTGCAAAAATTTGGCCGAAATTCGGACAGAGGGTGTTGGGTGCCACACTTATGCGATTTTGGGGTGGTAGATAGCTAAAAAACTTTATGGTGCAGCACGCTACCGCGTGAAAACTTCGGGGTGCCTAGTGTAATTGACCATTTCCATTGAGAAACTTTGGATGACCTTTGGACCACACGGCAATACAACTATTATAGCAACACTAACAATCTCGGCATGATACAAAAATTTTGAATAAAAGACAAAAAGGATGAGTAGGGCAAGGAGCCGGATATATAATGCTAATGTTAGTACCTTGTGGGTTTGAACTAACACTTCGTGATCCAGGCTATGTGAACATAAGTCTTGAACCTACCTTGTTCATTGCAACCAATCTAACATGTACACATACTGAAATCCACACAAAATTCGCGATTTGGCGTGTTTTCGGCTAAGCACTTGACCCCAGTTTTCTTGGGGGCTTTGGAGAGTTTGCCAAAACTCTCATAGGAGGCAGCCACAACCTCCACCTACTATATAGGTGACTCATCAAGTTTGTACTGCAACGTGACACACCACCCATAAGCGCTATGAGCATCATTGAGAATCATCAAGATTCAACCTTATACAAGCAAGACAATTAAGCACTACTTACACTGTAGGGAATAGCATAAAAGGTAATGCTGCATTATTAAGCAACTTTAAATTACTTGTTAGTACCCATTGAACCCAATCCATAGGATCTCCAATTGGGTTGCCATCATGTGCCGCTCACTCATAGTCCTTACCATGTCAATACATGGTACCTTATTTACGACAGACGCTGATGTCTTTAAGGCGTCGCTCCACAAAAATATAATATGGGAAGATTGGAAATGTTCATTATAGTCCTTACCATGTTCATTAGGGTTCTATTATTCTTTCAGCGAAACCATTTTGATATGCTTTACCAGGTATCGTGTATTTAGCCACAATCCTTTCTTTTTCAAGGAAGTCTTCAGTGGACCAAGTATTTTGTGACATTCTCAACCCTGGTGACACCACTGGAGCTGAGTTGCCTATCATAATCACAACATAACCTGTGTGCAATACATAACAACTAAAAAAACGTCCATTTTTTTACAACGCTTTCACATACTATGCAGTTATCATAACGTAACTACATCTTAACATCTCATTAATTGACGCTCGAAAAATGCATCCTTACATTTACAACGTAATACATGATGTAGTCATGTAGCTCCTTTCTACGTACCCCGCAACTCAATTTTTACCTTATCCCTTCTAGGTTATCTCATCTCGCTCAACGAATAATCTCGCTCAACTTTTCGAGCTTGTCTCCCTTCCTAGAGGGTTCTCTTTGGTCAATCTTATAACCTGCAAGAACAAAAATAAGGAATGAGCGCAAATCGCTCAGTAAGGACAATACGAGGAGTATCGTGCACAAGTGATTCGAGACGCTCGGAGGAATAATGATCATTTCAATGATAACAGTGAATCAAGGGTTTAATAACAAACACAACATCAATGTAAATTGTCAAACAATCTTTTTCTTTCGTTTGATTGAGTAGCTACAAGGCCCAACAAAACAATATTATTGTCACTTCCTCATGGATAAGATTGACTATGCAAGTGGACACTAAATTAATATTTGCAAAATTAAAATCATTATCATCGAATAAAATAAATTATAGCAGACTCAGACAGACTAGACTCGACAGACATGCCACACTCGACTCGAGGGCCATGCAACTTTTTTCCCCATTGATCGTATTTCACAGACCATCCTTCTCATCTTGATATCCCTTTATACGGGGTGTTCATCCCTCGATTCTACTATTGATTAAATTTCACAGGTCATCCTCATCATATTAATGTCTTGTTATACATGTTGTTCATCTCAGTCTCAAGTAATTAAAAGAGATATTATCATCAGGAAGGGAACTCATATGGAGCGTTTGTCTCTAACCGCGTTACAGCTAAACAATTGGGGTTCATCAACAGAATGGACTAAAGGAAAAATATTTCACCTAGCGTCCTCAACTTCATAACTCAAGCAAGAAATACCAAGTTACAAGATCAACCGGTATTCAAATATAACAACATGAGTTCAACACGAGCATCATCAATAGGGCGGACTCGAGAGAACTTAACCACAAGTCCTCAACAACGTTCTTAACTAAGAGAAATATCGGTCATCAATAATTGCCGACGTCTCACAACAATAACACCACAATCTCTACATAACATCATCATCAACAACAAGACTGACTCAGGAGAAACTTAACCACAAGTCCTCAATAGTGTTCTTAATCAGGAGAAATATTGGTTATCAATATTTGCCAACATCTCACAACAACACACAACAATCTCTACATAACATCATAACTAACGAGAGGTATGCTACTTCAACCAAATTGTATTATCCTTAGTAAATTTCATTAACGGGGCAGACTACCTTAAGTCCTCAATAGCATAATTCAAATAAAGAAATACCGGTCATAGTGACTGCTGTGTCCCAACATAATAACAGTATTTTAACATAAACATCTTCTTCATAACAGAACTTTACCAAACATGGCCATCACCCAAACCAAAATCCCAAAATAACTTTAAATTTTAAGCAAACTGCATTGATTTTTAGGACTAAAAAGCCCTTTGAAATCTTCGCTTAAAAAATCCCTAACCAACATTTAACGGAGCTCTCGAAAGCCGGTTCTGCTAAAAATAGGTATCGGCTCTGAAATACCTTGAAATTTTAGATATTGAAGCATCTCACTATTTTAAGGTCCTCATAAAATTTCTACACAAAACGGCATTAGTTTTCTACTTTTAAATCTATCATGAAATTTTTCACTGACAACATCATTTAACCCCCTTCGCAACTTTGGAAAATCTCAAAATTTCCCATATCGTAGATTTTCTAAAAATAACTAGTGTTTTTTCTTTTCACTTTGTCAGAATCTACTCCGAACTATTGCTAAAAATTCAAACAGTGCACTGCCAAAACCCTAGTAACTTTTAGCGATACTTACTGGTGTTCACTCTTTAAACAAATTATTCACACACACTTCAACACCCTGAAAACACACACCTCCTTCCTCTTCTTCCCTTCACTGCCAAGCACACAAAACTCACGGAATCCTGACTTCACGCACATAATTTCAAGCACCCCCACACATTAACACCAAATACACACCCACACACAGACCCACATCTTACAATTACCGATTTTCACTCGTTAAACAAATTATTCACACACTCTAGCTTTAACACTCTGAAAACACACACCTCCTTCCTCTTCTTCCCTTCATTGTCGAGCACACAAAAACTCACAAAAATCCTCGCTTCACCCGCATAATTTCAAGCACCCCCACACACACACACACACACACACATGCACACACACACACACACACACACACAATAGGTTCACGGCACAGTAGCAGCTCCGCTGCTGCTTCCTCCTCCCCCTTCACCCTTTCACGTGAACACTCTACACCATACAACCACATACACATTGCACACCACCCCCATACCTCTCACCAACACACTCATCACTATACCACACACACAAACACACCCCACTGCATGACAGTAGTGCAACAGTGACACACACACACACACACACACACATAGTGCAGTACCCCTTCCCCCTAGTAGCCACCATGGTTGCTTCCATTCCCCTTCATCCCCATGCACACACAACTTCACACGGCTGTGCATACATCACATCCCACACACACACGCTATGAAATTAACCCTTACGGGGGAGGGGGAGGAGGGAGAGGGGGAGAGAGAGAGAGGGGTGTTACTCTTTTTAGGTTTAATTTTCCTTCTTTCCCATTTTTTGCTTTCTCTTTACCCTTTTTAGGTTTAATTTTCCTTCTTTCCTTCTTTTCTTTCTCTGTTTTTATCTCCTTTGTCCATGCTATGTTTTCTCTTCTTCTTTCCTTTCTTCTTTTTTCTCTCCTTTTTCTTGTTTAATTCCCCAAATTCAATTTTTTATCACGTTATTTAGTGAGTCACCTCTAAGTAGGAGGTGTCTAACCCCCCCCCCCCCTTCAACTTTCCTCAAAAAATGCTAATGTTTTGCCACTAATCACATATTTTCATATTTGCAATAGCCCCTCAACTTTCACAAAATTGCACCTTGGCCCCAAAGCAAAATTAGCCCTTCGTTTTATTCTAATTACTCAATTATCGATAAAATAACGCTACCGATATAAGTAACACCCTTAATTAATCTAATTATCGATTAGATTTAATTAGATTAGATTAATTAGGGCAATACATCTTTCCCCCCTTTAAATAAAATTTCGTCCTCGAAATAGTGACAAACCTTATTCCGCAAACAAATGCGGGTATTTTTGCCACATTAATGCTTGGGTTCCCAAGTAGTTTCCTCTACCACATGATTTCTTCAGATGACTTTGACCACCGGTATTACTTTAGAATGTATTGTCTGTTCCTTTCTATCAATCACCTCAATCGATGCCTCCTGATACGAGAGATTACTCCAAAGAAGTCTAATAGATGACATGAAAATGACCAATTACATCCATGAGAGCCTATTACAAACTTTCTTGGTAAAATCATTACAGCTTAAAAATAAGGCCATAAAGTCTCCAACATATCGTTAGATTTCTCAATTCTTAGGCATTAACAAATATAACTAAAAGGATGCGAAACAATAAGTAAACGTGGTTACTAGAACTTGATCCATTAGAATGATCTTCATGTATGTAGATAGAGAACACTTATGCCAATCAATATGGTTAAGAGTGGTTCTGACACCAATTGTTAGCGTTATTGTGGAGTTAAACAACACTAATGACTTGCCTCCGGCCATGACTGATCAAGTATTGTTGTTTTCTCTTCACGATCCAAATAAATTCACGACCACACACCTTCTTCACCAAATCTTTATGCCCACAAACTTGCACATCCAAATCTATGCAACCCTTCTTATAAATATGTTGTGAACTTTCGTAAGTAAAAGAGCCTTTAGTTTATAATCTCTTCATGCTTGAGAGATGATGGAAATCACATGCATCTAAATTTCATAGTCTAGGAACCCTTTCTGCATTAAAAAAAAAAAGAACTTTATACAAGCTTTCACCCGTCATTAAAGTTGAATCTGACCAAAACTTTCATGAAGTTTGTTAGAGATAAACTACCCACAACAACAATCATGTAGTAGAGATTTGCTTAAAGATTACAGTCTGAAAAATGGCAATGTGAAGCCACTTTAGTCTCCTAAGTAAAGAAATGGGACACGGGTAACAGAACAATTAACTCAAAATCTATTTGTACTATGCAGAGAGACTTACAAGGTTTGTGATATCTAAGTCGACTTCACATGTGACGAAAGAAGTCAGGGCTAGTGAAAATTTACATTTTTGGAGCATAACAGAAGTAATGGGGCGCATAACAGTTACTGAACCTAGTCGATATGAGCTTCCCTTGCGAGTTGCTTATAGTGATTACACAATGCAAGACTAATGTCTCACACGAGTCATGGTTATCCCTTTTGATACAACCCTAAACATAATTTGCTGAATGATTACAAACAGTTAGTTCAAATTAAATGGTTCACGGCCACATCGAGTCCATATTAAATGGTTGCTCCTCATCCTGTTGGTGCACAGAATTTAAAACCCTAGATGAAGAAGCCGGGAAATTTGCACTAAAATCAGTTCCAAGGTGAGAAATCCCTTGTGGCATAAATGAGTAATCTGTACTTGTAGCAGCTTCTCTTGGCTGATAGGTACTCCTGAGCTGTAATGCCCTAAGGAGCAAGGAATTCATGGAAACGTTAGAGCTTAGCAAATTAGCAGGCCACGCGAGTGATGGAATCGTACTTGCTGTTGCCCAGTTCATGTTCATGTCAGGATTGTTATGACCCGAAGTAGTACTGTAGTCTTGTAGTGATATATTGCTACTTATCGCTCTTGATGAATATGCCATGCTGTTTAGATTTGGCAGTTCAATGTCGCCGAATTCATTTGTCATTGTGTTTGTATCGCATGGGGATTCCAGAGATTGTTGTGAGGGCGTTGGTTGCTGCACTCGCTTCACTGCTGAGCTTTTCTGAAAGATCCTGCAAACCACCCATTCCTCCTAATTGTGTAATAAACACCAAAAATTCATCAGTAATTTGCAAGTAATTAAAGAATAAGAGAGGAGAACAACTTAGAGAGGAAACGCACGCAACCATGGCCAATTGGCGTAGGCACAACCACTCCAGGATCTAGAAGACTTGTATCGATTCACTTAGTAGGTGTAAGTTAGTACTGCAAGATAGTGACCAGTGTGTGTTTGGCCCAAATTTTAACGCAAAACTCAGGTGGCATATCACGATTGGTTGTGATCAATGACCATGCATGCCATGATATGGTTGAGCACTGCCCATATGCAGTTTTACGTTGAGCCGAAGTAGCATGCATGTTTGTTTTTACCTTGGTAGGTTTAAAAGCAATCTTGTTTTCAAGTCTGTATTCATGCATGACCCAGTTGGTTTTTTCACCCTTTGGAGCTCTGCCTCTGTAGAAAACCAGGGTTTTCTTCATCCCTACAAGGACTCCGCCACTGAAGATCTCCTTATCCTTCCCCGTTGTTTTCCAGTAGCCTGCTTCTGTAGCTCGGTTTGTTCGCAGCCCAGTTGGGTATTTTCTGTCTTTCAAGCTGAAGAAATACCATTCCTTCTCTCCCATGGAAGCTTTAGCTACAAGATATTCATTCAAAGTTATGCTTTAGCAGGGTCTTTTTTTTTCCCCTTCAAATTTTCTTCTAGTCACAGTGCAGTGAAATAATAAACGAAAAGGAACAAAAGCTTTTTACTGAAAAGAAGGGAAAACAAGAATACGTGCAAAGCTGGAACTTGTCTTTGGATTGAGGAGACCAATGCACAAACAGGGATAGCCATAAGAAGGGAAGCACAACCAAAAGATGTGGCAATCGTGGAAGCCGTCCTGTTGAGTGGTAACCATAATTATGAAATTGTCTGTAATTTTTGATTCATCGGAATAAAAAATTACAGACATAATTTTTGATTCATCGGAATCAAAAATTTCCAAAGAATAAAAAATTAAGGAAAGGAAAAAAAATATATCATTGTTAACAGCCTAATATCGGAGCATCATTTAGAAGAATTAAGTAGAATATGGCCATAGATTTTGGCATAATTCGGATGAAATGTTGGTTAAAATTATTTTTTTTCGACCAATAAAAAGTTATGATTTTCAATAAGCATGACTTCAAACTTTGAAGAAATTAACTGAAAATAATTTTGTTCTTGAAAGCATTGTGAACAACGCCTGCACTCATTCTCTCCAACTGTATTTTCTACCATGGCTTAACTGCCTTAACAAACCCGGCCTTAAAGCTTCAAACCATCGGCCTACGCCAGGTCATTTTAATCCCATGATGCAGTGAACCGCGGCATTCTACGAAAATAAAAATTTAACCAGAAAGACAGAAAAATGTCTCACTTAGAAAAATATGAAAGGTAAAGACTTTTAATTACCACCCTCATGGCTCGTGCAATTAAGTTTTGGGAAGGACTATTAAGCATGAAGTCGAATACTCAAAAAGAAAAACAGGAACTCTGTGTAGATTGAAAGAAGAAAACACAGCAACTAGAAACAAGTTGCTCATGGAGATGTTTCGTAAATATATAGCTTACATGTTCCAATCATGACTCGGTATTGGAAACAAGTTTGCCGGTTTTCATCATCTCAAAAGTGCAAGTGTTTCAGCCTTTCCAACCAAGCTATTCACTTAAATCCATGCATACAAGTAGGAAAAAATATATGAAATGACATACAATCGCAGTAATAACAATAATCAAAGATTAGGCTGTACCTGGGAGGTCCCAAGGCTCAGATTTATTGAGATCAACGTCGGCGATAGCTCTTGAAGTGAAACCAAAATTAGAAACCTTATTAGTTAAATAGTAAGCGACGAGTTCTTCATCAGTTGGATGGAACCTGAATCCTGGAGGAAGATTTTCCTCCATTCCGGTTGAAATTTTCTAAAATCCTCCCAAGCAGCACGATAATGAGTCACAGAAGTACGGAAGAAACGAGGTCTCTCGTATGAATGTTGGTGTACTGGTTTTCTAGACCCCATCCTTCAAGAAGAAGCAGCAATGGCTGGTCTTTTTTTAGTTTGATAATTACAGCTAACACTTTGACAAAGATTGCTAATGAAGGTATTTGAATATTCAAACATCTGGTTATTACCTAAATGCCATTTGCTCAACTTTAACTTGAAGATTATGCAGGTATCGAGTTGTGACGTGATATCTCACTCAGGATTAGAATCACAAATATAGAAATACTCTCGACCATCATACATCTTACTTGGCTTATGGGTCGTGACTAGTAAAACTCATGATGTTACGATTCAATTTACCTTTTTTTTTTCTTTTCCTGTCAATTTTTTCTTGGGTCATCATTTCATCCATTTCATTATTGGGTTCTCCACATTTGACTTTTGCAGAGTTGCAAAATAGATCAGTACATTATAATTGTTGGTTTTACACTAAACTGACCGGTTAAACAATACTTATTTAATCTACGATTGCTAGCGCTACTTAATTTGAGTTCAATTCCATGCAATACATAATACGAAACTATATTTTTAGATTTTGCAAAAAGTAAAAGGAAAAATAGAATGGAGTGGAAGTAATATTTATTACGGCCAGAGATGAGGATTTGGAATCCAATCGAGGCCATATGACTCAGATCCCGCAATGAGAACTTCATCCTTGACAGGTTACATGCTCTGTGAGAACTTTGCAGTGACCTCAAGCTGCTTGGAACTGCTCTAAATGAGTTACTGCGAGCACTGCCGTTGACAAGGCTCGAATCCTTGTGAACTTAAAAAGCTTATTAAACCCTTCAATAATATGTCCTCATTGCTTATGTTATTAGGATGTGCATGTGTAACTAGTTTGTTCACTGATGATGGTGTATCAAGTTAACCGCACACCAAGAATATTATGAATCTGTATTTCAATTTGCTCATACTACGAATCTATATTCAGTTTGCTGATATTGGTGAACTTTTGCGTACATATGGTCCGCAATGTGACACAGTGCCATTAGATAATAGATGGCCCATATATGTTGTCCGCAACGTGTCATTATTAGTATCATCTGTTATTGTAAATTTTTTCGGTCATACTTAATTATATCAACAAATATGAAATGTTTTCTCAATTAAAAGAAAGATTGATGCAAAAATAGCGTTAAATTCACGTCTTATTTCTAAAAAATACGTAAGTAACTTACATCGTAACCTTATCTTTTCCAACATAATTAAGAGAGCCATTTACCAAAGATAGGAAGTAGTATTAGCTAGCTCAACTTTTTGTAGTAAACAAGTGGCAAATATTATGGCATGAGGATCGAGTCTCAGTTACCCTAAGACTTTAGATTTGCAGATCCATATTCTTTGTTCTAATGCCTTTTCGTCCAACCACCTTCAACCGTTTCTACCCACCGAACCCTTTGCTAACCTCACGCTTGTCCAATTGGAACGTGTCCTCACAACTATCACCGTCAGTACCCTATATTCACACTTGCTCCCTGCCACCATCATCTCTCACCCTACCAACACGTGCATACAAACTTAGTCCGTGTTAGAGAGTGCGAGCGTGTGAGTGTGTGCAATAACGAATGAATACAATGCCATGGATCCCTTTGACGATCACTTCGAATAGACTTGGAAAGTCTTAATTTGCATTACTTTCCTAGTACTTCGCTTCTATTCACGAAGCAGCAGCGCTGAATAGTACTAATTTGATATTACTGTTAATCTTATTTCTCTTCTGCCGCATCATTGTATGCAGCTCATTCATATAGTGATCGTGCTAATTACAGGACCGAATAGCTACAACTTTATCCAAGTTTTGCCGAGGGAGCATGCTGACTTGGCTTAAAAGTTCAAAATTTTAGTCCTCTAAGATATAGCTCCAACATTGGCAACAATAAAAAATGAAAAAAAAAATATTACTTGGTGGAGGGTTTGGTTATTCATGCTTCAAAAAAAAAATAAAAATGCTAAAGTCAACAACTTTAAGTATGTTCGGATTAGCTCGACTTATATCTTAGCAGATTAAAAGTTTAAACTCGCCAAAGATCTTGCATAGGGCCTCATAAATAATTTGTTCAATATAAAAAGGAGATTATTAAGAGTGGTTACAGTGGTCACCAACCCACACGACCGTATCTTCTGTAAGCATTAATTTCAAAAGTTGATTTGCTCTGTTCCTCTGTTTCATCCATCCTTTGAACCTCCATGTTTCAATCCTACCAAAGAACTTTTATCTACCACATCACATGCATGTCTTCAGCACTGAGATTTCTAGAATCTCTCTCTCTTAACGTAGTGGTGACTTTAGCAGTATGGAAATTAGGCGAAAATGTCTTCAAGTTTACTACTGATCCCAGCTGGAAGAGTACGTATATAGACTAACAAAATTTTAATGGGATAAGATTTTGGTCCAAGTAGTTATGACCCAAATACCAGCGTACTTCCTAATCTTGAACCACCACTAAGGAATGACTGTTCCCAAGTTAAAATAAGTTTTATACTTGGTGGCATCGTAAATTCTAACCTTTGCGCTCTCTGGAACTGTTTTTTTCGCAATCTGCAAGTTCGAATATCAAAAATTTTCGCTAACGCTCGGTGTGTGTTCTGGTTTAAAACTATTTCTAAGTAACTTCTTTTCCATTTCTAGGTACATAATAATAGCCCTAAGTTTTACTAAGACTTTTAATATGATCCTGATGATCACTGCACATTAACTAATTATGGTTACTAATGTGTCTTTGAGTTTGCCCACATTGTAGGTTCTTTTAATCCGCTAAAATTGCACACGTGATTATGAACTTGGTGTTGCATCCTAAAGCTTGAAATTTAATTTGGTTCGATAGCACTGGAGATCAGTTGGAAAGAACTACACAAGTAACGGTTATATTGTAAAGCAAAGATCATTTATATCACCTAATATGCTAGTTCGCCTTCTCATTTGCTGCCAAAAACTTATTTAAAAAAAATATTACACTTTTAGGGACAAATAATTGTGAAAAATCATATTGAGAGTGTGGATGTGACATTGTCTAATTGCAAATGACCTAGATTAGTTTGTAACTTGTTTATGCTTGATGATCGCATTTGTGACGGTACCTACATTGACCTTAGCCACACTTGCCATACATAAGGTGAGAGCCTTTTGAAAAACAAAACATTGGAAAAATGAGTGTTAGGATATGTTGAAGTGCCTACCATTATATACCAAAAGCAATTATTATTACTAAAGGTGCACTCTATTTTCTTATACTCTCGACACAGTAGTCAGGCGACACGATCGTATATTGGGGAGTAGATGGACGCGACTAACCTCCGATTTACAAACAATTCCTCTCCCAAATAAATTCTGAGGAACTCAAACTCGCGACCTGCTCTGATACTACTTGTTAGGATCAAACGTTTAATAATGCACCCAAAAAATTGGGTTTAGTAAAGGCACAACTTTATTTCCTTATACTCTTAGCACAACAGTCAGCGTACACGGCCCAGTACAAAAGGGAATAGATCGACGCGGCTAACCGCCAATCTGCAAACAATGAGAATAACTGTGTATAGTGAAATCACACCAGAACATTCTTTTGGAGTTTCATGATTTTGCAATATTAACATATGGCTAGTTTTTCAAATGTTCATTTATAGGAATTCCATGTTTATGTACACTGAAGCACCCAATTTTGAGCATTTATTACTCATTCAAAAGGCTACAATTTTTCTCAGTGTTTAAAATTGATTTTGAGCTTTACGAAAGCATTCATTAAAGACCTCATTTGTATACCACATTTCGGAATCAATCCCAAGTCAACTCTAAATAACCAAAATCTCTCTATCCGACTTGCACCATCTTCACCTTAACTTAGTTTAAACCCAAACAATTGGGCCAACTAACAAGACTGGTTTTTTCTTTAAAACACTTTCCAACAAAAGCCTCTTTCTTCCATGTGTCACGGGGTCATCATCACCAACACCGATTTAGAGAAGGCATATGACCATGTGGATTAGAACTTCCTTAAAGGTTAATTAATCTCCCTTATTTCTTTTCTTGGTGCTTCTTTACCCACTTGCTCGAGCTACGAGCTCTTTCCCCATATTGCTGCCCTTTTTCCCATTGGAAGAGTGCATATCATCTCTATGCGAATTGGACCTTTTCCAAGGTTGGTCTTAGTCTAAGTAGTCTATAGAATAGGATTTCTCGCACATCTTCTTCGATAGAGATTCTCATAACTCATTCCCTTTGAAGGACTTGGGAAGGCAACTATGGGAATTCAGATTTTGGTGGGGTTATAAGAGATAGAAATAGTGCTGTCATGTGGAATTGGCTAAACATCATCCCAGAAGCGAATCAGCTTACCATTGCCCAACCAAAGTCTAGCCCAAGTTCAGCTGAGCAACAGAGAAGGATTCTATTAAGAGAGTGTTTAAAATTTTAAAAAAAATTTTAGGACCTAGCTACTGGCTTGTTTTATTCTATACACGTGACAGTTTTTGCTGGAAGCATCTAGTATATTCCATAGGACATTAAAACTTTGGAAACCTGCCAGATGGTCAGGTGGCTGGAATAAACAAGGGAGAACTGGCCAATAGGTCAGGTGGCTGGAATAAGCAAGGGAGAACCGGCCAGTTCCCTTAGTGAAAATATCCCCAAATCTAACACTACTTAGGGTTCACCAAAACCCTTATTTTCTATCTTCTTTCTGCCTCCCTAAGCTTAAGACTTATCAAATTCGGTCATCCTAAACCGAGCTAAAACAAGATTTCCTTTTATCCCTTTGCTACTTCTCTAGTATAAAACTTAGAGTTCTATAATTCTCATTGCATGCAAACTGGCCCAATTTATATTCTTCCATTAAACTCTGAATTACCTCCCAAACCTTGATGGAAATCCAATAACAGAAGAGAGGACACGAAGGTGGTCCTCAGATTGGAAGGTTTGCGTGATTTGGCCCCCCACCCAAAATGGACGACCTCACAGTTTTGGTGCCTAATCAAGTCACGCGGTTGAGCAACTTATTCTTCACCAACAAGGAAATGATCATGCTTCTTGCTCTTAGTTTTAGCTCAGCTCAACTACATAAATTTGTAGTTTTTAAGAGCACTGCTTGGGCATGCTAATTAGGGTCACCAAATATATCCATATATGCTAAAATCTACATATCCTTGGCTCATACATTGGGTTGACATTAACATGCACAAAGTTTACTAAAAGATTTAGACAAAATCTGGACTTAGACATGATGCTCAACAAATACTCGATATGATGCTTGCACAGTGGGAACAATACTAAAATTCCTTTTTCTGTACTTGCTTATGCAGCCGCTCACCAAGAACATTAAGCTTAAGGGAGCTCCGAACCTCGTGTGAGATGGGCGGGGGAAAGTATCGGAGGTGGTGCGAGTTAAGAAAAGGCTGTGGGTTTTCACCTGTAATTGAATGGGTTGCATATGTTCACCCAAAACAGACGGCTCCTTTTGAGTCTGGCCGAGCGTCGGTTGGATTCCACAAAAATTAACTTATCATTTGTCGTTAGGACAGGTAACCTTTACCCCTTTTGATTTTCAGAACATTAAGGGGATACGGGTGAGGAATCGGTTGACACCTTGGGCTTGTGATTTGGACCCTCGTCCAAAAGATGCCAAGTAGTATTCTCTGGCATTCAAGAAAGGGTATCCCGGAGGCAACAATAGATCAATATGTCAAGAGCTTTATTCTTTATATTCTAGGGGAGACATTATTCAACAACAACAATGACCCTTTTCAGCTATGGAGTCTTCTGGCTTTCAGAGAGTGTCACCGAAATCCACGAGTATAACTGAGGGCCCCAGTGCTTGCACACCTTTATCACTCAATGGGCTCCGTAACATGCCTTCAAGCCTTTAGCTTTATGGGGTAAAGTGATGTCTGTAGGTATTTCACCCTTACCTAGTTATCTTCGTTGATCAAAACTCGCTCTTTAACCCTATTCTGATTATTTTTATGTTATCTCTACAGGTGTTGACCTAAGAGATTTTAGACCTGCGTCCATCAGCTTTGGACAAGAGATCTAAAGGTATGGAGCCGGTAATGTACCCATAGAACGGAAGAGAGAAGATCGCAAGGGCTTGCTACCGGAGGTCTATCACGAGGGTATGAACAACTACACTCAGCAATCAGTATTAGTCCTTCCTCACTCATCACATTGCACTTCCCTTTTGCGATTATAACTAACCCTTATTTTATTTCTTTTTTATGACCCGTGGTACACTTGTAAATTCGTGGACCGAGGCACTCTATGTTGATCAGTTGTGGCTTACAAGGAGTCAGCCATTACAAATAGGGCCCTCCAACAAGAGTTCTACCTAGCAAACGGGTGCTACTTTAGTATCACACGGACTCCACCCTCACATCCCTACCACTCCGTTGGTAGAAGTGTAGCATCCATAATCTCTGGACCTAGTGTCACACCAAGAACTCTTAAGATGGATATCGATGAAGGAGCTTGACGGGCCAAACAATCCTCGGGCCTATACGACGTTTGCTCAGGCAGACTTGGCTCCTCTTTGTCTTCAGAGTGCGCAAGAGTAGCCAGGCTTTGAGAGGGGAGAATGAGGATGCCGAGGATGACAATGCTGAAGATTTATCTATCAGCATCCCTTTTCCTTCATGGACAGTGAGAGTACGGCTAGATGGAATTCCTGGGATAACCCCGATCCCTAGGCCGAGTAGCAACATGGAGTTGTTTGGGCTCAAGGATATAGCCTATGCAACAATAGTAATCATCCTTCCCTCCTCCTCTTTGTAATTTTATACTTGATCTTGTTAGTCATCGAACAGTTATTCATTGCATGTTCAGGGCAACAAGTTAAAGGGAGTGTATACGATGATCCAAAGGTTGAAAGAGATGGTTGCCAAGTTAACCACTTAGCTTCAACATGGGTGATTGGAGTGTGTAAGCCACAACTGGGTGAAGGATCAGCTCCATAACTGAGCAGAGAGTCTACCTGGTGAGTAGATAATGGGTCTTTGGCACAAGCCTGGTGGATGACCTACGGCTCGAAGAGCTAGCTGAGCCAAGACGTAGACAATCAGTAGACCTGTCTGCAGACCCATCCCTAAAAATTAAGTGTTGGAGGAAAGGCTAAGTACGGGGTCTCCAAGTGCTAGTAAAAAGAACACCTTAACCCCAGAGTCGCTAAAGGGTATGAGCAAGCCAGCCACCTATAAGCTCGTAACAGAAGAAGAGTGCATCGGGGTCCCCTTGACATTTGACAGAAGTTCAGATTTGAGAGCCTAGCTTCAGAGCTTCCGTCATTGATTTGGAGGATGACATTTAAGTATTTGAGGGAGATGACTCTGACTCCGAAGCTGATTTCGCCTCTAGCTAAATGGATCTGAGTCACATAAAAAAGGCCGAGGGGAGGGAGATAGGATTCTAGACCTTGGGTAACCTGGAGATTCATACATTTCTTTGGCTTAAATACTTTTTAAACTTGTGGTAAGCTAAAGACATTGTTTAAAATATTTCTCTTTTTTATTCTTTTCTTTTAATGAATATGCATGCACAAACACAAAACGCAAAGCATAGGCACCAAACGAGTATGGGAATAAGAAGGTATATAATTGAGCTTGAGAATAAATATAGAGATAGGCCAAATACAAGAAGACACTTTGCAAAATTTTCTTCCTAGATGAAAACTTGTCGGTTGACATGGCAATATGCTTATTGATTTTCCAAACAGTTAAGAGCAATGTTTCTGGTCAGTTAAGTAGGAGGTCATTTTCTTGTGGTGGTTTACCAGACGGTTTTATCTGGACATTACCTGGAGGTTTGTCGAAGACCGTCCAGCTTGTTTGACTAACTTCATGCTCTAAAACTCTATTCAGTTTAGAATTCATTTCCTCTTGATATCAGGACTGCATCCTCAATAGATGTTGGACTATCGGCTCCAATTTTCATGGAAGAATTCCAATGGCTGAGGTTGATGATGATCAGATAGCTTTTGATGTTCAACGTTCCTGGCGAACTCATTTAACAAGGCAGAACATATTAATCTTGATGGTCATTTTCGGCTAAAAGCCATCATAAGTTTACCCTCTGTATACATTGGCAAAGACATCTTGAGGAAGGCTTACAAATTTTAGGATTTTTATAATCATGTCTTTTGGTTTAGCATCAATAAACTCTGTCCAATGTACGAGGAATTTCTAGCCCGAAATGATCTTTGCACTGGACTACCTATTGTTATGCCTATCATCAGAGACTAATATCATGTACAACTCATGTGTCTTCTTGCGATCACCGCGGAGCACCCTAAGTCTTTCATCCGAGGCATCCTTCTTTCTTCTGTTATGGAGTATTTTTCTGATAAGCAGATGAGTTTGATAAGAGACACACCAATGGTAGGGTCAGAGCCTTGATCTTGTGCCTCATTGCCAAGCATCTTACCATTACATGAGTCGAGTAGCTGTTGTGTGGCTGGCAGACATTCTGTCTCAAGTGTCTCTGCAGAAGAAAACCATGGCTCATTGGTTGTGGCAAAGACAATCAACACTATTACTAAAGTACATCGGGATCCCAACTTTGAATTTAGAAGCAGTGCCATGCTTCCACACATTTGGCTCTTAGATCATATGCGCCTTGAGCTGAGCCAGAGTGGAAAAGATATCTAGTTCATTCCCTTACGTCCCGTTCATTGCTACTCAAAGGTAACCTAGAAATCAATGCCTGGACTTGATTTTTTTATGCCAGAGTGCCTAGAGAGATTTATTGTTATTGCAACTGGTGGAGAACTCAAGGATTAATTCTCCAGACTTTTGGTATATCTGTATGTGTTTGATTGGCCTGCGCTCTTCATCTTTCTTCAACACTTGCCAGATCTTTTGCCAATTTGACTATGAGCACATTATCCCAACATTAACTTTTTGTTCTCTATGACCTTACCTCTGCCATGATCAAAACTAGTTTCTAAGGGTGAGGGACCCATCGCCATAAATATTATTTCATTGATACTGATGTTGACCGTAATAGTATGTCCCTAACCAACTCTATTATAGGATACCTACATCAATTCGTTGTGGTTCATATCTTGGAGACCGTTCTTACCACTGAAAGTAAATTGCCAGCTAAATTACTTTGGGATTTCCCTTGCATCATGGAACTTAAAATTCTCGAGAAGTCCAAAGAGCAAGCACGAATGCATGATGGTTTATGGACTGAATTGCACAATTTTTCTAAGACTTCTAGGAACTTCATCTATCACTTCATTTGTCCTGAGGTGGAGTAGGAAGCCAAAGTCATTTAGGTCCGCCAATCTTGGATAGGATCCAGGATGTTCGATGAGAAGTTCAACGTTGAAGAGAAGCCAATTAGAAAGTTAATTTTTGACGTTAGGAGTGTCATGTTTAAAAATTCGAGACTCAACTTGACCTAGAAAGCAAACACCAAGGAGAAATACTGAAGTTATAACCAAAACGGAGACATATGATTGGACAAATGCATGTCTCCAAGATATGCTTGACTAACGAGGGGGTAAATGAGTGGAATCTTCGAGAGGGGATTACCGCCAGAAGAAAAGGAGGGCTAAAATGACCGAGGATGACTTAGTTAAGGAGAAAGAGATTCAGAAAGTAGGATTCCAGTGTTATAACGATGAAATTTTAAAGGAAATGACAAAAGGAATGTTTTCTTGGGGACAAATGGTCATCCCCCATCCGGTAAGACGAGAGGACCTTGATAGCAGAGCCAAACACAAATTTCATCCATGATTACCTAGGACTTAGAAGTGTTCTCATCATTTTTGTTTATGTGCCCTAATTTTTGTCTAGACCGCCCTTTTTAGGGTTCTTGGCCTAATGGGCTCTTTCTTATTATCATTCTTTTTTGTGCCTACTTTTTTGGGCTCTTCAGGGTTTTTAGCCTAACAGGCTCTTTTTGTCTCACGGGAATGTAATCAAGGTCATTTTAGTAGAATGAAAGACTTTAGACTAACATTTTGACTGCGCCCAAGAAATCTTTATGGCTTAACGTACCTCCATCTAATGTATTACATCAAAATGTTAATGTTGTGTGGTGTTTCTAACGGGGATTAGGTAATGCATTGTTTATTTACAATTTTCACCTTGAGTGTGATATTTTTTTAATCGTTCCAAATTGGCAATCTGAGATAGTTCAATTCCATCTAGATCAACAAAACTGACTTCGCCTCCAGTCATGGTTTGCTTGATCATATGGGGTCTTAACCAAGGTTTTCAGACTTGGCTGATGTTTTCCTTTAACACCAAATCTACTTCTTGCAAACTGCACTACCTTATGTGTTTATTAAATCATCGGGCAACAAGACGGTGATAATCCTGAGTATGGTAGAGAGCTATTACCGCTTCTTATCTGCTAATATTAATTCCTCAAATACTCCCCATCCTCTTAGCCTACCTAATTTTTGAAGAGAACTTTCAGTGAAGCCAACTATAACTCTATCGGTAGAAGGACTTCTATACGTATACCAGAGAATAAGGTGTAGTCCTATAGATGTTTACGTAGATGTCCAATAGCCCCAGAGGACATTGGAAAGCATGTTTGGTCAACTTTGACAGAATCTACCATTCTACTCAAGATGTTCTATATATTTTTGTTGGCAATTTCCAAGGCCTGTAAGCGATAAGGGGAAGATTGGTACCTAGTAATGCCATATTCTTCTCTCAAATTTGCCACCTTCCTTTGAAGTGTAGTCCATTGTCAAAGATTACCTCTTGTGGAACACCATAACGATATATGATGTTGGCCCTCATGAATTGCTCCACTTTCTTGGCATTCAAAATAGCGTAAGAGGCAGCTTCTACCCACTTTGTAAAATAGCCAATGGCAACGAGTATGGAATCATGCCCATTAGAGGCCTCTGGACTAATTTTCCCAATTATATCTATCCGTCATGCTGAAAAAGGCAAACGTGATGTTAATTGTACAACTCTTGAGGGGGAGATGTTGTAGGTTGCCATATATGTGAAACTTGTAACTCTTCCACACATGATTACACAGTTCCGTTCCATGGTACTTTTGCAATAACCTTGACAGAGGACTTTCTTGGCTAACATCCGGCCGTTTAAATGTCGTCCAAATCCCCCGAAGTGTATGTTCTTAATGATATGATGACCTTCCTTTTCAGTGATATTATAGTGTCGCTTGTACATACTTTGGGCACATATGATGAACTTTATGGCCCATTTTGCAATCATATGGGATCTTTCTGGGATGCTTTGTCAGGGTGCTTTGCACTCTGATCAAGTTTCGTATGCCTATGTACTATGGGTGAGCATCAAATTGTTCAAACTGATCCGAACCTCTCAAACTGAACCAATCCAATCTGAACCGTCCAAAGATCTTAATGGTTGGGTTTCACATGTAATACCCCATATTTTAATAATTTTCTACACTTTAAAATAAATTAATGAGTAAATAACTAATTAAAAAGGTTTGTGATATTTTTGTAATATTAGAAAAGTTTTGGTGCCTTTTGAATAAGAGGCTAAAGTTCAGGGGATTTTGTGTAATTTGCCAATCGGGGCTTTGATATAAATAGCATTTTTATTCCCCTTCGAGCCTCCTCCTCTTCTCTACATGCCGCCTTTCCCATTCCCCTCTTTATTTTGAGCCCTAAATTGCTTGTGCTTTGGAGATTTCCGGTCTAAGTCGAGTGGCATGGCTTAGGGGGATTGAGTTTTCGTCGAATCGCTGGTATAATGTAAGAGAATTCGTACTTTTTGTTGTGGCAAGGGTTTTACCTTCTTCAAATCTGAAAAATCATTGGAGTTGATCAAATCTTTTGTAAATGTTTGTAATTTTTGTTAGTGTAAGGGATTTTGACTTTTTGTTGTGCTATGGGTTGCTTCTTTGAACCTGAAAATTATTGGATTTTGATCAATCTCGTTGTGTAAGGGATTTTCTATATTTTTGTTGAGGTTCGGATTTGTACCTTGGACGAGTTTGCTAGGTGTAATCTATTTTCTTGTATTACTGCTTGAATCAGGTACTCAGTTAAATTGACACTTGAGTTCTCAATCTTCCGTAATCTTTGTTGTTAGGATTGTTCCCATCTAAAACCTTTAAATTGTTGCTAGGAATATTTCACGGTTGAACCCCTGTTTCATGACCCATTACAATATTAAGATCTATTTGGTATATACATAAGCACAAAATGATGTTCATCTAATATGCAGTTGTTCTACTTTGTTTGGTCATTACTGGCCATGCTTGGTATCATTGAGTGGGCTTTCTCATGGACTTGTCAATTTTCAAGTCCTTATCATTCATTTGCAATTGTTAAGTCACCATAGATTTGTTAATATAATCATTTTTTAAGGTTGATTCTATTTATTCCAAATCCATAGTTGTTGGCTGTATTTGTTTTCCTTTTTGTCCTTATTGAAGGATTAAGCCTGTTTGAAGTTTCTTACATTTCCATGAACATTTGATGTCTAACAACCTCACCATTAAAACTTTGTTTAATTCCAATATTTTAGCCTGCTCGCGTATCTTGTTTGCACTAGACTATGTTTATTACTATGTCCTCTTCCAGCCTCCCCTTGCCACATGTCATGAAAGTGACTAAGGATCTGTGTGACGACGTTGTAGTTTTTAGAGTTATTTGTGGTTAATTAGACTTGTAGTTTGCTTTGAGAACTTTATCCGGATGTGGATAATTTGATAGAATTGATTTTGTGTAATTTGTTTGGCCGCTGCGTTTTAGTAATTTGTTTTGTAAGGGAATATTAAGTGGAATGATTGTATTAGAATGTTATTGTTTTGGAGATATTTTGTTTTAAAGGATTAGTTGCTCTTTTTATATCGATGTCACTAGAGTTATAGCGTTATTTCAGGAACTTTGATTACAGTCACGGCTTCCGTTTTGGGGGCTTGATATTTCTCAAACCGACCTTGGTTCGGTTTGGTTCACGATTCGCATTTTCTAAACCGAACCGACCTATAATATGTTACTCTACATTTAATAACATTAATTGACAATTTTATATATACGGTAGTAAGCAAATTCATATATACAAATCTTGAAAGTTATAAGAAAAGAAAATAATGAGAACACTTATAACACAAAAAATTCGTGATCAATAAATGTTCTATATTTACTCATCCTTTCTCATACATCAAGGAGCACTTATATATCGAATGTAACAAGATTATATGCAATTTATAAAACATATAATTCTAATTTTTAATCACTCTTAGATTTGATTATAGTTTACAAATGAACAACGCTTTAAGTGGGCGTAAACCGATCCGAACCGACCAAACCAATGGTGTTTGGTTTGGTTCAGTTTATAATTTTTCAAACTGAGGGGTAACGGTTTGGTACTGTTTGACCCCAAAACTGAACCAAACCGAACCGTGCTCACCCCTACTATGTACCATGGCTCCTCATCCTCATTTATCTAGGTTATCATGAAAGAGTAAGCCAGCCTATCACATTTTGGATGAAAAGAGTTATGCTCCTTTTCCTTCGGGCATTTATACCATTGAAGCTGGCGTCACAAGTGCATCTGCAAAATTATTCTTAAGTAAAGATAAATATTGGAATTATATGTCCTCGAACTTGCCTTTGACCTTTTCCCAATGGGCGTGGTATGCTTGTCAATGTTCATCCCCAATCCTCCACATTCATTGTATGTGGCAAATATATAGAGCCGAGTCTTCAAACACGATGATGTCTCTAAGCCCTGGATTCAAAGTTAATGCAAGCCTCATAATTGTCTTGGCTTCCCATTCACTAGTGTTTTGGCTTCCCGTTCATTATTCCAACTCGAACCCTGTGCTCTTGGCAGCCCCATCGAAGTCTAGTGGTCACTTGGTTTTTTCTTCCACAACACAATTGTCTTGGCTTCCCATTCACTAGTGTTTTGAATCGGACAATCAGATAAGAAGTCAGCCACAGCCTTTCTTTTGTAGATATCTAGGTGAAATACAAGATGTCAAACTCAAAACGTAGCAGGAATCACTTAGTGTTTCGATTAGACAGGGTAAGCTTCTTGAACATGTAATTTGGCTACTAACTTCATAGGGTAAGCTCAAACATAGTGCTGTAGCTTTTGTGTTATTCACACCGATGAGACACACGTCTTTTGTAAGGCAGAGTAGTTAGTCTCACCTTGAGATAGCTTCTTGTTAACGTAACAGATCGCCCTTTTTTGTCAAAGATTTTTCCACATGCTATGCTAGGGTAGCCCTAACTACTGTACGCATTGCCATTAGGTATAGCAACAAAGGGTTTCCTAGCATTGGTGGGTCCCAAGAATGGCAAACTACTTAAGTATTCCTTAATCTTGTCGAATGACTCCTGACGTTTTGAAAACTTTTGTAACAACTTAAGCATTGTCCCACAAGTCATAGTCAACTGAGATATGAGCTAGCTAATATATTGGATCCTCCCAAAGAAACCTTAAAAATCTTTGTCACTTTTGGGGGATGGAATTCTACTATTAATCTTAGTGGGGTTAACCTTTATTCCCCACTTACAACCATAAACCCTAAGAACCTACCGACTGGGACTTGGGACACACTTTTGTGGTTCAAGTCTCACCTGCTGCTGTAGCCACTCCAAATATGTCCGCAACTAAGCATTGGTCTTCACGCCTTTTTAGACTAATAATCATGTCATCCACATAGACCTTCACCTTATTATGGATAATATTGTGAAAGAGGGTAGTAGCCACTTGATAATAGGTAGCCCATGCATTCTTCAACCAAAAAAGGATCACTGTATATTAGAAAGTGTCACACGAGGTGATGAAGGCTATCTTTTCTAGATCTTCAGGGGCCATCTTAATTTGGTTGTATACTTGCAAAACAATCTAGAAAGGAGACTAACTCATGCTCCACTATATTTTCTACAATGGTAGAGTGAGGAAAGTCATTTTTAGGGGATGCCTAGTTAGGATCCCTATAATCCACACATAATTGAACTTGACCACTGGGCTTTGCGACATGCACTATAATGGCTAGCAAGATATTCAAATACTCTTATGAATCCTATGCCGCATAGTATTCATGATTTCATTCTTGACCTTAATGGACTGTCCAGGTCTCAACTTGTGGAGCTTTTGCTTGACGGGCTTAATCTCTGGGAAAGTGGGTCAGAAATGTTGGACAATTGAAAGATCAATGCTAGACATGTCACTAAATGACCATTTCAAAGTTATCAGTAATCTCTTGTAGCATCATTGTCCATTCGGCTCTCTCCGTCTCATCTAGACTAACTTTTATTTCTGCTTTTGTTTTCAAGTGTGCCTATATTGACCACTACAGTCTCTTCTGCTGTTGGCTTGACTAGATTAGGTTTTTGATGTTCAATTTCTTTTAGCTTTTCATTTGAAATATTTTTTCTATTTTTTGTCCATTAATGGTGATTCATTGTTAACCGTGTGGATTAATTCATTGGAATTTATATCAAAAATCAAGGAGTAATCAAAAGGAATAACTGGATTATAGATAAAATAGTCAGGGAAGACAAATTAAGAAAACAAATTTAAATTGACAATAAAGACAAAAAAAAAAATTTAGAGACTTCAGCTCAGAATAACATCCAACATCAAGACCGTTCACGGTGGTCCTTCCTATTGTCAGCAGTCCGTACGCGATCTTTCGACACTGCATTCCACCATAAGTTAAGGTAATTTCACTGGTAGGTTCGAGGGTCTTGTTGCCCTCCTCATAGATAAGCACGTAACTGGGTATATAACCGAAGTATTCTAACGTTTCTTCTTGCTCCACATGATCCATCCAATATTTGCATCATCAGACTGAAAACCTCCTCATCTTCAATCTAGTTAAAATCATAGATTATCTCCCATCCATTCAGCAATTCTTTGGTCTCCAAATGGCAGACTGGCTCTACAAACCCATACTAGGGAATGACTTCTTCCTCATTGAAAAAACAACCGTTAAGTGTGGGGACTCTGGATAGGGTAGGGGAATCCAAATACTGCCCTTGTTCTCGGGCTATTTTTAAGTGAGTCATTGTCTTGTGGGCCTCCACCTTCTCTATCGTGGTGGTTTTATACCCTAATCCAAGCTGGTCCTTTTCATATTTAAGAGCAGGGAAGCTAGGAAGTCCTCGGTTATTGCTGCCCAGGCCATTGTACGAAAATAGCAGAATTTTCTCATCAGGGGGAGGCATAAGTGTTATTGAATGGTACAATATTATGTAAATGTTCCCGTCAGTACACCTCATCATGATCTAGGAACTGCAGATGGTTGTCTATCTTCAACCCATTAAGAAGTTGGTCTAAAATGTCATGTTGGATCATTATTCTCTGTTTTTTCCTCTGCCCTGTCAAAGACAGTTGACAATCTCCTATAATGGTTAAAATGACCTTTTTAAGCACAAACTTGACTTTCTGATGCAGTGTAGAAGGTAGTGCACCTACCGAATGTATCCATGGCCGCCCGAGTAAAAGATTGAAATCTACTAGTATGTCTAGCACTTGAAAGTACACTTCAAAAAAGGCCACAACAAAAGGTTTGGAAAGCCAGAGTTGCCAATAACTTCATGCCTTATATTGTCGTAGACTCTTACTACTTGGTCTGAATAGGTAAAGTTAGAGGGATCGACCCTGAGGGCATAGACAGTGCGAAGCGGTAGATGTTGAGATCTGAGCCATTGTTGTCAATGAGGACTAAAGAAACTTTCTTATCAAGGGTCTGCATGGTAATATGTAGCAGCTTATTATAGTTTGGCCCACTCTTGGGAAAGTTTATCTTGGTAAATATAACATCATTGCCGCAACAAATAGCCCCTAGCACGTTGAAAAAATCTTTGGGCTATGTCTGGATAGAAACTTGTGCCTTGCTGAGTAATTTGATCAATGTTTGCCCGTGAGAGTAGAAGCAGATAGCGAGCAGTCCCCAAATTAAGATGTTAGCCTGAGTTTTCTTTAACTGTCTAAGTACTTCATCATCTGGTGGATCTCAGGAGAGCAGGGGTTTGGATGCGCCCGGCCTGATAGGCTCAGTAGGCGTGGTCAGCTGAGAAAAGGCGATCTTTGGTGTAAAGGTGAACTTTTGTCCTCATCATAATCATTCTCTTCTACAGAATATGCTTCTTCTCCCATTAGCCCTTCCCTCCAAATCACAGTACAATATTCCTACTAGGTAATCTTAACACCCATATCTTGTATATCTTTCTTAGGATATACTGACACTACGAGTATAGCAGGTGTAGCAAACAGCCTCGAAAAATTCTAGACCCATGAAAGGTCTAAAAATAGGAGTCCCCAACCTATTTTGTGAAATAATTGGAAAAAAAATCTAAAATTTCCAAAGAGTACTAATTTACTGAAAACAAAGAAATAGATTCAGGGACTAAGTTATACGAAATCAATGTGTTAGGCACCTGCCATACCTTTTGGGTCTCTACTTCATTTGTATTGATTTTTGGCCTTAAACACATAAATATACAATAAAACAACCCCTAATATAATTATATATTAATGGTTTGAATTCAACAATAGGGGTCATATATATCTCGTCGGACAAACTAAAATCAAAACCATCATAGTTTGACCCGACCCTCTGGGAGGCAACCTACACTTTAGCCTTAGACTTGAACTAAGAAATGAAATGAAAAGGACTCATTTTGATAATTATATTAGAATATGGTCGCGGGAGTGTGATACATTCTAGACCATTAGAGTCTAAGCTAGTCTAGCAAGCTGTAAATATACTTCGACAATGCGCTTGCCTAGAAGATTCAGGAACGTTTTGTGGCGAATCCACAAATCGAGTGACTTACAAATATATAGACGTGAAGTATGAAGTGCTAAATTCCAAGAAGAGATAATCTACCACTTCTTTGCATGTATAGTATAGAAGCTCTAAAGAGAAAAAGCTGGTCCTTTAAATTTGTAATACCCTGATTTAATCTATCCAAAAATTAGATTAATCGAGGGCATTATTTTTTATCGATATTATTATTTTTATCGATAATCGACTAATTAGAATAGGGGGGGTAGTTTGGCCTTGGGGGTCAAAATGTAATTTTAGAAAGTTAGGGGCAAAAATATAATTTTTAAAAATATGGTGAAACATTTTTGGCGATAATTAGGTGATAGGGGGTTAAATAAGGGGTTAATGTGGTCTCGGGGTCAAAGTGTAATTATATAAAGTTTGGGAACTAAATTGTAATTTTTGAAAATATGCCCTAGGTGTCAAATTGTTGCAAAACTTGTCCCAAGGAGATGACACCTTCTACTAGAACTTCTGATGACTAATGGAATTGAAAAATAAACTAATGGATTGATTAAATAAAAACAAAAGAGAAGGAAAAGACAGTTTAGGGGAGGATAGTTGAAATTCGAGAAAGTTAAGAAAAAAAGAAGAAGGCAGAACAGTAGTAGCAAACAAAAGAAAATAGGGGGGCTGAAAATTTGAGAGAAAGAGAAAGAGATTGAGGATCAAGCTTAAAGGTAATCCTTCCCCCTCCTTCCTAGTATGCAATTTCATTTTTGGGAGAGTGTTTGAGCATCGTGCAGTATGTGGGGGTGCTATGAACACGGCTAGATAGTGGGGAGTTCTTGGCTGTTTATGTGTGTTAGTGTGGGTGTGTGAGGAAAGTGGGTGAGTTTCAGTGGGTTGCCGAGGAGTTTGGTTTGTGTTTGTGGTGCGTGAAGTGTGATAGTGCGTGTGTTCTGGGGTGTGTGTTTCGGGTAGGTGTAGTGTAATGGTGTAAATATGCGTGTAATGGTGGGTTTTAAAGGGGTTAAAAGCGGTATGAGGGGTTATGTGATGATGGTGTGTGGTAGTGGGGGTGTGCATGAGTTGAGGGCGTGAAATTAAGCTTCAGCAGAGGGAGAGAGTTTGAATAAGCTGTATGTTTTGAAGATTAGGTAGTGTGTGTTGTGATGTAAATAGTGACCATAACTGTCGCTAAGAGTGAAAATTAATTGAGCAGGTCGAATTCGAATTTTTAAAAATAGTTAGGGTCACATTAGTCAAAGTGCAAAAAAGAGAACCTAGTTATTTCTAGAAGACCTGATCTGTGAATTTTTTTTGAATTTTACCAAGATCAAGAAACGGGTTAACCCACGTAGGAACTTTGGAAATTTACAGTCAAATTTAAAATATCAAACTAGCGTGGTTTCGTGAAAACATTTTATGAGAACCGTAGGATCCTGGAAAGTTTCTTTTTTCAAAATTTCGGGTCATTCTGAAGTTGATAGCTATTTTTGGTTGAATGGGCTTTTAAGTATTCGGTCTGGACACCGGTTCAAAATTTTAGGGCAAAAATTTTTTAAAATTAGTTTTAGCTCAAAAAGAACTTCGGCACTTTTAAAATAACATTTTAAAGTTTTTTTGAGATTTTTCTGGTACCGGGAACCCTCATAGGGCATTTTGGTAATTTGCCGCCTAGTGGAGGTATTTTGATAATTTTTTCTATAAAATTTTTCGAAGGACTTTTTGGTCTGGGAAGGGGTGTAAGATATCTAAAAAAAAGTTGTTTTGAGATGTTTGCTGGGGCAATGATTGCCCGAGGGGGTGTTTTGGTAAAATTACATAAGCCTGGGGGATGTTTTGGAAATTTTTTCTTTTAAAATTTTTGAGGGACTATTTGGGCTATAAATGAGTAGTACCTATAAAAAGTGCTTTTAAAGCAGTTTTGAGGTGTTGGTGGTATAGCAGCCATCAAGGTATATTTTGATAATTTACCATGTTAGCACCAAATTTTTTGGAACGCGCGTTATTCAGCGTCCAGAGTGGTGAAAAGTGAGGAATGGTGTTACTTTCAATATTTCTCCTTTCAACTCTTCATTGTTAGGCACAACTATCCAATCTTTGTACTGTAAAACACCATTAATATCCATAGAAAACTCTGGTTAAAAAGTTCCATCTTTATCCTTCACTTCTTTAGGTAACTCCAAATCTCTTTTTTGTTCCTCTTGGATTCTGTGTAACAACACTGGCTTCACTGGTAAATTTGCAAGCATAATTCTTGACTCAATAATAGATACTCCCATGAACAAGCTTGCTCAATAAACTTCTACTCTTTCACCATTGAGCTAGCAACTTGTACTTTCCTACTTAGTGCATCTGCAATAATAATGGCTTTATCTAGGTGACACTGAATCGTACAATGATAATCATTGAGTACTTCCATCCACCTTTTCTGTCTCATGGATATTCAAATCTTGCAAAGAAAATAGGTATTTCACACTCTTATGATCAGTTAAAATCTCAAACTCAGCACCATACAAATCACTACAAGGAATAAGGCTTTTAGCGACGT
This sequence comes from Escallonia herrerae, assembly GCA_033070095.1. Classification (NCBI taxonomy): domain Eukaryota; kingdom Viridiplantae; phylum Streptophyta; class Magnoliopsida; order Escalloniales; family Escalloniaceae; genus Escallonia; species Escallonia herrerae. The sequence continues at coordinate 46,700 of JAVXUP010000916.1, read as the reverse complement.
AAAAATTCGTCGCTAAAACCCTTAAATCCGTTGCTAAAACTTTTAGCTACCAAACTACCGTCGCTAAAACTTTTAGCGACGGAACTGCCGTCACTAAAAGTCCCTCATATAAAAGCCCGTAGCTAAAAGTTCACCGCGTCCTTCACCACACCTCTTATACCATCATCAAAAAATATCCTGGGCCCCTCAGATTGGAATTTAAAAATCCGTTGTTTAATATTGAACTTTTTAAGACGGATTTTTTTTATAAATTAGTGACGGAATTTTCGTCGCTAATTCTATTTTACGTATTTTAAATTTTTTTTGTGAAATTAGCGACAAAATATAATTTTTGGCAACAGAATATTCTGTCGCTAAATGAGATTTTTCAGGACGGAATATTCCGTCGCTAAAAATCTTAGAATTAAGTACAATTTTTTTTAGAGGCGGAATTAATCTGTCGCCAAAAGTCATTTTTTTTAAAATATATTTTTTATTTTTCTAATGCCCAAACCTGTAATAAAAAATTCAATCCTTAACAACAACGTACAATCCCCAAGACACAAACAACTATACATAATCAACTTTTAAAAATATTTATTATAAAAATAACTCGTAATGTACAAGCCGGGAACCGGATACAACCCATTAGGGGAGGGGAGAAGATCGAGTATAAGACGGGTGGGGGGGACAAGCTGGGATCGGGCACAAGAAGGGGCTCATCAGGGGTTGTCGAGTCCCGAATCTGGATCCTGGTGATCCGGGGCAGCCTCGGCATGTCCAGCAGGGGTGCCCTGCTGATCCTGCTCCCTAATCATCTTAAACACCACCGTAGCAATGCACTGGATCTCCTCCTCGGCCAACGGACGTGGAGGAGGCGGTGTCTGTGGAGGGGCAACGGGGGGTGGGAACGATCCTATCATAGCACGTGCAGTCGTGCTAGGCAGGCCACGTATGCGGCCTTTCGGCCGATTGACGACCTTCGGTGTATCCAGCCATCGCTTCAACGCCTCAGTACTCACACCTGTACTAGTGGACGCTGATGGCTATCGGACTGCTGCTCGGACCCCCTATTTTGCTCATACAATGCCTATAAGAACAATGATTTAAAGATATGTTAATGCATTAATTAACGCAAGAAAACATTGAATAGAAAGACAAAAAATTAACAACTTAAACAAATTGACTTACATCGATCCGCCGGGCAATATCTGAAATATAGTGGCCCGCCCGGTGCTCCTCGTCCTTGTCCTTCTTCATCACGTGCGTCTGACTATACGTTAGAGCTACAACCTCATCCTCCTCCATATCCCGGTGCTCGACTGCATTCATGTGTCGGACGATGTCGTGTGCCACCCCCCCCCCCGTGTGGCTGGATCTTTGTTTAGTCTATTCTCGGTCCCGCTCTTACTCTTGGCATCCCAGCCTGGATACGTAACCCACCGATCTATCATCTCCCCCATACAGTCGGAGATATCCAATGTGGGGGATATCTCTTCATCTCCGTCATCGGGGCACCCTCGGGCAGTATCTTCTTCGCCCGGTCCCGTGCGTCGTGGAGCCATCGACGGTAATTCTTGCTGATGTAAGCAAAGAAGGCCTGCCGCCCCAGTGCCTACTGATCAGGCGAGTCAAACATGAACCCCTCCTACAAGGCATTCAATAACACAAATTAATTTAAATACTAAATTCTAATTAAATAAATACTATCGCAGAAAAAAAATACTTCAACATACCAGCCACTCCTCCCATAGGGACTCCCTCGTAGCGGCATCCCAGTCCTTCCAGTACAGGCGTGGCTCAAAAATCGGCCCTTCACAAGAACGCCGATCTTCGTCCTCGCCTAATTCTCCAAGATCCTGCCAAAGAAGTAAATAAATAAATTAATACAATTCAAATATAAATTAACACCCAAAAAATTTAAATATAAGGCATGATGTGATTTTTTTTACTTATTAGCCCTGCTAGGTGAGCGTAACTCTCTGTTTATGCTGGAGGTCGATGCGTACCCAGCATGTCGGGTCATGGCCTCATCGAGATCCTACAAAACACATATTAATACAGTTCAAATATACTTTAAATATAAGGCTAGCGAAAATTGACTAAATACCGTTATCAACTATACCAAGGTAGAACCCACAGAAGAAGGAGAATCAACGTGCATGTGGGAGGAATCTGCATCGGGCTGGGTGACGGTTGGGGCTGGGGCCCCGTTTACTGTACGCGAGCACTCTATGTCTCGTCATCAGTGGGCAATGATGAGGTGGGACCCACTGGGAAGGAAGTAGCTCGGCATCCACCTCGGCCACGAATAGCCCGTATCCTATCCATATATGACTTCGTATAGATAAATTGCAAATACATTAACACATTAAAAACAATAATTTGGCAAAAATCATCATCGATACTATATATATGAACGTACGTGAAAAAACACATCAATATGAACGAAGTTCTAAAATGTTACTACATTTTTTCCGTGATGTTACAACATTACAACTCAATCATTTTCAGTTTGGGAATCATCATCATCTTCATCACTAGACCCGTCGTCCTCTTCTTCGTGGGACTCGCCATCCTTTTCATCTTCTAATTCATCCTCTTCATCAGTAGACTCAGTCACATCATCTTCAACACTTTCCATGTCTTCCACTTCATCATCTACGACTTCTTCTCCTACATGAAGTGTTGTTGGAAGAGGAAGATCGTCATCCTCGTTGTTCACCTCAACAGGTAACAAGACAGGTGGTTGGTCGGCTTGAAATGTGTCTAGGTCACTGTCATATGTCATGAGCAATTTCTTGGACTTGATAACTGTGTACCAATGAGATTTGGGATTGGCGACGTCCTCTGCATAAAAGACTTGTGCAGCTTGACTAGCAAACACAAAGGGCTTGTCTGATGCAAGTCTTGACTTGACATTGACATCTACAATCCCTTGAGAGCTAACACGGATTTCTCTACTGCATGTGACATCGAACCACGTACACCTAAATATTACCAGGCAGTTTGGGAACTGGATTTGGATCCCCTGCTGTAACCATGGGTTACAGCAGGGTGCTGTCCCTATTACTGAGAGGGAGGAGAGAGAGAGTAACCATGGTTTGGATCCCTCTCTCTCTTCCCTTTCTCTCTCCTCTTCTCTCTCAGTAAGGGGAACAACACCCCTGCTGTAACCCATGGTTACAATAGGGGATCTGGATCCTGGGAACCCAGTTATGTTAGCTCAACAATCTCATCTAGCTCTCCGTAAAAGTCCATGCAATTCTCGGCATAACAATCACCTTGACCAAGACTCCACTGTTTTGGGTTTGTTTTGTTCGGTCATCATCTTTTACGTTAAACCTAAACTCGTTGATGATATAGCCTCCATAACAGGATGCTTGTTTGTTAGGGCCTTGAGCTAGTAATTTCAAGCAAGAGGCCACTGGTCTATCCATTGACTGAACCTATTGTAGATGACAGTAAAAATTAAGGATAAATCAGTATAATAATTGGCCACAGAACTGTATATAACACATAATATAATTTTGTTATAGACTTACACGTCTTCTGAACCACTGTACAAATTGTGATCTTCGATGAGATTCAAGTCTAGCAAAATCAGTGATTAAAGATTCTGCATCAAACTCACTGCAAACCAATATAGTTGACTCTCTTATCACACATTTTCAATTATGTACATCAATGTAAGTGAATTAAGACATTAACTTACTCAACGAATGTCGAAACTTCATCACAATTTAGAAGGGCATATATTGTTGCAGCACTGTATTCTTCATTCGTTAGCCATCAAGTATACGTTCGGCCAAACGGACTACCTGACTGCTTGAATATTGACAATTGCCTTTCCAAATTTGTGCTTGATCCAGGGTCATTTCGGCCTAGTTGATTTAACCTTGTATCAACATCAGGCCCAAAATATTGACTACAAAAGTTTACAAGCTCTTCCATTACGTAAGCCTCCCCAATTGAGCCCTCAACCCGAGCCTTATTGTGGAATTTTTTCTTTAAATGGAACATGAACCTAGAAGTTTAGCGAATCGAGTTAGGTGGAATATCAATGATAACAAGTGTCGCATTAAGTGTAAACGAACAACTGTAACAATTTAAAGATTACCTCTCAAAGGGATACATCCACCGATATTGCACGGGTCCACCCATCTTAGCTTCATATGCCAAGTGAACAGGCAGATGCTCCATTGAATCAAAGAACAAAGGTGGGAAGATTTTCTCCAGCTTGCAAATCGTCACCACAATGTTCTTCTCAAGCACCTCCATGTTACTCACCCGGATCGTAGAAGAACATATATCTCGAAAGAAATGAGATAATTCAGTCAAAGTCTCGCAAACAACCCGTGGCAACAGTCCCCGGAAGGCAATAGGAATGAATCTCTCCATGAATACGTGGCAGTCGTGACTCTTCATCCCTTGGAACTTGCATTCTGATACATTGCAACAACGAGATATGTTGGACACAAACCCATCCGAAAGCTTCAAATTCTTAACCCACTGACAGACCTTCTCCACTTGTTTCTTGTCTAGACAGTAAGGTGCTTTCGGAAGTATCGTCCTCCCGCTGACTGTCCGAGGATGCAATTCACGGCGTACACCCAACTGTTGTAGATCCCTTCTCGCTTTAAGGTGATCTTTTGATTTTCCCTTGACATTCATCACTGTGTTGAACACATTATCAAAAATGTTCTTCTCAATATGCATCACATCCATGTTGTTTCGGATAACGAGCGTCCTCCAGTAGGCTAACTCCCAGAAAATACAAAATTTCCTCCAGTTGTGCTCTTTCCCGTACCCTAGAATCTTCTGATCTGGCACACCCTTGTCGTGTGGTATGTCAGTATCAAGTGCCTCCAGGTGTGAGAGCACTTCTTCACCAGATGGGTAGTCTAGTGTGACAACCTCACGCTCGATTGTCCCGTCAAATTTATCCTTCTGCCTACGAAACTGATGGCCCGGTGGCAAAAGCTTACGGTGACATCCGAACCACGAGGGCTTTTCACCGTGCTTTAACGTATGACCGGGGTTCACGCCCATACAAGCAGGGCATGCTAGCTTCCCATGTGTGCTCCAGCCACATGTCATTCCTAATGCGGGGAAATCATATATGTCCTTGCTGGGACTCTTTGGCCCCAGAATAAGCAACGACAAGAACATGTACAAATTCTTCATGCACATGCCTGGTGGAAGGTTGTACTGGACAATAATAACAGGCCTTGTGGAGTAAGGCATGGTAGACTGACCGAAAGGGTTGAACCCATCGGTTGCCAGACCAAGTCTAACATTATGAACTTCTTGAGCAAAGACTGGATGCCTGCGGTCAAACTCCTTCCACGCCTCTCCATCAGCTGGGTGTGTCAGCACATCGGCATCGTTGCTACGAGTCTCACGGTGAGCCCTCATATGTTCAGCCGTATTGGAGGAGTAGTACATTCTCTGAAGCCGTGGTGTGACCGAAAATATCGCAATATCTTCCATGCAATGTTTTTCTTCTTCCCTTTGTCCGGTTTGTACCTCGAATGATCACATACTGGACACCGTGACAAATCCTTATTCTCTTTCCAGAACAATACACAATCGTTATTGCACGCATCTATCCGCTCATAGCTCAACCCAAGTTTCCTCATCATCTTCTTCCCGTCATAGTACGACGGCGGTAGCTTTTCACTTTTAGGCAGAATTTCTTTGATTAAGGTAACAAACTCGTTAAAACCTTTCTCACTCAGCTCGTGGTCTGATTTCAACTGTAATAACCTACTAACCGCAGAAAGCCGTGTGTGTTTCGGAGCTCCATCCCACAGCGGCTCTTCCGCAGCTCTCAACAACTCATAAAACTGATGAGTCCCCTCGTTCGGCGGTTGGGGACTATCGTCACCACCGTCGTTACCCGAGTCAACATTAGCATGTCCAGCATCCATAACCATACCTCAGTAATCATATCGTGCCTCCTCCCTAACTTCAGTTTGACTAGCTAGGTTGGACGACAATACTATCGTTTCCCCGTGCTGCGTCCACCTTGTGTATCCACCCATAAAACCGTACCGACAAAGATGTCATTTACTTCAATTCTTTTTCTCCAATGCAACAACTCACATCTACCGCACGGACACCTTATCTTATCAAAGTCAACATGTGCAGGATGCGCGTAAGCAAAGTTGATAAATTCGTCAACACGATCCTCAAAATCGTCAGCATTCTTCCTTTCATCCAACTTCGATCGACTGATGTAACGTATTGTATACCATCTTCAAATATGACCAATCATTAGGCAGGGTCGATGTAAATATGAATGCATGAATGTGACAACATGTCTATATATTTTCTCTCCATTCTCTAATAGGTAGTGGTCCTATCCCATTCAGAAAAACATGTTTATAAAATAGTGAAGAACTCATGCTTAGTCGTATGTCTGCGGAAAATTCGGCAGCACCTCCCCGCATTTCTCCAAGTACACAACATCGATTAGGTGTTCTAACATTCATCTAACCTTGCCTTGGATGGTTTGACGGATGTTAGAACACCAGATCTGTATGCACCCGGAGAAACACATGAGAACGTGTACCAAATATCCACGACATAGAACACAGAGCATGAGTTGAAACACTATTTTATAAACACGTAGCTTTTCCAAATTGTCCAAACTGGACATCCAAAGGCTCATTACAAAGCATTACTTTGTAATGAGTACCTTTGAACGGGAACTAAGGGTTTTTATGCATGCATTTAGAAATTGATAACATATGCAAGAATCTTTCCAAAATATCAAAACTGCAGAAAGATCGTTGCATATGTTACTAATTCCAAATCAATTAGAATTCATTGGCAACGAGTTGAACCATGATTTATAAACAACGAGTAATTGAACCATCTCTGGGTAATACGGAGTAATTATGAGATGTACAAGGGCTAATTAGAGCTAACTGGGTTATTAGGGTTAATTACGAGAGTCAGGGTTTAGCTTTATGGGTTTAATTAATCTAATGAGGATTTATTAAGATATTTAAGGGCTAATTAGTGTTAACAAGGAGTACCTTGGGCTAATTATTGCTAATTAGGATTATTTAGGGCTGATTAGGGTTTAATTATGTCGAGTAGTGTTGATTAGTCCTAATTATGACTAATTAGGCTTAATTGGGTTATGTTAGGGCTAATTAGTGTTAATGAGGAGTACCTTGGGCTAATTATAGCTAATTAGGGTTGATTAGGACTAATTAGGTTTATTTAGAGCTAATTAGAGTTTAATTGTGTCAAATAGTGTTGATTAGTCATAATTATGGCTAATTAGGCTTAATTGGGTTATGTTAGGGCTAATTAGTATTAATGAGGAGTACCTTGGGCTAATAATAGCTAATTAGGGTTGATTAGGACTAATTAGAGTTATTTAGAGCTAATTAGGATTTAATTGTGCCGAGTAGTGTTGATTAGTCATAATTAGGGCTAATTAGGCTTAATTGAATTATGTTAGGCTTAATTACGACTAATTAGGCTAACTATAACCAATATGCGCATAATTGGGTTCATTTGTTGCGAATCAGAGTTTAGTTAGGTTTTAGGTTTAGGGTTTATTTAATCTAATCATGGGTTACTAAGATATGAGTAATTAGGGCTAATTAGGATTTAATTTGGGCTGATTAGTGTTAATTAGGGCTAATTTAGGGCAATTATAGCTAATTTGATTTTCATTGGGTTCTCAGGGTTAATTAAAACTAATTAGGCTTGTTAGAGTTAATTAGGGTTCATTAGGTCTAATCAGGACTAATTAGGACTAATTATAGCCAGTGCTGGAGCCACGATGAGATTCCAAGGGGTGCTAAAAATGTCGTGTTAACCTAATTAACCTAAATTCAATGCACAGTCAACAATCTCAATTTTGACACCTCATTTAGGGTGTCGGTATGCTGTTCGACACGTGTCCGATACCTCCGGACACATCGGCATACATTGATTTATTTTTAAATGTTAGACACCATCGATCGAACGCGATGTCTGTGTCCGTGCTAACTAACAGGTATCTCAATCCAATTGAGTCCCATCCTCCGTCAACAATCTCAATTCTCAAATGCTCAATGCAATAAAAATTAAAAAAAAATCACACATTCAATCTAATTGGGTCCCATCCTCTGTGAACAATCTTAATTCTCAAATGCTCAATGCAATAAAAATTAATAAAAATCACACATTCAATCGAACTGGATCCCATCCTCTGTCAACAATCTCAATTCTCAAATGTTAAATGCACAATCAACAATCTTAATTCTCAAATGCTCATGCATAGTTAACTTAATATAGAGAAGTCTAACAATTAGAACTAAATCACAGATATCTCTGATAGCTATTGCATTACAGCAAAATGGGAAATGTAATCTAAGAGAATGCATAGTTCAAATTCTACCATTTATCTTTCTGTAGCTTACATGGTGGCGAACCACATGAGCACTGACTCTAAAGGAAACGCTCACTTTGTATATCAGATAGCATGCATGGCAAGAATGCAGTGCAAAATACCCTAAAATATGATTGTTGAGGAGGGGGGGGGGGGTAGCTTGGAAAAAGAAGGGAAAAAACCCAGATCTACACTCACTAACCCGTTTCTAACCCAAGACAGCCCGACAAACCCTGATGGCAAGCCAACAAATACCGATAGGCGTATCAAGCTTCACTCGAAGCCACCATAACAAATTGCAAGAGCCAGAGCAATCAGGACTCTACAGCTTTGCCATTACAATATAAAAACTATTAAATAAAGTAAACCTTAATTAACAGTTTTGTTTATTTTACATGTGATTATTATAAGTATTTAATTGAGAAGAGTTACTGCCTAATATTTTTTATTAACATGTAATGAGTATCTATTATTATTAATATAGTTGAAATTATATGTTAACCAAATGTAATTAACATGTTGTTAGTATCTAAGAATATCAATTTAGTTGATCATGCCTAATAATTCTTAATTACCTAAATGTAATTAACATGTTTTTAGTATCTAAGATTATCAATTTGGTTGATCATGCCTAATAATTGTTAATTACCTTGTGTTTATTAACTAAAATTGACAATCAAGTTCGAATTACATTTAATTAAGTTGTAATTATTATCTAACATAGCCAATTAATTTTAAATCATGCCTAATTACATGTAAGTAGTATCTAATATTGTCAATTAGGTTAAAATTAGTACATAGTAACTTTTAATCAAGTTGTAGTAATTACTATCTAAGATGAGTGGTAGTGCCTCCTTCCCGGATCTAGAGCTCAACTTAACTTTGTGTTCACTAGTTTACTCCAAGGTGGACTGATCAAATTCACTAATAGAATCTGCAAACTATCCATTTTATCTATTCTGATATTCATCGTGCTGATATGACCTCGTCTTTGCCCTTGAAACTATACTAATTAACCTGCTACAAAATATTTTTTGTTGAGGTTGTCGTGGCCAAGGCTGATTACAAGGAAGTTGCACGGGAACTTCTTTTCGAGGACACGCAGCGTTACCAATATCTCTTTGAAGGTTTACTGAGGGATGATGTTGGAGGTGGCGTAGTGGACTAGGGCTTGGGAAAGGGAAGGGGTAATTTTGTCGCATGCTTGGGTTCTCAAAGGTATAGGAGGGCATGTTGTTGTAGTTGTTTCTGCTGAGAGGACTGATGATAGGTTCTGATGGGACGATGATTTTAGTATCAAAAACACACAAAAAAGAAGGAAGAAGTCGATGAGAATGAGCTTCAGGTCGAGGGGGTATTGGCTTTTGGCTCTCATTTTTCGTTTTGGGGAGATGCAGAAAGGGTTTGGGGATGGGTTCGAAAGTGGAGATGGAGTTGAAGAGAGAGATGGGGGAAGCAGATGAATGTCGGGACTTTGATAATGTATATGTACATGTATATAATCTAATTATTATGATACATAACTAGATTATGTACATATAAATAAATAGAATTCCCCAATAATGGGATTCAGAGTGTGTGTGTGTGTGTGTGTGTGTGTATAATTATGTTTCTGATCGACTAAAGAAATAAATGTATGGGGATCCTAAAAATAGAATGACTCCAATGGTATCGGATTAGGTGAACCCTTGCTTTACTCGAGAAAATTAATGTCTTACTCAAGCGACTTGACAAACTCTTCCCTTAAAAGCCATGATTCATCGATGATAACGGGAAATTTCAAAGTGAAGCTATCCAACTGGTAGTGAGTGAAGTTCTTTACTTTTAAGGTATCGGTTAACATTATATCATATACTGGGCTCACAAAGTATGTGACTATAGCTAACGTGAACTACCCCATCTCACTAAAGGAGTTTCAAATCAGAGACATAAACCTGGTCAATCATGATTTAGCAATTACTGAACGAGTCATGAAGGTGGGGGCGTATGGTAGGTTCTGCATTTGGTCTGTGAAATTGAAGGATCTCCTAAACCTTTTACTATTTAAATTCTTCAACTAAATACATCTAAGCACATTTAATCTATTGAAATGCCAGTTTGTCACCATCTTGCTAAGATGTATCTCCATAACCAATTTCAATCTTCTCTAGGCCTAGTGCTAGCAGTAGATTCCACACTCTTAAGGGATAACAACTTGAATGTAACAGTGAGGGCTCATTATTGCTAAAATATGTTATCTCTAGCGGCTAATAGAGCTGCTATATGCGTCCTGTGATGTACAGTACTTTAAGTTCTCAATATGTGCCTGGCCTTTCTAGTTAATGGTGAATTCATGAAATTTTACTTATGCACTGTTTTTGTTTCTATCATCTAATGAATCAAGATTGAAAATGGACCATCTTAACTTAGAAAGCAAATCTATATTGATAGGTTTTGCAAAAGCCGCTTGCAAAAGAAAACACCAAGCCGGCAGAAATCAAACTCCACACTCAGCAAAGAGCTGTCAAATGTGCCATTTTTAACTACTCAGCGAGTGTCTCTTTCTAGTAATGGAACGTGCTATAGAAACGTTCCATGTTTCTTCAGACTAGGTTTATCTAGATAAATTAGTTAACATATAGGTGGCAACCAAGCTATATCTTATGGAGCAGCAAAAGAAACAAGTAGAGAAGTTGCAGAAGGTACTTAACATCTTAAAACTTCAGATTTTGTACAAGTTAGCACATGTTAACAGGATGACACTGAACGTCTATAGATTTTTGTACAAGTTAGCACAAGTTGCAGAAGGTACTTAACATCTTAAAACGTTCCATTCGGTCCTCTGAACAATTTCTAAAACCACTACGTAAAAATGAAAAATATTCTGAACTTGACTGGGAGACCACTGAATGGAAGACCTAATTGAACAACTTTAACTAAAGTCCTCGATCAAATTAAGGTGCCACTGAATGGAAGACCTAATTGAACAACTTTAACTAATCATTAATTTAGTGGACTTACCTTGTAATAAAGAAGACGTGTAATAGACGACGACAGTGAAGGGTGGCGGCGTTGGTGGCGGACGGAGGTAGAGGGAGTGCGGAGGTGGGTCACCGTGTAAGTGGAGTCGGAGCTAAGAACGGTAGTGCAGTGGTGGGGTGTAGCAGTCAGGTGCAGCGGTGGGGTGATTTTCAGAGAGAAACGGGGAGGGAGAAAAAGCAGATCTGGTGTTTTAATCGAGGACTTTTAGCGACGGAACAAACCCGTCGCTGAATTATGACCTTCACCGATGGAAGTTTTAGCGACGGTAACATTCTGTTGCTTAAACAATTTTATAAAACCCTCCAAAAAAAGTAATTTTATATAAAAAAAAAGTTTTAGCGACGGTAATTCCGTCGCTAAAAGACCGCCGCAAAAAAATTATCGGCAAAAATATTTGCCGACGGCATGTTTTGTCGGTAATATTAATTAAAGACAGACGTTTTACCGACAGTGTGTTCCATCGGTAAAAGTATATTTACCGATGGAATGGATTCCGTCGGTAAAAACCCGTCGCTAAAAGCATATTTTCTTGTAGTGAATAATGCCTCCACTTATACAATGTGAACGTAATCGCTGCTAACTCAAGGTCAAGTGTTCGATAATTTTGTTCATAGGGGTTTAGCTTTCGCTAAGCGCATAAACCAGAACTTCGCCATCTTGCATCAAAACACAGCCTAATCCTTACTTCGAAATATCGTTGTACACCACAAATTCTTAGTTGTACTCGGCAAAGTCAAAATTGGATGTAGTTAATCTCATTTTTAACTCCTGGAAACTCACCTCACACTTATCAGTCCACTGATATGCCACTTTGTTCCGAGTCAATGTGGACAATGGTGCAGCTATCCTTGAAAAATATTTTACAAGTCAACGATAATACCCCACCAATCCCAAGAAGCTTCTAACTTCTGCTACATTCTTTGGTGCTTGCCAATTCGAAACAGCTTCTATTTTAGATGGGTCAACAGTTACTCATGTCTTAGACACTACATGACCTAAGAAAGCCACTTGCTCTAACCCAAATTACATTTACTGAACTTAGCATACAATTTCTTATCCCGTAGTACTTGCAGTACAATCTTCAAATGACGCTCATTCATCCCTGTACTTTTTTAATAGACCAAAATATCATCAACAAAAACTACTACAAATTGATCTAAAAACTCCTTAAAAATTCGATGCATTAAGTCCATGGAGGCTGCTGGAGTATTCGTCAATAAATGGCATGACAACAAATTCATAATGTCCATACCATATACAGAAAGTCGTCTTTGGAATATCTTCCTCTCGTATCCTCAACTCATGGTATCTAGATCTCAAGTCCAACTTAGAAACTGCCACTGCCCCTTGCAACTGATCAAACAAATAATCTATATACGATAATGGATACTTATTTTTTATTGTTACTTTATTCAACTATCGGTAATCCATGCACAACCTCATTGTACCGTCTTTCTTTTTAACAAAGAAAATTGGGGCTCCCTTTGGTGATACACTAGGTCGAATAAACCCCTTATCTAGTAATTCTTGTAACTACAACTTTAACTCCCTCAGTTCAACCAGAGCCATCCTATGCGGCGCTTTTGAAATCGGGGCTGTTCCCGACAACAATTCTATCACAAATTTCATTTCCTGCTTAGCTGGTAATATTGTTACGTCCTTAAGGAATACATCCACATACAACCTCTGGAGAGTAACTTCTCTGTTCAAATAGTTGAAATAATATTCATATGCCTATCCTTTCATCCTTGGAACTAACATAATTCTCCATCAAATGTATTAAAAGTCACAACCTTATGAAAACAATCTAGTGATACACGATTAGATGACAACCAATCCATCCCCAACAATATATCAAATCTTCTTATAGGAAAAACAATCAAGTCAGCATATATCGTTTGCTCACCCACAATCATTACACAAGATTTATATATCAGACTAACTAGAGTATTTTCTCCTAGAGGAGTACTAAGTTTGAACACATACAGTAGCAACTCAGGTTCTTAAGGTAACATGGACACCATATATGATGAAATGAACAAATGGGTAGAACCAGGATCAAATAGTACTCTAGCAACATATTGAAAAACAATGAGTTTACCTTCAATAACTCCGCTAGTATCTCAAACCTCTTGGGATTCCTTCTATCTTGATTATCTAGAGGCACAATTTTATTTCTTAAATAAAGGATATTTCTTCCAATTTGTCCAGGCTGAGCTCACCTAACGCAAAAACCCATATTTCTGCGACATTCATTCTCTGTATGTCTCGTCCAGTTACAATATGCACGTCGCTCCACAATTCTTGCCTCCTTTAAAGGTTGCGTGTTTGATATTCAGTTTGATTTCTCCTTTTATTATTATCACCTAGGGATGATGCTACAAAACTGGCTTGATTATTAGTATAACCACTCATTTGATTACCTCAACCTCTCCCTTGACCATTTTCATAGAAATTACGATTTCTTCCATGTAAAGCCCTTTGAAAATTTTCCTACCAAGTATTCCTTTGACCCCTTCCACTAGGGTTCGCATTCCCATTGTTACAGTTTTCCTAGCCACCGTATTATGGTGATCTAAATGATTCTATATCAACATTCTTTTGCTCTTCCAAGTCATTCTCAATAGCCAATGATCTGTCAACAACTGCCATATATGTTTGTAACTGTAAGGAGATCAACTTATCTCGAAGATCCTTATTCAAATTCTTAACAAACTTTCTTATCTTTCTTTCATCTATATCCACCAGATGTGGACAAAGTCTGGCTAAATCAGTAAATTGCGATTCATAAATTGATACTGACATATTTTATTGTTCAAACTTAATAAAATTTGCTTCTCTCTTTTCTTGGGTCACTGCTAGAACATACTTATTAGTGAACTACCCTTTAAAGTTTTCCCAAGTCAACATGACTCATTCTCGCTTCCACTTCATGGACAATAAACTCTACCATCTTCCTGCATTAGCATCTAGCATAAAGCTAGTATATGTCAATCTCTGATAATTTGTATTGCTAGTAGTATCAAGAATTTTCTCCGCTCTAGCTAACAATTCCTATAACAATTCATATACTATTATTGGATCAGGCTCCTAAAAAATGGGTTCTTTATTAGTTTAAAAATATATCAAGGGTAAGACCCCTATCTCCCAACACCTAAGCAGTGGTTAACATTTCTTGGGGTTGCTCGACTTGTTGAGCACCTTTAACATTACCTTCATTCACTACTTCTTGCACATTTATATTTACAGGGGGATTTCTACCCATTTGTCTCATTTCATCTACAACTTGCTGGAGTATCTGACAAGCCTCCAGTAATCCACTATTAGTCACATGATTGTTATTTTCAGTGGTTTCTTCTACATTTACCTGTGGGTTGTGCCCACCCTGACCTTCAGCATTTACCTCAGAATTATTCCTTCTTTGAGTTCCTTCATCAGCCATTTTTCTATTATTTCCTTGATTTCACGCTCTGAGCTCTCTCTCTCTCTCTGTTGTAGGCATACACACAAAACTCTGTGTAAGTACTCCCACATAATATGCAATATGCAATAATCACTAACCATACAAGGCCTTAGCATCCTATCCTAGCCTTTAACTACGTTCTGAGACCACAATTGTAATGCCCCAACTTTGGGTTATTTTAACCTGATAGGAGTATTATGATACATCGGCTAATCAAATCATTCTGATAATATAACTCATACTAGAAAAGGACTTTAAGTGACGGACACTTCTGTCGCTAAAAGCCGTAAATCCATCGCCAAAAACTTTTAGCGGCGGACACCCTGTCATTAAAAGTCCGTTGCTAAAAGTTTTGCGATAGATTTCAAAAATTCGTCGCCTATACTCAACTTTGAGCGACGAATGTATTAATACAATTAGTCATTATCCGTCACTAAATATATTTTTCGTTTTTAAATTTTTAAAAATATTTTACTACGTAAAATATATAGTGATGGAACAATTCGTCGACAAAAGTTTTAACGACAGACATTTAGCGACGAATTATCCATCGCTAAAAATTATTCAAAAATTGATGACTTCTAGCAATGGAAAATCCGTCGCAAAAAGTCTGTCGCTTTCAGAGACAGAATTTATGTTGCTAAACATCATTTATTCACAAAATAAGTAAGACTTTTAGCAACGGAATAAAATCCGTCGATAAAAGTCAAACTAATTTTAAAAATATTTTTTTATTAATTTAATGCCCAAACCTGTAATTATAAATTCTCAACAATCATTCTCAATCCAGCAAATATTTCTCAATGCACATTATGGTTAAATAATTGTTGATCCATCAATAATCATTTAACCCTAAAACAGACATAACACATATGTATAAAGAATGGATTCTATACTAATCCAAAAATAATAATAAAATGTATACAGAGTTCAGGAGAGCATGGGAGCTGGGTATAATAGAGTAGAGGATGGGAGAGGAATCCAAGTCGGGGAGGGGGGGGGGGGGCACGAGAGTGGAATACAAATAGCTAGGAGAGAAAGGGCTGATCAGGGGTCGGCAAGTCCCGGATTTGGATCCTGCTGATCGTCCTTGTTCACGGGGGCACTCTGATTTGGATCCGGCTTGGCATGTCCAGCAGCAATGCCCTGCATGCAAAGGCATAGACACATTAATCTCGATAGCAATCATATAAAGTGTTTACTAAACGTATACAGTGGTTATACTTGATTATTTGACACGATCATCCTATACACCTCCACAACAATGCGACAGATCTCGTCCTCTTGTAATGACGGTCTCTCCACTGTTGTTGTCTGCGTCTTTGGATGGGCAGCGAGGGGTAGAGTTGTCAAATGGGCCGGGCGGCCCGCGGGCTGGCCCGGCCCGACCCCTTCGCATAGGCATATATTTTGAAACCCTAATTTATCTAATAAAGTAACTACCTGTCATAGGTGACCCAGTTTGACAGAAAATTTCAATGTCATCCATTGATTAGGGGCTTATTTCAGCCAAACCCTTTTAGCACCACTGGATTGAAAGAGTTGAGCAGAACAAAACTTTGACCATTCAGCCGACATCTGAAAGGATATGAGCTGTTGACTTACGATGAAATTTATTTAAAGCATTACATAGTGCACTGGGCACAGATTAAGATGTTTTTTCCGGAATGAACTAATCCTCGCAGACAGCATATCCCTAAGAAACCTTAGTGGCAAGTTAAAGCAAACAGGTGACTAATAAAGACTCAAATCAGAAGCTTTAAGTGACAAAAACACCCCCTCAGACATTGAGATCCTTTCTCCATTAAGAGGTAAAGAATACTCATAAACATTGTTTAATGGCCATTTATATATCTCGACTAAGCTACAAGGTCTTGTTGGATCTTACTTTAACAATCCTTTCGTTAAGAAGCATGTCTATTCTCTTCTTTTTATTTAAATTAAATACAGGAGCTTTCCATAGACTAGGATTTCTTTTCCTTAACACACTGAAAACAAAATTTATGTGCTTTCGATGCAGAGTTGAATTGCATACAATATATTCTCCTTTTATGTGTGTCACACCCGCAAATGTGTTAAAAAAAAAAGTACCCATGCTTATATTTGGTGCTTTTTGTCGTGAAAGAGTCTTTAGCAACGACAATTAGGCTTATTATTTCATGCTGTAAAGTGATTTTTGCTTAGTGTCAAACTTTTTATTTTTTGGCTAAAGCTATTTAGCAATCTTTTATTGCACTTGCTTACCTACTTTTGTTAATATTCAAAAGTTTAACTTAATTATACAATCATGTTCATCGCTACACAAGCATATCCAACGGAGGTTTTCAAAACTATAGCGAAAGAAAAAAAATCCAATATATAAACACCATAACTAATTTCCATAGCTTGATAAGTGAATAATAGTGCAGTTGAATGACTCTTTTTCATCGGACTAACAACCATATTTGAGAAGGACCATTTCGATTTTAGTTAATGATGCTATATATATATAAGAAGGAAAATGCCAATATGATATAATCAAAATAAATTACGTCCTCTTGATCAAAATTGGTTGGTTTGATTAGCTTTGAAGACGGTCATGAAGATAAAGCTAAAATACTAGGACACAGTAGTAATTTCCACCAAAAGAAATAGGACAACTTTTAGAAGAAGCAACGAAAGCACACGAAAGCGGGCACGCCGGCCCTTTTTCTTGTAGTCACTTTGCTTTGCTTTACGCAAATAAGAGAGGATCCATTAGGGATTATCATCTTGGAAGCAACAACCCAAAGAAAGAAAGAAAGGAAAATGCAGTATTATTGTCCCAAAGAAACATTAGTTCGGTTCTTCTACAATGTCTCCATCTCCTTCCAGCTTCTATTCCTATTCTTCTTCCTGGCTTCCTTTTCCCTCGCAAAACTCTTCAATTTCCTGTTTGGCAACCTGTTTTTTCAGAGGTATTAACAACTCTCTCTTGAATCAACCCTAACGGCTGAAACCTTGTGCAGCGAACCGCTCTACCTGTCTCTGTAGTACGTATTTTTATTCTTATTCTTGTTTTGCAGAAATCAGGATGAATTTGAATTTGGTGTGTTTTCTGAGGAAGAAGAGGAAGAGGAAACCGACTGCTATTATGTCGAGGACTCGGAAAAAGATCGTTTGGTGGCAGACATCATCCATGGAGGCGAGGGGTTGTCATTCTTGTCTACGAGAAGTACCCAAAATGATTATTTTGCCAAAGGGAAGGTGAACCCTGAAGAGCCCATAACAGAAGAGTCGGTTGAAAACTTTGGCACTGAACAGTACTTGTCTGTTTATAGCTCAACCGCTTCAGGATCAGAAGCAGGCTGGGAAGATGAGGAACGAGGTGTCGGGGACAAAGATTTGGAATCTGCTGATAATTCTGATGCAGCTGATAATGAATTCTCCTCGCCCATGATGATGGACCTCAAAAGTAACTGTAATGGTAAGTAGTAGCCTCTCTTCTTCAAAAAATGATTTTGGTCATATGGAGAATACCGTGTTTTGATAGCTCATACTAAAAAGCAGTCTGATACAATGCGATTTTCTACTTTTACCGTGCTCATTGCGCCTGATAATACATATATGATGCTGCAGGCCAATATGATAACCGAAAAATTGAAAATGAGAAGAGTGACACCTGTTTCTTCTCAAAAGATGAAAATTTTCTCAGTTTTGCACCAACTAAGTTGGAGACCATGAAGCTTCAAGTTCAAGAAAAGGATAATGAAGAAGTCTTTGGAGACTCGTGTACTGTTGGTTCGACTTCAAAAAGTTCCTCAGAATGGAGAAGCTCCATCAATTACCGGGATTCGGGAACTGAAGATCCTTTCTCGTCGTCATCGCGAAGAAGTTGCCCTAAGTGGGAGTCTTACACCGTGTTCCAAAAGTATGATGAAGAAATGCTATTTCTAGATAGAATTAGTGCACAGAAGCTCAGTGAAACAGGTACGTTTCGCTTGCTTCACATTTTACTTTGCCTCTTGTTCCAGACAACGAAGAAGTTGTATTTTACATCTTTTAACAAAAGAGGTGCAATCAAATTTGTACAACCTTGGATAGATATAATTTCTGTTGAATTGCTGCGCGTTTTGCTTATTGAATTTGGTCATTTCCCTTCAAAACGTAAATCTTTTCTCTTCTGGCCATGAGAATAGGCTTATTCTCCTTCTCTAACCTACTATGCATAAAGCACCCTTAACATAAAAAGTTCAATAAGTGTCTCATGGATGAGATGAGTTAAACTGCAGAAACCATGAAAACTATATGGTTGCAGCTGTAGGGAATGTCCACACCCAACGGTAATTGTTTCTTTTGATGAATTGATGGGAGGTCAGTTGGCCTGAATATACTTCTTCAAATTTCATGTTAGCTTCAGAGTTCATTGTCAGCAATCTCGGTGAATACATGCTTGTTTCGCGTTGGCACTTTTCATTTGGGAAAAATGTCTTACCAAATTTATTAGAGGTGTTCTTGTCCGTCTTTTACTCGCAGGTACCGTAGCAAACTTTTAAAGTATCAACGTAATTTCCAATATTTTAAGCAAAAAATAGTTCTTATCTGAACGAGAAAACAGAAGAAAGTGAAAGAACATCGAATTAGATCCTAAACTAACAAAAAGTTCCTTCCAGAATCACTCAGGTCCATACAGGCATGTCCAAGGTCAATATCAGAAAGGATTGTTCATAAGATTGCTACCAGAAACAAAAGGTCATCAACAAGTATCCGTCAAAACCCGTATCACGAACTGGAGGCTGCTTATGTAGCTCAGATTTGTTTAACATGGGAAGCTCTGAACTGGAACTTTACTTTCTTCCATCGGCTTAGAGATTCACGCCTTGAATCAGATCCTGGCTGTCCTGCCTATATTGCTCAGCAGTTTCAACAGTTTCAGGTTCTTTTGCAGCGATATGTAGAGAATGAACCTTATGAGCGTGGGCGGAGACCTGAGATTTATGCCAGGATGAGGAGTTTAGCGCCGAAGTTGCTTCAAGTCCCAGAGTATAGAGGTACCCCAGGCTATATACTTTCGCTGTGACTTTAAGGTATCTGCGCACATCTAGCCCCACTGCACGTATGAGAAGCACGCTTTCGAATTGCACGGCCATCTCTTGATTCTTATTAGCTCTCAGCATTGCCGCATAAGAGTTCAATCCCTACCCTAAAGTTTTTCAAATTGTATGCCTGTCGTGATACAAAAGTTTTTAAAACAATTTTAGCAAAATGATGTGACATCAACAACTTTTTCACCATTTTAGAACTATATATCATTGTTTTATTTCTGTATAAGAATGGTACCAAAACTTTAGTATTTAACGTGTCTTAGCATGATTTGCTATGAACAGAAGGTACACTTCCAACTAGCCTTTAGGAACGATTACCACGAAATGCATTGAAATTAACTAGTTTCACTTTATGATCTTTTTAATTCTTGATTGGGAAAGAAGTTTAACATATTAACGTGTCTTCTTTTTTGTTGTCGGTGGTAGTAAGCATCATATTTGAGTTCTTGGCGGATGAGAACCATTTTGTTCTGTTTCTCTCTTCGTAGAAAATTTCTTAGATTTCGCTCATCTCTTTAAAGGTTGACGGAGAATCTCCTGTTTACCCTCTGAATGGTCATGACGCATGAAGTCTGAGGTGTTTAGTATCCTAATGGTAATTATAATTAAATGTTCCGATCCTGTATCAAGATGTAATAAACCCAAGTTCTCTCCGAGTTGGGTATCCTTGATTATGAGTTGTGTGATTTAGAAAGCAAGTATCATTTTTCAAATATATGTCTGATCAATTGTGCGTTGCATAAATACAATAGCGTCATTGCAGTCACCATTATATTCATCTCTCTTTTAGACTCTGTTGATGAGAAGAAAGAGGAAGGTTGCAGCTCGAGAATATCCTCGGAGTCTTTTCTTCTAATAATGGAGGAGGCAATCAGAACATTCATGAATT
Organism: Escallonia herrerae; assembly: GCA_033070095.1. Taxonomy (NCBI): domain Eukaryota; kingdom Viridiplantae; phylum Streptophyta; class Magnoliopsida; order Escalloniales; family Escalloniaceae; genus Escallonia; species Escallonia herrerae. The sequence continues at coordinate 25,887 of JAVXUP010000916.1, read as the reverse complement.
TCTTAAAGGCAGATAAAGCGAATCACTGCCAAATTTTGACATCTTTCTTCAGGAGAAACCGAAGAGGTCTAGTTGATCCAACTGTTCTCCTCTTACTAAAGAAAGTAAACAAACAGGTGATTTCTTATCTTACGTTGAACTAAGATTTAATAGTGTTTGAGTTAGACCCATTCTGTAATGTCTAATTAAAATGCTAACCTAATTTTTAGGCCATTTTGATTCACTTTATGGTACACGTTTTATTTTTTCCTTTGGCACATGCAGAAGAAGGTTAAGCTTACAGATCTTCGGCGGCGGAAGTGCTTCAGAAAGAGATTAAGGTTGACGGAGGAAGAAGAGATGGACATATTGATGGCTTTAATAGATCTAAAAGTGGTATCTAGGGCTTTGAGAATGGCTGACCTAAGTGAAGAACAGGTACACTGGTGTGAAGATAAGATGAGCAACGTGAAGGTTTCTGATGGCAAACGAAGAAGAGAATCTGCACCACTTTTCTTCCCTGCACATTGACCCACAAAATATTGTTGCTTGATGACTAGATCATGAATGTGCATGAATATCCTAGTTAAGCCCCTTTTTTGTTGTAAGTATTGAATAGAAAAAGGGAAAAAAGGAAATAAAGAATGAAGCATGGGTGCCCCACAAATCAAAGTAACCACATGTGGGTGACAAAGATTTCAAATATTTGGAATCTATGGAAGAGGGGTAAAGATGGGTTGGATCAGTGATTTGGTGAACATTGAAAGTGAAAGAGCATGGACAAAGCAAGAACATGAGGATAGAGACCATGGTAGCTTTAGTTCTCTTTATCCATTTTGATTAATTTAGGTTTATCTCTTACCAAGGTTACCAGCTAATATAAAGGCAAAGCTGCGACATGTGCAGTGGAATAAAAAGGTGGCACATGGCACACTCAAAGGATTAAAGTACGTCTCCGCTTGTTTTAGGGAAAGGAAAGACACATTAACAAATTTAGACTTCAGGATGAATCTTCACTACAGAGCAAAGGTCTCATGTACTAGTTTTGCTTTTGTATTCACTGTCTTTTGAGATGTATATTAGCATCATATATTAACATGATCTTTTCTCTTTTTCAATTTTATGAGGTTGTTCTTTGAAACGACTTATAATTAATTAATCTCTTTCAATTCAAGAAACACCAATTCTGCTTGTTAGGCTTCATGCTTCAAAATAATTATCAAACTAAAAATGAAAACAGTAATTCTAAAACAAAATTAACGAAAGATTCTCCAATGGGGCCTAGTGCGATGGTCACAATTTTTTTCTAGTTATAATGATCCATGCATATTAAGAAAGAAATGCAATGTATTGAAACTTACGGGTAATATTTGTAAATTCTTTCAAGTTATTGGTATTGTAGTCAACCTTATCGACTTTTCAAATGTTACGTTTAGACCAAAATCTCAAGCGTTCATAAAATATATATATCATTCCATTGCATTCTATACATTTTCTTGTTCTGTGAGCATACCTTTTTTTTTTAAAAAAAAATGTGTTTACTATTCTTAAATATGTACGTACGTCTTTAATTACGCAATATGTATCTCTCATTCTCTCATTTGCTCTAGAATTTGCGTGTGCAGCCAAAATCTATAGCCAACCACCATGACGCCACCAACACCGTATCCTCCATGACCACCCACCAACGCACCACCCAACACCACCCAACACCACCCACCACCCCAGCCATCATCCAAACACCATTGCACCTCTACTACCTAAACCCATTTAAAAAAAGTCACGATTTATAGTGAATTGCTCCAAAAATTTAGACTTCTGAAGGTCGAGCTCGAGTTGCCTTCTTATTTTTTATGGTTTATTTAAGAATTGTCGAGGAAAAGCAAGAAAAATCTTATTTGACTCTGAATTGTCTAATTTATGCTTCTGACTATGAAACCAAATATTTGGATTCGGGGACTAAGTTATACAACGGGAAGATGTTAGCCACCCGTTATACCCTAAATGGTCTCTAAATTATTTTTATGAGATTTTCGTATTTTTTATCCCAAAGCAAATAATAAAAAAGACAGTCTCAAGTAAAGATAATTTGGTTTGAACTTGAGAACAGGGCTCACATGGCTTACGTATTCGGTCGAACAAACTGAAATCAGAACATTCGTAGTTCGACCGGACTCTTTGGGAGGGTACCTATATATGTCTCTATCCTTGACTCTTTTAGATAGACTCGTCTTCTTCAAGTTGAAAAGGACTAAAACCTCTAATTGACTACACTTTTAGTAACCTTAGAATTCTAAAAGAAATGAGATAGAAGACTTTAATTTAAATTTTATACTTTTTATATTGTTTGCATTTGGTCGTGGTGTGGGGAGATACTCCAAGACTCTCTACAAATAAAAATACTCAGAAGAAGGATAGAAAATCGTACCTTAATCCGGATTGTGCAATTGCCTAATCCAAGAATTGATTACCTCAAAAATAAAAAATCTGCCCAATAAGAAAAAGCTATATTTTGGGCCTGAAGATAACCTTAAATGGATCTTGCCTCCTTTGCAAAGTTGTAACTCTCAAAAAGATACACCATTTAGGCTTTAAATCACCTAAATCGGGTTACATAAGAGCAAGTTATGAACGTTCAAAGTTTTAGATGTATGTTTGATGCGGGAAGTTGGGATTTCTAGGGTACTCTTTCTTTCTCTCTCTCTCTGGGTGGATTTTTTAGCAAAATTTTCTCTTGGATATAGTTTTATAAATCTCTATGGACAGATTCTTAATTCTATAGCCCAAGGGATTTGTTTATAGATGTTTGGGGCATGACAGAAATGGCAAAGGAAATTTTTTCGGGTCTAATATCACTGACGGAGGAGAATATCTGATTTGAATCATTTTTCGAGAAAACCAAGTAACCGGTCAACTTATAAAAAATTGGCCTATTCACCTGTAATATCCCGAAATTTTTCGGAACGTTAACGCTCAATTGATCAGTACACTAAGATAATACTATCTCAAACGCAACCAAATAATACCATCAATCTGTCAGAGCAACTATTCGTCAATCAAACTATACTCTCAATCAACTATCATAATTGAAATACCAAGTCTAAGTCAAAGAAAATTTAAACAATAATATTAATTTACCCACGCAGGGGTTCTAACTATCAATACTAAACTTAAATTTATATTCATTAGCTAGCTCGGCTCTAATCCATGCTCGGATAATCTACGGCTAATGCTACCTGCAGAAAGGAAGTCAAAGGGGAGTGAGCTTTTGAGAGCTCAGTAAGGTCGCACAAAGATTTAAAACATAACCAAACGATTCGGACGAATTTTCATATAAAACTTTTGAATAGTATTTTCAAATAAAATACAACACTTAGACATAGATGAACAAAACGAACGATTTTACATTTAAGTCCAATAACATCTTTTTGAGAGGTTTGCTTTCGATGAAATCACTACAATACGATATAAACATAGGGATGAGTATTTAACTCACTCCCTTAAATAATAGTCATTTGAAACACTTTTGGCATAATAAAACATGAATGGATAATATTTAAAACATTTCAAGTGAAATAAAACATAAACAGGAAACATTGAACATGAGCAGTACAGAAGCAAAGCCACCCCGGCAGTGCTCGATCGCTTTACATATGCATATGTAACACTGACTAGTCCATCTAGGTACTAGTTAACCCATCCAACAGACCAACCTTATAACGCCAACAATACAGACCATCCTTATGGCTCCCAAGTTACTAACTCATGTCAACATTGAGAAACAATAAATAGAATTCAAAACATTTTATGATAATTGAATCGATAAAACAGATGAGAATAAACAAATTACGAATTCCAAACGATCGCTTAAGGTTCAAGTTAGGCTTTCATGGACAGTTTCAAAACAAACGCTTTTTATTTCAAACATAGAAATCAACAATCAATATATTTTGTAAAACTGTTATTATAACCATTTGAAACAGAATAACGAAATGGGGTTCGGAGAGAAATCCTTACCTCGATCCAAGCTAAGCGATGCTACCAACCTCGATCAGTATTTTTTGAATCAACCTAAATTTATAAATTAATTGTTAGAACAAAATTTATGTCTAATATGCTAGAAACCCTAATATCGACTACCCACCACGTGCTTACTTCTAATCCCGAAATCATGCGACTCGAAACGTATTCCACACACGACCAACGTAGCTAACCGGAAATCTTGTACGCTACTTAACGCGTAACTATATTCCAAAATTTATAATAAATTTCAATAAAATACTTTTATAGCTGAAAACATTAATAAGAGTCAAAATAGGAATTTTCTGAACTTTTCAATATTTTTGAATTAAAATAATTTCTTTAAATACAATAAAAACCCAATAATAGCCATAATTACTTCCAGTGGCAAAACAAGTCCCATAATTTAAGAACTTTAAAATATATATAAAAATTATAGAAATTGAAATCAGAATTTAAAAGACATAAAAACTATTTCTTTAGTTTTCGTTTTGCTAAATTCAATGCGATACTGAAAATGATAACAAATCGATTCCAAAAATCATCAACTTTATACTGAGTCTTTATTATACTATTTAAACACTATTCTAATTTTTCCCAGAACATTTTCAGGGTATAAAGACTCCAAAAGAATTTTCCAAATATGAAATTATAGAAAATACTATAAATTCATACGATCTCAGAAAATTATAAAATTTTGCCAAGAATTCTAATATAGTCTAACGTATTATACTATAAATTTTCATGTGCTAACGATAGGCGTGCGCTAACATGTACCCGTGCAAACTTAACGTTAACCATATTTACACGCTCCGTTCTCTCCTTCTTCATCTCCTCTTATGCACCCACTACCTTGCAAACCCATTACTTAGATACATGATTATACACACTTGCATCACTCCAAATTGTACCGCATACACAACATATACACACTGTAATATCTACTCTAACACCTTAGACCCATTTCGACTCATTCCCTCACAGAAACTCTCACACACATACCCACACAGTTTACATGCAAGCACAAAGGTGAAAAACACACACTCTCTCAAACGTACGCGCGCACACACACACACACACACACAGGCTGTCTTCAAGGCAGCCTCACGCACGCACTCTAAAACCTGCACAGCGGCCTGTGCTGCTTCCCTCGTAACCCACCTGCATTCATGGCAGCCACCACAGCTGCCTCATGAACTCCTTTCCTTCTTTCACCAAAAACCCATGAACCCACACGTTCGCAAATACCCACAAAACCACTGCACTCTCATCTCACATTCTACACCCATATCCACACACATCTATACACGCATCACACAATACACTGGACAAGCGCACAACACTTCTCATATATTCAGAGCACACATTGTGCACTCGCAAACATCCTACACCCACTGCCTCACTGCAATGGGTTTCTTCCCATCCAAACCCACGCCCGTAAGTTCCCGATACACCCACACAACACACAGAAATACACTCAAGGCTACAACACTACAACCACTGCTTTACAGCAGTGGTCCCTCTTCATCTCTTATACGCTCACAATCACGGCTGCTTTGCACCCTTCTTCTACCCTCATCACACATCCATAATTACCCATTTGTACACACCCACACAAATACCTTCACATAAAAAAGACACACCTAGCGCAACCATGCTCTAACAGCCCACACTCGCACCCTCTCTAGAGAGCTATGGCTGTCCACCCACAAGGCTCGCACGCACGTACAGGCAAGGCAGCCTCAACTGCCTCTATTGCACCATCACGCTGCTTGACAGCGTCCCTGTCTTGCACATCCATTAATACCTTCATGGGTAAAAACCCAGCAGCCGTATCCCCCCTTTGCACAACCCCAATTCGGCTGTGATCCCTCTACAACATAGCGAACCCTAAACACACGCACACACACTGCCTGCGGAAGTTACTTCCCTTCCCCTTTCATCTACACACTTACGACATACCCACCAACTGAAAATCATATCAGGAATAAAATATAGGCGCCACTGATCCCAATTAATATGATCCATACCCAACACTTGTCTTTGCTAAAGAAGAACCAATTCATGCGATCCGTACCCAGCACACCCACATACCCGTACCCCTACGCGCACTCACATATATACCCTGTAACCCATAAATCAAGAAATATACAAGAAGGAAGACTAGAGCTTACCGGAAAGTTTGCCGAAAAAATCTTCGTCACAACGTGCTCGATCTCTCTCTTTCTACCTCTGCCGTTCCGGAAGGTACGGAGAAAATTAGGGTCGGCTGTGGCATTTTATTGGTCTATATATATAAGCAAAGCCCAAAAAAGACACTTACTCAAAACCCCCTAAAGTTTCGTTAATTACTAAAAAATGTACCCACAACTTTTTATTATAACGAAATGGTCCAAATTAAATTATTTACTATAGTTTGAGTGCTCCAAAAATTTTAAGGGTTTGGTTAGGTAACCAGTTATACTAAGTGTCGCTAAAAGTCACTAAATAAAAATATCAACGCTAACTGAAAGAATATTTGTCGCTAAAGGTCGCTACTTAAAATATCGACGATAAAATATTTATTTACTGTTAAAATTTTTAAATAAATCCGAAAAGTATCGGGGTGTTACATCACCCCTTAATTAATTCATTTTTTTTTCAAATTTGGGAGATTAATTGTTCTTAATTCGATAAAAATCTCTAAAAGGACATAAGGGATTGTATTAGATTTTGAAAATTAAGTCAATCTCAAAATCAAGGATTAATCCTAGAATCAGAAAAATACAATCTAAATCAAGTCAAAATTTCTTTACGCTAACATAGGTTAAAACTAACCAATTGGATCGATCTCTGACAGGATTGGACTCTAACTGGACTGGACTACTTATTGGAGTTAATCATATAAATTAAGCTCATTATATATACTGGGCCTGAAGTCATTGTACTAATGGACTTAGTTATCAATAGAGCCCAATAACACATAAATAAAAGAGATAAAATAAGATGTCTGCACTGATGGTCCAATGGTCCAATCCGTGACACAAACACAAGGTAGAACAGTGTGTGCATGTGTATGTGCGCGCATGCGGGTTTGTGTATGTGAGCAACTGTCAGTGTGTGTGATGCGTCTGAGTCGATTTGTGTGTTAGTGCGTCACCATTTGCTACCGATTTCCCATCTCGTAGCAATAGTGCATTTTAGCCTTTTCCTCTTCCTGGGCCCTACCTTTCATACACGAATCTACATACAACATGCTCAGGCACACGCGCACGCTCGCGCACACACATACTCACGTGTATTACATATGTGTGTGTGTGTGGACATATGAACGTGCATGTGTGTATCTATGCACTCGCGCGTGCGTGAGGGTGGGGCAGATTGTGTGTATGATTGTGGGTCTACAATGGTGAGCACTTACAACGCGCTTGGTGGTGGTGGTGTTTGTTGTCTTGTTTTATAACGACAATAAGAGAAGAAGGGGGTGGGGGTGATGAAGGGGAAGGGGTTTGGCCTGAGTTCGGGCTATGTGGTTGGTAGAGGTCGTGGCCTTAGGGAGTGGTGGCGAAAAAGAGAGAATGAGGAATTGGGGGTGGGGGTGGGGGTGGGGGGATAGGGGAAGGGGTAGTTGGGCTTGTGGCAAGGGGAAAAAGACTAAGGCCCCATTTGACAGGATTTTTTTTTTCTTCCTAGTTTTGTAAACTGAAAAAAATAAATGTGTTTGGCAACTAGTTTTCGCTTTTTTCTTCAATTTATAAAATCAGTTTTTAAATCAAGCCAGTTTTAAAAAACTCAAAAAATGAGTTTCGATTTTTTATTTTGGTTTTTATTTTGAGACCACAGCAGCCTCCCACCGCCACAGCCAGCGACCACCGCCGCTGCCGGCGACTACCACTGCCAGCAGCCACCGTCGGCGACTGTCAACGGCCGACGACCACCGTCGGCAGCCGGCAGCAACCAGCCACCGCCGGTGGCCAGCCACCACAACCGTCGGCCACCGCCATGCGCCACCTCCGCCACAGCAAACCACCACCAAAGAAAAAATTCAAAATAAAAACTGGTAATCAAACACAAAAAAAAAAACTCAAAATAAAAACTGGGTTATCAAATACCCACTTGCTTTTGTAAAAAAAAAAAAAATTCAACTAGTTTTGGTTTTTTTTTTTTTTGAAAACTGAAAACCAAAACTGATAGTGTTGTCAAACGGAGTCTAATGAGATGGAAACAAGGGACGACAGAGGCGCACGACATATAATACAATCTGTGGATATTTAATTAGTTGATGTATTCATAACCAGGGGCTGAAGTTTCTCTAAGTCACTCCCCATCACCATTGTAGCATGTGCTTATTGTTGTTTAATATAACATTTCAAAGATACGCTTAAATGCAATTCTATCTTAAAAAAAATAATAATAATCTTATTAAAAAGAGTGAACGTACTTTTCACGCTATATGACCTCATAACTAGTATACCCTCCCTCTCCCCAGCACTATTAGCAAGCCCTTTTCTTTTGCAGTACTTAAAAAAAGTCTCTCACGGCCCAATTATCACTACAGCATTCTCTACGTTGGTGAAACAAAGACTGCAACACTAGTGTTTAGCACTATCATGAATAAAAATATATAGCATCTGCACAAATGCAATGATCCTTTCTATTTCGATTCAATGGCCCAAATAAGTTTTAACATTTGTTCAGCCCAACTAGGTTCATTTAAATAAGATTTGGATTCATTTAGCCCAAGGGTTACAATTTAGATCCAAACCTATTTATCCACTTAAATCTGTCCATTTAAAATTCATCCATTTAATAATTAAATCTTAAATTGGCTACTTTATTTACGATTCAATTGTCGGCAAATTTAAATAGATTATAAATGGGTACCCATTTAAACCTCCAAACACACACTCTCTCTCTCTATCTCTCTCACACACACACAGAAATGTAATTCCAGTTGCTGCATTTATTTTACAGCCATACACAGACCATGAACGGAGATAAAAAGAATTTCCTACTCTCTTCAATCTCCTTCCACCTTTTTGGGGCTTCTAGGAAATTCATTGCACTTCGTTCAAAGTACTTCACCACTAAATTTACCCTCTTTTCTGTCCACTCTCTTCGTCTCCATCTCTCTATTTCTCCACACTTTGTTGTCTCTTATTCACTCTCCACAAGCTAGCCTACAAGCCCTCTGAAGCTCCCAATTAAGGTGACCCAGATTTAGAGAAGATGAAGCAAGACAGTTGAGAGGCAAAATGGACATTCGGCGCCGTTTGAGTCTGTGAATGAGGCAGTGAGTTGATTCGGTGTAATAATCCAATTTTGAAAACCCAGTTCCTACAAATCATTCGAAGCTCCCAATCAAGATAGCCATATCAAGCCTTAATCTTTTGCTTCTTATAACTTTGCAGTAGGCCAATTACACGACCATCGCCTCTCGTGACCAGCCGTTGCCGTATCCTGCTGGCTCTGTCTCCGCGCCACCCTTTGCCATGTTCATTCATATCTGTTGATTGTGGTTGTAGTTATGGTGCGGAGGTTGTGGTTGTGATGGCGGTTGAACTGTGGGGCAAGTGGTGGTTGTAGGGGTGGCGACAGATTGGAATGGCGGCACTGGCTGTGGGTTTGGCAGAATCGGTTGATGAAGGAGCTGTATTGGAAAACTGTGTTGTGTTTAAATTAATGGGTCACTGTCAGTAAATGGGTGAAAATCAACCCATTTAATAATTGACCCAGTTAACTCACAAAAACCTGATTTTAGCCCAATAATTTTACTCTCTATCTCTCTCTACATTGTATCCCATTTTTATTTTTTTTTTACTTTTTCCATATTCATGTTCTATAACATTTTTATTTTGCTCTAGTTTTTTGAGATACAAGATTTGACACATACGCTACTACATAATTTATTGGGTTTGTCATATTAATATGCCTTATGATCACTTCATTTTACTTCCCCCTCGAACTTCTTTGATACTTACTCAAATTTTCACAAGTTTAACGCTAGATGACAGGTTAATTATTGTTGTTAATACCGCACTTAGAATACTTGAGTCTCAAATTGGCTAGTGAAGAGGGAAAAAGGAAAAATAAGATTGAAAAAGATAAACCACGAAATATAATAGTGTTTTTTTTTCTTTTCTTTTTGCATCAATGACAAGATTTAATTATCCCAATGTCTCGTGTCTAAGACAATCAAACGACAATCCATGATTGTCGGCTATGTAAAATATTAAGAAAAATGTAGTCTATGATGGGTCTATGCGCCATTTTATCACTTTTGAGTTTCCGTTATAGTTAGGTGATTCTAGATGAATTAGACGACAACATGCATGTTCTTGCTCATTCTTATCAACTATTTGAATTATTTATTGGTAGGCATTTTTGCTTCGAAGTAGGGAATCGTGTCGTGCTCCTTCTTTGAAATTGAATCAAGAGCTCTAAATGTTGTAGTGTTCGGTTGACTAGGGCGAAAATAGGCGGCTAAAACGGAGGGTGAGTGCAATATCACATATCTGATGTGAGATCGTTTGTTATTAGTCTTAGAAGACTTTGGCATAAATCTCATTAATACTCACTCTTATTTGGCTAGCACTATTAAGGGAGACATTCTCCTGTAGTGGGGTCATGTACCTGATCGTTCCAAATACTATCATAGCAGACTTTTGAAGGTTCAGACTTGCTACACAGTAATGTTGCCAATGGCAGGATAACATGAACGCAAGCCCAAGTATATCTACATCAAGACGCTAATTGGGTAACCAAAGATGAGCCGTATCCTTGAATATCCCACATCGTGTGGTTAACCGTTAGCGAAGGCTCTACCGTATGGAGATGGGTCTGTGATATCCCACATCATATATGCGATACTATACGATTCGGTCCTACAAGATCATGCTCATGAACTTCTAAACACCTATTCAATTAACAATTTGAAGAGGACACTGTCATGTAATAGATTCATCGACTAGGTAACGACGGTAGGCTAGTTTTTAGGAGAGTTTTCTAGTTCTATTTTGTTTGTCATTTTCTTTTTCTTTTTTTTTTTTTGGGGGGGGGGGGGGGGGTCCGGGGGGGGGGGTCCATTCTTTGGCAGACTCAGTGTATGCCTGGGTGGCGCTCCATTTTATGCCGGTAATTAAGGGAGGGATTATTTGGGGTCATTACTCACCATGTTATACCATTATTATTATTTCATACTCCGCATATAACAGAATTGATGTTGGTTTGATTGTACTTTAAGATATCTCAGGCAAGTTTATTTGTCAAATTTTGACACATTGCAGACCCTTAGGATTCATTCAAACAGTCCATGGGAAAGTTAAAGGGTAGATGGTCTTACTAATAATTTACCATCTACCACCGTTTTAACTTTAATTCAAAATCAAAACAGTGTTGGATACTAGGATGCAATCGGTAAATATATAATAGTCTAACAACTTATGATCAGGGTTTGGTGATTATTGTAATCATTTGTTAAGTTTGGAAGGTGCAAATATGTCATCAAGTAGCTGCAGAATTTTTCCCCCAATTACTTGAGAACGATTGACTAGTGACTAAACTGCCCTGTGTCCAGCAGCGGGTCTAGCATGCGTAACTCCTCTGCTCTGTGCGTAAAACTATACACAGTGTATGTTCCTCCTTGTTTCTTTTTTTTTTTTTGGGATAATTGCGTAAAATACTTCTGTGGTTTGGGGTCGTTGCAAAAAAATCCATTTTGTTACAAAAATTGCAAATAGACACCCGTAATTGTAAAAGTGTTACAATAGTTAAAGAAATCATCCAAATTGACGGAGCGTGATCTTCACTCTCTTAAAAAGTGCGTTTGAAAGATTTTAATGCATTAAAAAGACTAAAATACCCTTCCCACTTTTTTCTCTCCCAATCAAGTCCCAATTTCTTCTCCAATCCAACCAAACCCTAACCCTAGCCGCCACTTTAAACCAAACCCCAAGTCACAATTCCTGTCACCACAGAGCCCCATCCACCACCACCATCCCCAATTTCTGCAACCACCCAGCCCCGACCACCAACCATCCCTAATTTCTGTCACCACAGAGCCCCATCACCAATTTCCCTAATTTTCAGCGCCAAGTGCGCCGCTGCCACCCACCATGAGTTCTGCATCACTAGACCCGTCATCAATTGAACCACTTGCACCGCCGCCAACCTCGCTATGAGCCCCAACCACCTACGCCGAGCCGAACCCAATCGCCACCCTAATCGCACGAACTCAGATCTAGGGTTTCAATCACATATTGCGATGGAAACCCTAGATCTAAGTTTGTGCAATTTTGGTAAATCAACCACATCTAAACCTAATCACATAGGTTTTATTCCACAAACAAATCCCGTCACATTAAAACTCCACAAGAATCGAGAAGAAGGCATTGCGGCAGTGAGATTGGTTTGACGACGAAAGGGAAGGCGATTGGTTTGAGAGGGGTTGTGGCGACAACGAAAGCAGGGGGCTTGGACTTATGGAAGCGACGAGCATGGCTGGGTGGTGGTGGTAGGGGCTGGATTGTTGTGATGAGAGAGAAGGCTTGGGCGGCGATGAAGCGTGGGGCGTGAGTGGCAGCGGTTGTGGCTACGGTGGTGTTGCCGCCCCTTGTCAAGACTTCCTTCAACACACAAACAAAATTGGGTTTATATATGAGGGTATTTTGGACAATTTATTTAAATCGTTACAGAAACCATCGAATGTAACACTTTTACAATTACGGGTGTCTATTTGTAATTTTTGTAATAACAGGGATTTTTTTGCAACGACCCCAAACCACAAGGGTATTTTATGCAATTATCCCTTTTTTTTAATCATCCGATATCCGGACACCGCATGAAAGCCGTCTAATCCGAATTCGAACCGGACAGGAGGACTACATGGATGACAAGACTCTCCCTATCAATTTTTAACGCAACTGCATTCACATAACTCAAAACAAAATCTTTTCATTAAGTTAGGACAATTTCTGCCAACTCTTCTCTTCGTTCTTCTTTTAAGCAGATATATATATATATATATATATATATATATATATATATATATATATAGGGAGCTGATCCGTTGATAGGACTAGCAAAATAGGAGAAGTTATCAACGCGATCTGACCGTCCACGCGCGATCTGTGGACGGCCCAGATCTTTTTTTGTATTTTTTTTAAGTCCATCCGCTACATAATGTAGCAGACTATTTTTTTACAAAAATACCCTCCAAATCCATCCGCTATATTATGTCGCGGATGCGTAGGCACGTAGTACTTTTTTTTTCTCTCTCCATCTACTACATTATGTAGCGGATGAGTATAATTATCTGACATGTTTTTCTCTCTCTTTCCTTTCTCTCATCAATGCTCGTGTCAACTTCTTTTTCTTTCTCTTTCTCTCTCTTTTCTCTGACCAATTTTGTGTTCTCTCTCTCTCTCTCTCTCTCTCACATTCATATCCTCATCTGAGTTTTTTGACCCAAGTATGAAGAGAGAGAAAGAGAAGTAATGCCTTTCTTATTTTTAGTTAAGCTTCCTGTTGCTTCCTGGAAAGTTCCTTGACATCTTTTGAGAGCTCGGGAAGAAAGGAAGATAACCTACCAAAACACAAAACTGATGACGGCAAAAACTGGAATAGGAGTTCTGTTGTGCTCCCATTAATGGAGTGCATCAAGCAATCAAGGTCATGGAAAGAAGAGAAGTGGTAGCACCATTTCTGATGGTAATTGGGTTGAGCAACCATTCGGTAAGAGATCATTTGGGAATAGAAAGACAAGTGATGACCAACCGAGAAAGTTTGGATATTTGGGGCCCTTGACTTGAACAGCCAATATCTGAATGACTATGATTCAGGTCCAAGGGCATTAGACTTGAACTGCAAAGGATTAGAGCAACTGGATGGACAACTTTAGTGCTCCAAGACACTGTCGAGGATGTTTTATGCTACATAATATATACACATATATTTCGTACTCAAAATGGTTATTAGGAATTAATATGCTGTTCATAAAAATTTGTATATACTTGTCTTTCTCTCTCTCTCTCTCTCTCTCTCTCTTCATAAACAAGAAAGGCATTACTTCTCTTTCTCTCTTTTCATACTTGGGTCAGAAAACTCAGATGAGGATATGAATGTGAAAAGAGAGAGAGAGAGAGAGAACAAAAAATTGGTCAGAGAAAAGAGAGAGAAAGAGAAAGAAGTTGACACGAGCATTGATGAGAGAAAGGAAAGTAAGAGAAAAACATGTCAGAAAATTATACTCATCCATTACATAATGTAGCGGATGGAGAAAGAAAAAAAAGTATTGCCTGCCTACTCATCTATATATATATATATATATATATATATATATATATATATATATATATATATATATATATATATATATATATATATGGGAGCTGATCCGTTGATAGCGCTAGCAAAATGGGGTATTTTGCTAGCGCGATCTGGCCGTCCATCCTGAAAGATGGACGGCCCAGATCGCGTCTTTTTTCAAAACTGTCAGCCGTCCGCCATACAGTCTCGCGGACGGGATTTTTTACCTTTTTGCCCTCCTCCCATGTCCGCGAGACTGTCTCGCGGACGGCTTTTGGTTCCTAACATGTGTCAGGAAAAAGGCGTCCGCGAGACAGTCTCGCGGACACCCTCTAGGCTGACACATGTCATGACCTGTCCCGTCGGTCACCTAGAAAGTCTCCTGTCAGAGCCCCGAGAACTGTCCCATCGATCGCCTAGAAAGTCTTCCTAATTCTCGGCTCTTTCAGCAAAATTTTTGCGGGCTTCAGATTCACTTGCTTCCATTTTCAGCACCCTTCAAGCTTCGAGTAACACTTGGTTCAAGCATCACTCAAGCAAGGTAAGTTTGTGATCTTGCTACCGTTTTCTAGGTGGATTGACTGATAAAATATATTTTTTTTTTCGACAAAAAATTATAGATCTTTGGTGATGTTCTAGAAATTTGTCACTCTATTCATCAACTTGTGATGTTCTAGAAATTAATTTGCTAACTTTAAACTAATTCATTGTAGTTAATTTCGATTTTTTTGAGGTTCGCTAACTTCGACACGTGTATCCTATTAAAATTCGAATTTTTTGAGATATGTTTGTTGTATTTTAGCATGGTGAATTTGTCTGTTTATCTTAGTAATTTTAATTTGTTATGTTCAGTAAATATATAATTAGCAAAATGGGAGACACTTTTGAGATTATGTATATGGTATCCTAAATCGGTCTATTCGTCAAGATAATTTTGAGATAATAAGCGTAGTCTATTTCTACATAGGTCTTGTTTCACAATGTCTGATTTCGTGTCGAGCTCCAACACCCCCGTAGATGCTAGTGATCCGTATCTAGGACGAAACTTTCAAACATTGGAAGAAGCTGGAGAATGTTTTCGAGCGTATTCATTGAGGGTTGGTTTTGGCATTAGAATAAAAACTACAAGAATAATCCCCAACCTCCGACAGGTTACCCAACAACGGTAAATATTTCACGCTGACCGTGTTCTTCGACGTCGTTGGGAATAAAATTGCCCCCATCACCCACAAGAGGAAGGCCTTTGTGTACACCACAAGCTCACGGCCCGTATAGTTTTCCGGCAAAACCCCGTAGGTATCTACCAACCACTTCAACTTTATACCACCAGTGCTAAATTGATCCTGGGGTATCGAAGTGAAGAAGTCCGCGCTGTTCTCTTATTCGTTGCGTCTGACGGAGGAGCAATTACCGGCCGCCCCGTCACCGGCAACCCCAAGATGAACCCTACATCTTCTAGGGTAATCGTCATCTCTCCGAGCGGGAAGTGAAACGTATTCGTTTCACTTCTCCACCTCTCAACAAGGGCACCTATCAAGGCCCGGTCAAGCTGTTGAAAGATCTGCCCATGCGTGAAAATCCCAAACCCAATTCCACGCAGTATCCTTTTCTGGGACTTGTTCAATTTCCATCTCGTGAACTCGCGAGATACTTCTACGGTGGTGAGAAGTTCTCTTTCCTACGAATTATTAATAAATACAATTTAAGCAAAATGAACGGTAAAACAACGTTCGTAATAATAAGAAAGTTGATAAATAATGTATCTTACTCCACCATCCCATATGAGCGTACTGATATGGTTGGCTTGGTCGTATAACACGGATGGATCTTCTGGTCCAGGGATAAATTCCATTTTTTGCAACTGAAACTATGGAAAAACCTTCTCAGTTTGGATTTTTCGTTTTGGATTTTGATAATCGCTCGCAAAAATACGACGCTAGCACATGCATAATAGATATATAGACATATATGGAATCGGATTTTACAAACGCTAGCACATGAACAAATACATACATATATAAATCCTCATCATCGCTAGCACATGCTCAATGCATAATCAAAACCACGCATAAAACGCAATATTGATCACAACTATAGATTAGAAACATGTAAAGGATTGATTTTGTGAACTTACGTGATCTATTAGGGTATTAAAGCTGCTCTTATGAAGAAATTGCGCAGATCTGCTTGCCAACGCCGCTGGGAATATTTGTGAGTAGGAAGAACGGAGAAGAGTGTCGAAGTTAGGACTTTCTTTTGGGATTGAATATATATTTGCTGTCCGCTATACAATATATATTTGCTGTCCGCTATATAGTATCGCGGATGACACTAGTCTGTTCCTTGTCCGCTATATAGTATCGCGGACGATAGACTGTCCGCTATATAGTATCGCGGACGATAAACTATCCGCGATAGCCGATAGACTTAGCATAGACTGTCCGCTATATAGTATCGCGGATATAGATACCGAAAACAAAAAAAATAGTGTTGGACCAGAAAATGGTTGGCACGGACCAGACATTTAGTTCCGGGTCCAGAAAATGGTTCGCACGGACCAGACATTTAGTTCCGACCTTCCCGAACTCCGGCCTAAGCCGAGGCCTTATATCCGCTATATTGTAGAGCTAGACTTTGTTGTGCGCTATATATAGAGCTATACAATGTAGCGTAATGTAATAAATTGGAATAAATTGGCGCCCGTAATGCAGTTTTAATAAATTGGCGCCCGAAGACTTGTTTTAGCGACATAGTAGGTTAATGCTATTCTTAGCGACATAGTAGGTTAATGCTATTTTAATAAACTGACGCCCAAAGACTTGTTTTAGCGACCGAATCAACAATCTCAATAAACAAAAAATAATGTACGATTCACAATCAACAATCTCAATATATCAAGGCAACAAAAAAATGCACAATTAAGCAAGAAAAAATTTGAAAACATAATGAACAAGAACATAAATTTTTTTATTATAATAATAAACTAGGGTTCACAAATGGGGTACGAAAATTTTTCACAAGCACTCCGATCAAAGATTACAACTTGAAAATCCCACCACCCAAGGTGTTCAAACACTACAAAGTCCCCGAGTTCGAGGCCATGCTGGCGCACGAAGACGTTCCAACCCTCTGCGAATTCCTTTTTTTGGGATCGGCCGGGCTTCAGCTTGATTTCAACCTGCCATGCCCCCTTGCGGCTATATAATCTTGCACTATCATGAATTGTTGTAAATTGATTGGTAAATGCTTCCGGTATGTCCTACCAAACACAATACAAAAAATAGGTTAGTTTTGGTTAAGAAAAACAAAAGATCAAACTTTTAACACACGAAAATACAGAGAAAGAGAAAGAGGGATAGCCTACAAGTTCATGCTCAAATCCCGGCATCATGACTTTGAAAAAGTATTTGCCTACCAGGTGCAAGTTGCCAATATAATCGTAGGCGTAAGTGGTCTCCGATCCAGAAGCCATCGAGATCGACGTTGAGGGGAGGACGGTGGTGTCGCCGGAGATGTGGGTGACCGGAGATGTGGGTCGCCGTAGATGGGGTAGCGGCTTGGGTTAGATGTTCGAGAGAGAGAGAGAGAGAGAGGGGACGCCGTCCGCTACATTAATATATATAGATAGCCCGATCTGATTAATATTTATAGCAGGAGAGAGTGGACGAAGGGACGCCGTCCGCTACATTGGAGAGCTCCCACAAACAGGACACTGTTGACGTCACAGATACCGAGGGGAACAGTTCTCGGGGCTCTGACAGGAGACTTTCTAGGCGATCGACGGGACATGTCTTTCCTTTTTCCTGACACATGTCAGGAACCGAAAGCCGTCCGCGAGACAGTCTCGCGGACATGGGAGGAGGGCAAAAAGGTAAAAAATCCCGTCCGCGAGACTGTATGGCGGACGGCTGATAATTTTGAAAAAAGGTGCGATCTGGGCCGTCCATCTTTCACGATGGACGGCCAGATCGCGCTAGCAAAATACCCCATTTTGCTAGCGCTATCAACGGATCAGCTATATATATATATATATATATATATATATATATATATATATATATATATATATATATATATATATATATATATATATATATATATATATAGGGTCTCTATGAACGGATCGCGCGTAGACGGCCCTGATCTTTTTTTTTACGTTTTTTAAAATCCTTCAGCCACATTATGTAGCGGACGGTATTTTTGACAAATATATCCCTGACTCCGCACGCAAAGTCGTAAAAAATAAGTAATACAGTTGTCCGCTACATTATGTAGCGGACAAAAAAGGTTCAGACTTTTGTGTTTACTAGTTCAAGATTCAGACTATTTATGTCTGTGCACACTTCCCGAAACCCATCTCAATCTTCTTCTTCAACTCCATAGACGAAAAATTGGAAGAGTTATCTTCCCAAGAAGAACCACCGCCCT
Source organism: Escallonia herrerae (assembly GCA_033070095.1). NCBI lineage: Eukaryota > Viridiplantae > Streptophyta > Magnoliopsida > Escalloniales > Escalloniaceae > Escallonia > Escallonia herrerae. Next base: position 7,176 of record JAVXUP010000916.1, on the reverse strand, counting down.
GTGACTTCCCATTGCGCATTCCACGAACTGGTAAAGGAGATCAAGCTATTGACCTTGAGCCGCTTGGAAGTCGGCCTTAAGAACCACCGCCCTGTGACTTCCCATTGCGCATTCCACATCAATTTGATAAAAACGAGAGAAAAAAACACAGAAAAAGCACAATATTGGTGACTCCAAACATGGATTGACACCATCAACTTCCCTCCTCGCTAGTTAACATGATTTCTTTTATAGGTTCTGGATGTAACCAAAATGAAATTCATAGCATGGATCTTGTTCAGCCGTGAACAAGAGACGTCGAAGAGCGGCGCCACCGGCCGGCAGATCTCTGACGAGGAAGCCAACGGATCTAGTAGAAGCATCAGATCTAGAGGCTCGAAGATCTGGTTTGCGTTCAGGCTCGAAGATCTGGTCAACGTTCTCCCAGTCGACTAGCTCTTCTCCGACGGGAAGCTCATGCCGCTGCACCTCTCCATGATCCGACCGGCGGAGACGACGACAGCCTCGTCTCAGATCAGCTCGCTTGACACGCCGAAGTCTCGCCGGAGAACAATAATCTCCAGTTTAGATCCTTACTCAGCCAGAGTCCACTGCACCGGTAGCCGAAAAGTGCAAACGCCACCGGCCTTGGGGTCTCCATCGATAGTCCACGTATGAACTTCGAATGCCTACAGGGCAGGGAAAATTCAACAACAAAAGAGCATTAGTGAGGGAGAGAGAGAGAGAAAGAGAGAGAGAAGTGTGACCAATTTGCTGGCTTATTCTGTCCGGTACATAATGTAGCGGACACATTAATGACAAAAAGCATTATTGAGGGAAAGGAGAGAGAAAGAGAAAAAGGCCAAAAAGGTTTGTCCGCTACATAATGTTGCGGATGAACTCTTTTTAAAGCTTGAGGGTATTTTTGTCAAAAGATCGTCCGCTGCATAATGTAGCGGACGGACTTTAAAAAATGCAAAAAAAAGATCTGGACTGTCCACAGATCGCGCGTGGACGACTAGATCGCGCTAGCAACTTATCTTATTTTGCTAGGGTTATAAACGGATCAGCTCTTATATATATATATATATATAGGGAGCCGATCCCTGTCTACCGGTGGGAAAAAAACTTATTTCTCCACCAAACCGCTACTCTTTGTAGCGGTTGTAATTATTCTTCATAAAAACCCAACCGCAACAAAGTGTTGCGGTTGGAATAATTGAGAGAAAAAGCCCAACCGCAACTAAGTGTTGCGGTTGGAATAATTGAGAGAAAAAGCCCAACCGCAACCAAGAGTTGCGGTTGGCATCATTTGTTTCAAAAGCCAACCGCAACTCTTTGTTGCGGTTGTGCTCCCCTCCCACTCCCCCTTCCCCCATGGCCCCCCTTCCCCCGTCCTCCCCCCATGCCCAACTGCAACAAAGAGTTGCGGTTGGTCCCCCTTCCCCTGCCACGTGTCCCCCTTCCCTGCCACGTGTCCCCCTTCCCCGCCACGTGGCCTTTCGTCCTCCCCTCCCCCGCCACGTCGCCTTCCCCCTTCCCCCATGGCCCCCTTCCCCCCGTCCTCCCCCCTATGACCCCCCATGCCCAACCACAACAAAGAGTTGCGGTTGGCCCCCTTCCCCGGCGTGTGTCCCCCTTCCCCAGCCACATGGCCCCGTCCCCCCTCCCTGGCCACGTGGCCCGTCCCCCTCCCCCCCTCCATGCCCAACCGCAACTCTTTGTTGCAGTTGGCATGCCAACCGCAACAAAGTGTTGCGGTCCCCCGTGATGGCCCCCTTCCCCCCGTGATGCCCCCATTCCCCCTCCATGATGCCACATGGTGTCCTTCCCCCCTCACTCACGGATTTTTTTGGTCTTCTTTCTTCTCTCTCCTTCACTTTTTTCTCTTTATAATCCCTCCTTCCCAAACCCTTTCTTCCACTCTCCATCATCTGTACCAACTGTCTTCATACTCCATATCTCACCTACATAGTCTCCACAACAATACAAACAAAAAAATTTTACGCTAGAAGATCGGTGAATTTTTCTTTAAATATATCAAGTCAAAACAAGTAAGTATTTTGAATTTTCTTATAATTCAATGTTAATTTCAAAGTTCAAAAATAGTCATTGTAGACTCAAATCGAAGATAACGAAAATACAAATTGAAGGAAACAAAAATCAGATCAACCGGAGATCGGATGAGCGGTATTACATTTATAGATTCCAAAATAGCGATTTTTTAGGGCGTCAAAATTTGAATTTTTCACGAATTTATAAAAAATAGCTAGAGCTAGATTTTGCCAAAGTACGAAAAATAGACCCTAGTTATTTTTAAAAGATCTATATCAGGGAAAAATTTCAGATTTTTCCAAACACTGGAAAGGGGTTAACTGATACGGGAAACCTTGTTACTTTGCAGTGTAATTTAAAATATCAAGCCAGCGCGATTTTGCGCGAAACTTTTATGAGAATCCTAGGATGTTGGGAAGTTCCATCCCCCAGGAATTTGGGCCATTCCGAAGTCGTTAGCTATTTTTTTGGCCGAACGGGCTTTTAAGCGCTCGATCCGGACACCGGTTCGGAATTTTTGGGCGAAAAGTCCGTAGAATACTTTTTAGATCAAGAATGAATTCGGGAAGCTTAAAATAACATTTCAAAGCACTTTTGAGATTGTTCTGATGCCAGGGGCATTTTGGTAATTTGCCACCCCGAGAGGGGTATTTTGGTAATTTTACGGTGTTAAGTTTTTCAAAGGACTTTTTAGTCCAGAAATGTATGTAAAACACCTGAAAGGTTGTTTTGAAGCTGGTTTGGGGCGTTAGGGTGATAATGAACCCCCGGGGGCATTTCGGTAATTTGCCGCTCATCGGGGGTATTTTGGTAATTGAACGTTGTAACACAACTGGAGGAAATAATTTGTAACACTATGTGTGTTCCTAGGGTGTAACACTATGTGTGTTTAATGTGAATACGAAACGTAATTGTCGTTAAAGGTGAAAACTTAATTAGACAGTTTTTCATGAATTTATAAAAAATAGCTACAGCTAGATTTTGCCAAAGTACGAAAAAGAGACCCTAATTATTTTTAAAAGATCTATATCAGGGAAAAATTTCAGATTTTTCCAAAGACTAGAAAGGGGTTAACTGATACGGGGAACCTTGTAACTTTACAGTGTAATTTAAAATATCAAGCCAGCGCGATTTCGCGCGAAACTTTTATGAGAACCCTAGGATGTTGGGAAGTTCCATCCCCCAGGAATTTGGGCCATTCCGAAGTCGTTAGCTATTTTTTTGGCCGAACGGGCTTTTAAGCGCTCGATCCGGACACCGGTTCGGGATTTTTGGGCGAAAAGTCCGTAGAATGCTTTTTAGATCAAGAATGAATTCGGAAAGCTTAAAATAACATTTCAAAGCACTTTTAAGATTGTTCTGATGCCAGGGGCATTTTGATAATTTGCCACCCCGAGAGGGGTATTTTGGTAATTTTATGGTGTTAAGTTTTTCAAAGGACTTTTTAGTCCAGAAATGTAAGTAAAACACCTGAAAGGTTGTTTTGAAGCTGGTTTGGGGCGTTAGGGTGATAATGAACCCCCGGGGGCACTTCGGTAATTTGCCGCTCATCAGGGGTATTTTGGTAATTGAACGTTGTAACACAACTGGAGGAAAGAGTCTTTATTTTTATTTATTTAATTATATGACTTGTTGAGAATGATATGATTTTTATTTTTTAGATTTTAGTATAAATATGGATGCAACTGGAGGAAATACTTTTTGTGAAGATTCTGATCTAGGGTGCTGACTTCATCTATGATAATTCTATGGTTTCTTTAACTGGGCCATCTCTCTTACAGGATCATCTACAGGACTCTCACAAGTCTGCTATGCTCATGAATAATATTACCCCTGCAATGACAACTAATTCTACTACTAATATTACGCATGAAGAAAGGGAGACATCAAATGCCCATCAGTACTCACGTGACAATACTAAGGAATTTGACTCTAACAGGCTCAAAGTTATTTTTAATCCTGAACAAATTCCTCAGTATATTGCAGATCTCCAGAAAGACATTATTACTCTCAAGCCCTCACATGACTCCCTGATGCGAACTCAACTCTCCACTTCTTTGGATCAATAGCAGGACCTCTCTATTATAGCTGCCAAGCATTCTACTCTCACAACTATCATGCAAGCACAAGCTCAAGGGACTATTTTTCAGGCTCCTGATTTCCCTGATGAAAGTGACGCAGATGATGAAACTGAAAAATCTGGTGGCGACTATGGCTGACTTTTGCGCTACTTTGCCAGCCTTCCACTTCTTTTGTGTACGTAGTGTGGCGACTGATACTCTTCAGGAGGCTCATAACCTTGCTCTATCAGTGTGCACCCCCGAATACATGGAACTATGACTGGATAAGTGAAATCCTTTGTAATCATAGTCACTAGTTGTCTACCTGTTTTCGTTTCGGTCAATGTATATATGAAGGATGCTACTTGTATTTATTCTTGTAAGTCGTGGTGCTGTCATGACTTGTATGTCCTAGACTATGTTTGTAAACATATAACTCCTTTTTATTTATGTCACTCTCCTATTAACCAAAAAAAAAACTTAAAGGCTCTACCAACTGACGTTGAGACTGCCATGCATATGCTCAGCAGCCCTACCATTCGGAGCCTTTCAAAACCTCTCACCACTATAGTAGACTGACCACCACATTTTTCCAATCCAACCAACCTTCCGATAAAAAAAAAGGGGAACGGGAATCAACTAAGGGAGGGGGAAGACAACCCTAGAAGAGATATAAACCCTTTTCTACACTCACCCACCTTCTACATCCCCATGGCACCACCAAGCCAACCAGCCTAAATAGAGACCCACCGAACCCATTTCACTCACCATTTGTCGTAGATATTCCGCCCACCAAACTGCACCGAGAACCCAGATGCAACTACACACCCCACGCTGCAGCACTACAGATCTAGCATCACACACGACTACGGGTGATTATGGTTCAGTTTGATTCGATTTGAGAATCGAACTGCAAACCGTGCTGTTAGCTTTCGGTTTCTCAAATTTTGAACTGAATCAAACTTAACACCATTTGAATGGTTAGGTTTAGTTGGTTTAAACGTTCAATTTAGTCGGTTCTGGATTGGTTTGCATCCATTTCAAAAGTTATCCCTTTGCACAGCTACTATTGGATCTAAACACTATTCAGAGTTGAAGATATATTTTCTCTAAATTGCACATAATCTACTTACATTCTGGATTGGTTTGCATCCATTTCAAAAGTTATCCCTTTGCACACCTACTATTGGATCTAAACACTATTCAAAGTTGAAGATATATTTTCTCTAAATTGCACATAATCTACTTACATTTAATATCTAAGTGCTCATCTTAACATATGATATAAGTATGATTCAAGATCTATATTACAATGAAACCTCCATTATGCATTTTTCATTGATGTACGTGAAAGAATGAGTAAATATACGAAAGATATTGACCACTAGACTTTTGCTTTTTCACTGCTTTCATCATTTTCTTTTCTTTTAACTTTCAAAATTTTATTTATTTGGATTTGTTTGGTACCATTTATGTGAAAATTATAGATAAGGGTCCCAAAAAAAAAATATTCATTGCTTGATTCAGTTCAATTTGTGATCGGTTTCGAAAAAGGGAATCATAAATCGAACCAAATCGAAGCTGATTTGAGAAATGTAAAACCGAACTGTTAAGATTTTTAGACGGTTCGAATTAAATTGATTAAATTAGTTTGAACGGTTCATATCGGTTGAAAGTCTTTGTGCTCGCCCGCCCCTACACACAACGCCCCATGAACAGCCCAACATGGATCTACGAATCTAGCATCAGAATACGGCAGAGGTGAAGAGAGGTGTTATGGTGATTGTTCAGGTTCCCGTAGAGAGAGGCCGCCCTTTTAAAACCATTTGGCGTTCAAGTTCTATTGCGATGACTATCCCTTTTGACCAGACATTACGGCAACAGCACAACAGACACAAGAAAACAAACACGTCCAAGCGCTTTCCGATGTCTCCCTCAGCTCAATAAAAAAAAAATTATCAACTTGCCTTTGGCATATCAACTAAAATTCTTTAACAAACAAATCACTGGATCCTCGTCCTCCTCCACACACGAGCCACCCCGTTGAATAACTTATATCACATACATGAATACAATAACATCACCTTATGCATATTTTATATTCCTTTGATCCAAGCCATTGAATGAATCATTAAACAAGGACTTACACATTCGACGTCCAAAGCTGACAAAACTTTCAATACCCCGTGCTCCTATTGGGGATCTATATACAGATTAGGGGCGGAATATGCAGCACGAGGAAAGAAATTAAATTCCAAACTTGAGATTAAAAAAAAAAATCCACCTTGCCTTCGGTTTAAAATTACAATGAAGGGCAAGAGTGACGAATACTCAGTCACAGGACAGCTCTCTACCAAAGGTCCCATCCACTCCCTAGACCCGAAAAGGATTTGCCCTTTCTCAATGTTTTATTTGGACCAACTTCCCCCTTGGAGTAAACATGTACAGATTGGATAGATTAACGCAAAACTCAGCAAATGACGAACTCGACCTCTATATACACAGCCACAGGATAATAGTTCCTCTCCCAAAAATCACCTTTCTCGGTTCTCCTCTGCTTTCTTTGGGTAAACTAAACTTGAAGCCTGTCTAAGCTAGAGCAGAGATACTGCAACTACCGCGACAGTTGAACCCTTCGATTCTGACTGCAGCCGGCTTCTGCCCATACTTCACCCGAGCACACCCTCCACCCTTACGTGCTGATGGTGATGGCGATGCTTCACGGGCAGGTGATAATGGACTCGGTTTGTCACTACCAAACTGAGCATCTTGTATCACGGGATTTGAGGCCCTAGTTGGTGGCGAACCACTAAAGAAAGGCGGTGATGAAGATACCTGGTTATAGGACCTCTCAGAACCATAACTTCCCTGTTCACAAACAGAACCGAACATTACGTCTGATTACTGATTCTTCGTAAATGGACCAATACGGAATCATCATATTACATCTAGGTTGAAGATTACAATTATTAAAAGAAAAAAGAAGCAGCAGTTTGACTATCATCTTTAATGGAATAAGATGACATTATGAGTGGCAATTCTAAATCCAAATCCGTATATTTGGTATGCCCACGTTAACAGG